>OY970834.1:2400000-3000000 GCA_963853835.1 Calendula officinalis
TGAGAATGAATGATATGTAATATAGTTTGATATATCATGTGAAATAAAACTGGTCTTATCATATTAAAACGTGCATTAAAAAACTATTACATATTTAATAATACATTAACTTAAGTACCAAAAAAATAACTGAAAAGCACAAAATGCTTCTACACTCTTCTTTCTCCACTAAGATTTGGGCATCTGGTTCTGTTATGCCCTTCCCGGTCGCAAATTCCACAACGGTTTCTGCCAGATTGCGTTGGATCTGCCTGGTCCATCTCCATATGGAACCTATTCACCTGTCTCCTCCATCTTCTTGTGGAAATTCTTCCACTTGCGGCTCTCAATTCCCAATTCGGGTCGTTCCAGTAAAAGACATGGGCTAGCGGGGTAAAGGCTTTTCTATATTGACGTTGCCAATAGTGTGTTGTGTACACCCGATTCGCGAGAAGGTTCGGGTCATCACCTCTATGACGACAAACGGCAATAGCATGTGAACACGGAAATCACATCATTTTCCACTTCCCGCATGTACAAGAACCTTTTCCACCGTTGTAAGTCACCATTTGATCGTTCCCACCACTTTGGCCCGGTTGAACCCTTGTCCTCACCCTGTACACGCCCTCCGCGTACTCAAAGTTAAGAATATCGTGCTGCCGTCCATATCTGTCGCGCCTGGTGAAAAGATCCCACATACGCGGGGTTAGTGGCGTGTTACATTTAGACGCTTTCTCAGCACGCTCTCTGAAGAGGTTGACAGTTTTTGTGAATGTGAAGTCAACCATTGCCTTAATTGGGAAAAGCCTAGCCCCACGCAGTACATTGTTGTAACTCTCGGCGATGTTTGATGTCGTGTTCCCCCAACGTCTATGGTCTGTGTCTCCCAAAAGAGTCCACTTATCAACCCCGATCTCCTCCAGATACGCCCCCGCGGACTCGTTGATAGATATGAGTTCGTCTCTGGCTACCTGAAACTTACGCAATTCAGTAGTGGCACCCATCACCCAACATAGTTGTTTCATTCGGTGGTTTTTGAAACTCTTGTGGAGGTTGCTTATGACGTGCCTCAGACAATATCTATGAAACGCATTTGGCTCCCGCCACTCTTCAAGATTGTTCATTGCATATAGAAGCCCTTGGTGCCTGTCAGAAATGACACATAACCGACGTAGCCTGCCAGATTGTTGATTACGTTGATTGCAAACGTACTGCCGTAGGTTATTGAAGAACCATGCCCAATTTTCGTTTGACTCCTCGTCAACAATGGCATACGCGAGAGGTAGAATCTGATTATTCGCGTCTTTTGTGACGGCAGTCAACAGTTTCGCTCTGTACGAGCCTTTTAAAAATGTCCCGTCTACACAAATAACAGACATGCAATACGGAAAGGCTGCGATAGCAGGTCCAAAAGCCCAAAAAATAGATTTAAAAATTTGCCGGGTGTCATCAGCACTCTCCCTCTCCCTAATTGACCACTGAACGATTGTGGAAGGGTTTGCCGCCAATAAAGCCTCAATGTACTTGGGCAATTCTGCAAAGTTGCTTTCCCAAGTCCCGAATAGCCTCTCTATAGCAATATGCCTAGCACGCCAAGCCTTGATGTAAGATATGTCAACGTGAATATTTTCTTTGACATCTGCTATAATGTGTTTAACCGGGAATGCGATATTGATCCTTACGTGGTGGAGGATTTTGGTGGCTATGAACTCGGACGTCAAACATCTGTTGTTGTTTCCAGAATCCGTACCCTGATGACAATTGTGTCTGCCTACCCATTTTCGTAGTTGCCACAACCCTTCCTTCCACTTCTTAGTTGCACGAACATACCATTCACATGGGGCGTCCGAGTTCGAGGGGTTGCTGGTTGATGGGTTTTGGTTAGAGGGGTTGGTGGTGGATGTGTTTCGGTTAGAGGGGTTGCTGGTGGATGTGTTTCGTATTTTTTCTGGTTTAAGAGTAGAGCACCTAGCAACCCACCTTGTAGTTGAACTATCAACAACCCAAAGCTCTTTATTTTGGTCTATATTCCAAGACCTAACCGCATCAATCATCTCTTGCTTGTTAGAGAAGAACATACCTATTTGTAAGTGGTAAGGCCTGTTTGAGTTCCAAAATATTATTTCATCGTGTTCATCAGATATCGGGCCCTGCTCATCAACCTCAGTTTGTGCATTTGTTTGAAATTGGCTGTAGTCATACAAAGCCAATTGAGAAGGTTGGTCAACGTGCGGGCCGCCTTCATCCGCCTCACCGTTGTCATAAAATTCGTCCCTCGTGTCATCAGATTGTGGCTCGTCTTCCGATCTATCCAAGATGGCATCTTCATTGTTGTCAAGGCCAAGATTGGTTGCTGGTGGAGGGTGCGAATTATCAAACGAGGGGGCAGTTGTAGATGGACCAGCCATGTTTGCGGACTCATAATAAGTTGGAGCTTCCGGTGCAGTTGGAGCAGTAACTACTTCTGATACTGACCAATGTTGCGTATTCACATACTCGATTTGTGGAGGTTGTGAGGGACCCATATTTTGCATATCCACAAAAATATGACCCATGAATTGTTCAGTTGCACCGGCAACATAGTATAATGTTGCTAAGCTTTCATCACTTGTTATTTTTGAAGTGTAACTTAAACCATTGTAGTCATAACATAAATAGTATTCTAAGTTGTATTGGTCTCTCGTGACTCGAAGATGGCTGTAAGCCAAGTTTTCAAAACTTTCGTAACTAATTTTGTTTACAAAGACAATAGAACATTGCAGGTACGAGTCACCTGATACTAAGCCGTTTGAAAAATCAAGGTTACCACCCCAATATAGAGTAGTAATAAAAGGTTTCGGCAACAAAGCCATTTGAAAGATATGTATTTAGTGGAAGGTTTGAAAGTTTGAAGTTGATAGTGGACTGAATTAATTGGAAGGATGTATATGTTTTTATACAGGTTCCTAACATACTTGTGACATAATTTCGAATCTGTACGTTTTGATTGAGACTATACTTACTCCCCAACCACTTAATTAAAGATGCATACTTGTGACATAAATTCGAATCTGTACGTTTTGATTGAGACTATACTTGCTCCCCAACCACTTAATTAATTTTGCAGTGACATAAATTCGAATCTATGCTTTATGTCACTTTTGGGAGTGAACCCGGGCTCCAAGAGTCATGTGTCAGCTTTTAATTCCAATTTAATTCACGGAATTTATTATTCCAACCGAATCTCTGCAAACCTTCACGGACTTTGTCAATTTAATTCAGATGGCGTGTCTCAGTTTTCCACCGAGTTTTTGTCATTTTCTTCCTATTTAATTCACGGATTTACTTCTCTACTGAAAAGTCTACTGCTAATAAATTCGACTAATACCAATGCCGGCCTCGAAGACACCGCCTTCAATCAATGCCGGTCTCCAAGAGGGCTTCTTCAGTCAATGCCGGCCTCTAGGAGGCCTTCTTCAGTCAATGCCGGCCTCTAGGAGGCCTTCTTCAGTCAATGCCGGCCTCTAAGAGGCCTTCTTCAGTCAATGCCGGCCTCCTAGAGGCATGTGTCAGTCGTTCCACGGATTGCTGTAACACCCAAATTCAATTCACGGACTACCCAACCTTACTCAATTAATTCGGTCAAAACTTACCCCAACCACCATTATTTATTGAAACAGGTCACGAGGAGGCCCTCTTCACTTATAAAAACGCACACCACACTCAACATCACTCACACTCAAACTCAATTCCTCAAACTCTACTACAACCAAATACTTAAAAAACATTATTAGCTGTTTCGTTAAGAAAATGAATAACATGCAAGTTATTCCCGTACCTATTAACCCGGAATTATTATATTTAGCTACTGAGCACAGAGCTTATAGATTATTTCAAAATCAGCTCGCTGATAATGTTTTCCATATTAGACGAGCTGATAAAACATTTTTTCGCATTCACAAAAGGGTCAAAGAGTCACTTCCCGATGTCTTCTGGAACTACATCCGTGTGTCAGGTTTTGCAGGAGTGCTTGACTGTCAATTCAGGGAAATTGATCATGGTCTAATCACAGCACTCGTCGAGAGGTGGCGGCCGGAAACCAACACATTCCACCTGCCAGTTGGAGAGGTCACAGTGACCCTCCAAGATGTTCAAGCGATATGGGGGTTGCGGACTGATGGCGACGCTGTTACAGGTGTTGAACCGCAAATCGATTATGAGCACATAATTGACAACTTTCAGCGGTTGCTTGGTTTCAGGCCGGCAAGTGGTGATTTCAGAGGCAGTCAGGTGAAAGTAACATGTCTTACTAAATTTATGGCGGAGTATACCCCGCAGAATGATTTCGAGTGGCTACAAAGGGCAAGGCTATACGTACTGCTTCTACTGAACGGTACTATATTTACGCATAACACTGACAATTACTGCCATTTGTATTTGTTACACTTACTTGAAGATCTAGAAGACTGCGGTCGATATAGTTGGGGTAGTGCTGTTCTGGCCAGTCTCTACCGAAACCTCTGCAAAGGAACTGATCATAGGCGTTTTCACATTTGCGGGCCTATGAGTTTGCTTCAACTGTGGGCATGGACTATGTTGCCCAATTGTTCACCGATTCTTGCCGATAGAAATATATCATTAAACGGAAAAACATTTGGTGCTAGGTACGTAATCCGGTATCCTTATATTAAAATGATAATAGCATTACTAATTTTCAATATATTCACATTCAGGTGGAATCAACCGCTATCGTTCGTGCACCTATCCAAGAACTGTGTGACAGAGTATCGGACATCGTTACAACAATTGACAAGGGGAGAGGTATTTTACTAGTTAAATCTAATCTACAAATGTTATACAAAATATTGAGCTATAACAAAATTTTGCAGTTCTTGTGGACTCCCTATGAACAATTTGCCCAAGTTCTATCACCAGTGTGTACATACAACCCGACTACCTGGTTATGTGTAACATATGTTATTCATTGGGAAGTAGTGGAGCAGTACTTACCCAACAGGGTATTAAGACAATTCAACGTTTGTCAAGGTATTCCAATGGCGCCCCTCTTTACTATAGCAGATCATAGGCTTTTACGTAAAGAGAGCCGTAGAGGGAACGCAGGTCTAGATTGGCGTGTGAAGCGTGCCGTTTATGTGACACATTGGAACAACCGTCTTGATAATTCCATTACTCCACACCAATGGATGGACATGCCAACAGCTTCAAATGATTATATGCCTTGGTACTTTCAGCGTACCGTAGACTTTATTAGAAATCCAAGGCCTGTTGGAGACAACTTATCACGTGGCCATAATCTGGGAGGAGCTTTAAATGTTGCGGTAATATTTCATTTTAAGTTTAAATGTACAGTTAGTCATAATATATTAATATTTGATATAACATGTATGTAGGCTGATGGGTTAGCACATCTTCAATCGATGATGCAACCGTACCTGGGACAACAGGAGTATCAGCCTGTTATAGGTGACATGTATCAACTGTCCCAGGATTACTTGTACCAGGCACATGAAGAAGAACGTCCAAGTTATTGGGCTCCTCGTGTGGCACCTATTCAGCAACAAGGGCCACAGCTGACACAAGAGGAACTAATGCCGGTACCGAGATGGATGCGGGGGGCTCGTAGGGCCCAACAAACGCAGACAGAAGATGAGGGCCCATCAAACCGGGGGGAATCTAGTGCCCAACAAACACAAACCGAATATGCTGCTGGTGCCAATTGGAACTTTCAACAGGGGGGGTCTAGTACGCAATTTCAAAACCAAAATCCACTTAATATGGATGGGATATCTCAAAATGATTTTATCTCGGATTTGTTTAGTACCCCCTCCGCGTATGCTCCCCAGCAAATGACAAACGAATTCGGTTTCACACATTCCCCTCATAATTATTTCGCGGGCCAATCTTCTGATCAGCCACCTAATAGAAACGTGAGTCCGATCCATCAGTTAGACATGAATATAGACACAGCTCAACAAGATAATCAACAAAGGCCGACAAGAAACAGAAGACCACCAAATTGTGGGACAGGTGGAAGAAGGGGCCACAATCATTAGCTTATATTTTTGGCCAAAGTTGTATTATGAAATTAACTTTATATATATGTTTTTGGATTACAAAATCTATTTTTTGGAATTTTCAGATTGTCATAACTCTTTCATTACTTATCTTTTTGCTATAATTCTTTTTCATATGTTTACACTATCATCAATACTCCAATTATCATTTAGAAAGTTATATCTGAATAACTTAAAAGTGTACTGTATCAAGCTCCAAAGTTAGACAATTAATTTTTTTTGAATTTTTTTTTAATACTTTATTTTTAAATGACAAATAAACACTAATTTTGCATTTTCATGGATATGTATGTTTTTGGATTACAAAAAACTATTTCTTTGCATTTTCAGATTGTCATAACTCTTTCATTACTTATCTTTTTGCTATAATTCTTTTTCATATGTTTACACTATCATCAATACTGCAACTATCATTTATAAAGTTATATCTGAATAACTTAAAAGTGTACTGTATCAAGCTCCAAAGTTAGACATTTAATTTTTTTTGAATTTTTTTTAATACTTTATTTTTAATTGACAAATAAACACTAACATCACGATTTTATAAATTAATACCAAATACAATTGAAATTTTATTCCAAATCATCAAACAAAACCTCGGATCTAAAAGGATAAATTTCGGGTTGTGATTCTAAAATACGATAGCTATACAAATCACGAGCCATAACTTGTCGATAACCCGTAGCGATCTGATTATTATCGACGACTCCATCTTGCTTGATTGATTTCCCTGTTACCAGATAATGCATAAATTTACAAACAAACACAGCAGAGTCTTCTTCCCTTCCTTGAGGTATGCCTTTGGCGAAACCAAGATTCGCCTTAACTTGGGGGTTTCTTTCTTCATAGGAGAAACTCCTTTTAAAACTGGGCAAAACATCTCGCCAACGTTTTAGGGTTGCCTTAAGCACGTCATGGTTTATGGAACGACGACAACTGCAAATTAAAGATGTATCGTTGCTAACAAGATCCATCTGCACAAGCAACCAAACGTTATCATTTAAACGTAACGGGATGTATAAGACATCCACGTCCCCCCAAGCGGGGTAAGGTGTCAAACTGCCGTCTGCATATTTTACAGCATCTGACCCGTGAGGTGGTAAGAGTAGAGACTCAAACTTGGTAGGCATTATTGTCCATCGCTTATATTCTCCAGTATTATAGCCAAGATACAACCGATAACGCATCCATCTTCTAACCCAACAATCTATATGCTGTAATGAATATACAATTATTTACATTTGAGATTCGATTAAAAATATGGATAATAACATAATTAAATTACGTACCGCACGGAACAAAACAGGGCTGGAATTTTCATCTAACAGGGTACCCCAAAACTCCCTAGGTACCTGGGTACGACCTAAGAATACAATATAGCAAAATGTTTCATTCCCGCGCTTATCCCCGTTCAAGTAAAATTCCTCCACACTCCTGGCCCAACCATACTCCTCAACCAAGTCGATTGTTTCTGGTTGTTGATTACGTATTGACGAGTTTTGAGTTTGCTGCTCCACAACCGCCTCCTCCAATGCCCCTTCATAAGCCAAGTTATCCATTTCACATATTGTACGTTGTATTTCGTCAATGATAATTTGAAGTTCACGGGCTCGAGCTCCTTGACTCATTTGGTCAATACTCTCTTCTAACATCTCAACCTGTAGGCGAAGTTCCATGATTAAGACTTTTTGACTTCGCCACATGGTATTAGAAATGTGTTTTTTTTAGTTGTGAAATATGTTTTTTGGTTTTTGAGATTTAAGGGGAAAAGGTTTTTTTTTTTTTGTTTGGAGGTTGTTGTTTAAGCCGGAGTGTGCAAAATATATAGGCGAGTTGTTGATGCTTAAAGCCGGCCTCGGGGAGGCCGTAAAGGGGAAGCCGGCCTCGGGGAGACCGGCATTGGTAAAACCGGCCTCGGGGAGTCATTCCAAACCGCTAGTCACATCAACCTAGAAGAAGCCGGCCTCGGGGAGTCATGGTTTCAAGTGGAAGCCGGCCTCTACGAGTCATGAAAGCCTATTTTTGAAAGGGATAAAGATTCGAGCCTATTTGTGAAAAAACGGCTCCGATCGAGCCTATTTTTGAAAAAAATTCCAGTTTCATACACGTTATAGCACATTTACACATCCAATGTATCCAATTTTTTATATAATATATTTATATCTTATGTGTATAAAAAATTGGAAACATTGGATGTGTAAATGTGCTACATCGTGTATGAAAATGTACATCTTATGTATAACATAGAAAACATTGGATGTTAGGAGGGTTCTGCGGTTCTGCACCTTTAAACGGTTCTGCACCTTTAAAGTGAGATCCTGTGAGAACTCAAAAAACGGTGAGGACTCGTGAGGACACCTCATAAAAATTTCAAAAAATTCCGAAAAAAATATATATAACTCACCATGATAATTACTACATTTGACCAAAAAAAAATTTCAAAAAAAAAAATTATGATCCACTTTTTTTTTGCGGATCATAACAATGATCCATATTTTTTTTGTGGATCATTATTATGATCCATATTTTTTTTTTGGATCATTTTTGAAAAACTTTTTTTTTTGATCTTATAGGCTGCGATTTAGATATTTAAAAAAGAAATTTTTTTAAAAAAAGTTTGTTTTTGATCATTTTTAGTGTTTTTTTTGGAGTCCTCACACTCCTCACCGGGAAAAGAGTCCTCACCGGATCCGGACCCTATATAGGGTCCGGATCCGGTGAGGAATCTTTTCCCGGTGAGGACTGCGAGGACTACAAAAAAAAGTCTAAAAATGATCCAAAACAAAATTTTTTCAAAAAATTTCTTTTTTAAACATTAATACCGCAGCATATAAGATCAAAAAAAATAATAATAAAAATTTAAAAAATGTTAGTTCCAAAAAAAAAAATATGGATCATAATAATGATCCACAAAAAAAATATGGATCATTGTTATGATCCGCAAAAAAAAGTGGATCATAATTTTTTTTTTCAAAATTTTTTTGGGTCAAATGTAGTAATAATCATGAGTAGTTATATATATTTTTTTCGGAATTTTTTGAAATTTTTTGAGGTGTCCTCACGAGTGCTCACCGTTTTTTGAGTCCTCACCGGATCCCACTTATATATATATATATATATATATATATATATATATATATATATATATATATATATATATATATATATATATATATATATATATATATATATATATATATATATATATATATATATATATATATATATATTTATATATATATATATAGGGTCCGGATCTGGTGATGACTCAAAAACTGGTGAGGATTGCGAGGACTCCAAAAAAAACTCTGAAAATGATCCAAAACAAACCTTTTTCAAAAAAATTTCTTTTTTAAACATCAGAATCGCAGCCTATAAGATCCAAAAATAAATAAAAATTTTCAAAAATGATAAAAAAAAATATGGATCATAATTTTGATCAACACAAAAAATATGAATCATTATTATGATCCACAAAAAAAAGTGGATCATAATTTAATTTTTTTCAAAATTTTTTTTTTTGGTGAAATGTATTAATAATCATGGGGAATTATATATATTTTTTTCGGAATTTCTTGAAATTTTTTTTAAGGTATCCTCGCGAGTCTTCTCCGTTTTTTAAGTCCACACCGGATCCCACTTCTCTCTCTATATATATATATATATATATATATATATATATATATATATATATATATATATATATATATATATATATATATATATATATATATATATATATATATATATATAGGGTCCGATTCAGCGCAGAACCATTTTTAGCGACAGAATCACAGAACCCTCTTCCAGCCAATCAAATCGCATCATTTAATAATTAATATGTTTTTATTAATATTAAACGAAAAGGGTATTTAAGTCAAATTGCACATATTGGTTATCAGACGAAATACATTGGATGTTTGCGGCCTGTAATATTTAACGGAATACATTGGATGTTTATGGCCTGTAATATTTAACGAAATACAATGGATGTTTCGGCCTGTAATCTATGGAACATAAGATGTTTTTGGTATTAGGCAATGAGTATTGTACGAAATGTGTTACGTAAAATAATCATTATATGATGTTGACCCAAATACATACAATGTTTACACTTTCAATACATACAATGTTTATACGAAAACACTTTAATATCAAATTTAATAATGACAAAAACATCAAATGCAGTAATGACAGAAACATCAAATGTAATATCAAAAACATCAAATGCATAATCATATTGCCCTCTTGTAATGTCATCCATCTTTTAAGATCCGTTTAACAAAACTGAACAATGCCCTTTGACCATTTTCTCTTTTTCTTCCTTTTATAGATAACACTTATGTATACATACATGAAAACATATACATATATATGTATACATGCATGAATGACATCCATGCAAACCAATATTTGGGGGTCCCTCATCAAATACATTAATATGTCTTTCATGATCATTTTCATTTCAAAAATCAATGGTTTAGATTGAGTTCTGCTGGTTCTGTAGTCTTAATTGGTTCTGAAACTAATTCAACCCTATATATATAGGGTAATGATCCATAGAAAAGGGTCCTTATTTGAAGAAGTTAGAAAAGGGTTGCATTTTCGTAATTTATACATATATGCATGCATATACAAACATATATGTATATATACATATATAATTAGACCATATATATTATATATGTGCATATTTATGCCCTGTATATATGTATGTATACACATATTTATACACATGCATTTTACGTAACTTGCATTTGCATTTTCATATCGGAACTTGCATTTTCGTTTACGAAAATGCATATACATACCGTATATATATGTGTGTGTGTATATATATATATATATATATATATATATATATATATATATATATATATATATATATATATATATATATATATATATATATATATATATATATATATATATATATATAGGGTATACATGCGAAAATATATATATCAATGGTCTAAATATTTATGTATATGTACGTATATGTATGTATACGTATATTTATATGTATATTTTATGAAAATGCAACCCTTTTCTAGCTTCTTCAAATAAGGATGCTTCTTTCTTGATCCATATTCTATATATATATATATATATATATATATATATATATATATATATATATATATATATAACTAACTTGGATCAAATGCATTAGAAGTACTATGGATTTTCAAAATGTATAATGCTTGATTTGTAAATGCTACTTATAGATGTTGCATATGAGTTGATCAGGGACTACCCGCACATGGCTAGAACAACGAGTAAGGATTGTGCTCCATTGGAGTATATTGCAGGAAAATGGGACGCATATCTTAGTGGAAAGCGATACAACTTTTACCAACGGTTTATTTATTCAAGTATATTTTCTTTTCATTGTGTAGATCAAACTTAAATCGAATTCTAACCAATTACATTCATCATACTAATTTTATAAATGTGGTAATTAATGATCCAACACATTTTTTTTAAGATGTACCGACAAAGAATAATGACTTGAATGATGAACGTAAGATCCTGGTGGATATTGAGAAGTTTGACGCCAAGGGCAACAGAAGCTTCTTCCACTTTGGTTTGTGATTCCAAACCCAAATATATTAATTCAATCATAAATTAGACTTCAACAAAAGAGAATTGAATCTTTAACAATTGGACTCGTGATTTATTCTTGTTTATCTCGCGTATGTCCCGATTTTCATAAAATCAAATCTGTTCTTTTGTGCAGTCATCAGGAGAGCTAATGTCGGATTTTGGAAATTTGTGATTCAACATGGTAAGGAAGGTTTGCTTAAAAAACATATACATGTATTTGGAGCATCTCTCATGTTAATATTCAATTTTGTTAACTCTATATATACTTAGTTCCCGTTTGGTTCGTGGAATCTTTTTGAGAGAGTTTAATTTGAAATCCCATTCCTTCCGGATATGAAATGAAATTTAGATTCCAATGAATCAACTTCCATTTAAAACTAAATAGTTGGTTTCTATGAAATGCAGTGTCCCACATCAAGCAACTACACGAAGACAAAGTGAAACACAATACGGCGTTAATGGTACTCAAGTGCATATGCAAAGAGGTTGGAAAATTAAACAACTGTAGTGAGATTTTTAAACATTATGCCGATGGATTTAATGTAGCAATAATAAACGATACTGCTGAGGTAATAGAAGAGATCTTTGAGTGTTTTCCACGATCAATTTGGCTCACGAGCTTCGACTTAGACCTTGCTCAAGTTTTAATAATACATCGGTGTGAAAATATGTACAACTTTTTAGTACACAAGGTGGTGGTAGTTAAACACGGGCATTTACATAAAATTTCCCTTGACAAACAAGGAAACAATCTTTTGCATTTGGCTGCAAAATTGGCGCCTATACACAAACTTAATGTGGTCTCTGGTGCTGCTCTGCAGATGCAAAGGGAGTTACAGTGGTTTCAGGTGAAAATGTTTTTTTCTACCCCAAAATAGACTACAAATATAACGTAGCTAGCCATTATAAATTGATACTCACCTATCTTAAATTCATAAGAAGTTACTATGGAACTACATTCCATAACTAAGTTGCTACGAAAATGAAATTTGTAGCTAATTTGCTATGTGGAAAATACCTGTAGCTAATTTATTACCAAAAATGTTATGGAACTTAATTTCGTAGCAACTTTGCCACATAATGAAATTCATAGTTATTATGCCACGGAAATTTGTTGCCAGCCTGCTCCTCTGGTCCTCCCTCTTCATCTTCATCTTCATCTTCATTTTCATCTTCATCTTCACATTCTTCAGCCTTCACAGATATGTAAATTGTAAGGTAGAGAGGTTGAGATGAAATCTCGGCCACTCATCTTGGCAAATCATATATGAATAAAACAATCTTATCTTATATAATTATATAAGTGAAATATATGTATTCATATATGGAATAATGATCAAGAAAGAAGCATCCTTAATTGAAGAAGTTGAAGAAGCAATCCATTTTCGTAATATATATATATATATATATATATATATATATATATATATATATATATATATATATATATATATATATATATATATATATATATATAGGGTCCGGATCCGGTGAGGACTCTTTTCCCGGTGAGGACTGCGAGGACTCCAAAAAAAACCCTAAAAATGATCCAAAACAAACTTTTTTTCAAAAAATTTTCTTTTATAAACTTAAAAATCGCAGCCTATAAGATCCCAAAAAAAAAAAAATTCAAAAATGATCCAAAAAAAAAAAAGGATGATAATAATGATCCACAAAAAAATATGGATCATTATTATGATCCACAAAAAAAAGTGGATCATAATTTTTTTTTCAATTTTTTTTTGTCAAATGTAGTAATAATCATGGGGAGTTACATATATTTTTTTCGGAATTTTTTGAAATTATTTTGAGGTGTCCTCGCGAGTCCTCACCGTTTTTGGAGTCCTCACCGGATCCCACTTCTATATATATATATATATATATATATATATATATATATATATATATATATATATATGGTTGAATTAGTTTCAGAACCAATTAAGGCTACAAAACCAGCAGAACCCAATCTAAACCATTGATTTTTGAAATGAAATGATAATGAAAGACACATTAATGTATTTGATGAGGGACCCCTAAATATTGGTTTGCATGGATATCATTCATGCATGTATACATATATGTATATGTTTTCATGTATGTATACATAAGTGTTATCTATACATATATGTATACATGCATGAATGACATCCATGCAAACCAATATTTGGGGGTCCCTCATCAAATACATTAATGTGTCTTCCATGATCATTTCATTTCAAAAATCAATGGTTTATATTGAGTTCTGCTGGTTCTGTAGCCTTAATTGGTTCTGATTCTAATTCTACACTATATATATATATATATATATATATATATATATATATATATATATATATATATATATATATATATATATATATATATATATATATATATATCTGTGTGTGTGTGTGTGTACATATACATACATATATGTATATATACATATATATTCATACCATAGATATACATATGTTCATATTTATACCGTATATATGTATATATACACATATATATACGGAATGCATATGCATTTTCGTAAATGAAAATACAAGTTCCGATTGAAAATGCAAGTTACGTAAAATGCATGTGTATATATATATATGTGTATATATACATATATATCAGGCATGAATATATATATATATATATATATATATATATATATATATATATATATATATATATATATATATATATATATATATATCTATGGTAAGAATATATATGTATATATACATATATGTATGTATATGTATACATATATGTATATTTTACGAAAATGCATTGCTTCTTCAACTTTTTCAAATAAGGACCCTTTTCTATTGATGCATACCCTTCATATATGAATAAAACAATTTTGCATTATATAATCATAGGTGAATAACACTTATTCATATATGAATAAACTAAAGAATCTTATTTTTGGAATTTTATAGGCAGTGGAGAAATTTATGCGTCCAAAGGATAAGTAATGAGGTATACCCAATACCATCCGGGAAAACGAAGGCTCCCAAACGCAGGAAGGGTAAACGGTCGCAGGACGTATGCCCCCGACATAGCAATCGGGGGTAAGGCGGAGATCGCGGTAAAAGCAGTTTTGAGTCCCAAGGACATTTAATGCGAGCAAGTCCCCAAGTCGGCGGTGGCGTGGTACTACGCCACGACACAACGGGTAAAAGCTCTGAGCCTTACCTTTGGACCAGCAGACCTTTCGTAGGACCGGTCTGGGGAAGGATCTTCTTCGACCTTCACCGACTTCCGGTTTGGCTATATATACTCGTATATAGATAGAGACCAAGGCGGGGTACACACAACTTAACTCTTACATTCAATACGATCTTTACATATAGCATTGATTATCCGATAGACCTCACGTCGATAAATACTGACTTGAGCGTTGGAGTGCCCTCACGAGGATCATCCTCGGGGAGCATCTAACCCAAGGTTTTCGGTTGATTTCAGGTCCTCTTGCAGGGTTCAAGGCGTAACAACCCTCCGTCCGGAATCTCGGAGAATCAGTTTCAACATTTGGCGCCATCCGTGGGACTTCGAACAAAATGGTCCAAGAAGCAACGTCGAATGATCGTCATCAGACAACGCCGATCCGATTCGTGGAACCAAGCGAGGGAGTGTTCACCCCTGCGTCGGTCTCCGCATGCCCGCCACCAGAAAACAAGGGAAACGATCCCACTCAAGAAGAGTTAGAAGATTACAATCTCTTCTGCAGATTCCGGAAGATGAGACAGATGGAGAAAACTAAGGCGAAGGCCAAAGGAGAGATGCACGGGGTGGAAAGAAGTCTAACCTATTCTAGCGACGATGAATCTGTAGAAGTGGTGTATAAAGACCCCACCCCCCCGAAGAAAACGCAGAAGGAAGTGCCTTTCAGACATGAGGAGCGGGGGGAAGAAAGGCGGCCCGTACAGCAGAGGGAAAGAAAGGAGCGTGGTCATCAAAAGCCGTCGGAGGAGAAGGGTTTTCGATCTCCTTTCACAGACGACATCAACGAGATACCCATACCGCCCGGCCTGAAGGGGCCTCGAGTTAAGTCCTATGACGGAACGGGTGATCCAGACGATCATGTGGCTAGTTTTCGTTGGGCTGTGAAAATGATCCCCATGGATTCAAGGCTGTGGTGTCTGTATTTTGCAGGAACCCTCGAAGGGTCTGCCCGGTACTGGCTATCTAGCCTTCCGCAAAAAAGTATTTCCAACTTCGAAGACCTGGTGGCACAATTCAGTCACAGCTTCATACAGCAGAAGAAATACCAACAACGGTCCCAGTCGATAATGGCTTGCAGACAACGAGAGGGAGAGTCCAACCGATCATACTTCAAAAGATTTAATGAACAAAGCCGAAAAATGCCCGTACGAGAAGACTCCCTCATCATTGCTGCGTTCACATATGGTTTGAGAGAGGGCGAACTGTTCAGAGAGCTATCGAAGAAAGACTTTTATAAGGCCGATGATATGATCAATGTTGTCAATAAGGTGTTGAAGCAGGAGGAGGAGAGCGCGGAGAAATTACGTTTCGAGGCACAAGAGAGGAAGGGAACTTTTGGCTCAGCCCCAAATCGAAATCTCGAAAGATCTAAAAACTCTTACCGGTCCCCACTCCCGGGGAGAATGCCTTTCCGGGGAAGATTGCCGGGGGGAAGGACGCCGGGCGAAAGGTACGAACCATACCGTCATGAAACGTTAACGGCGAATGAGTCGAGAGAGGATAAAGAAGGGAGGTCCTTCCGTAAAAGGTACCCGAGGGATCCCAATGCCTATTGTGAATTCCACAAGATAATGGGGCATGCTACTGCTACTTGTGAGAGTTACAAACGGGAGAAGGACGCTCAGAGAAAGGGGAAGGGAAAAGAGGTCCAGACGGAAGCTCCAAAGGTTAAGGAAGCTGTCTACGATACGGAGATCCTTGCGGTAGAGGGAGGCGAATCCTCTTCTCCCCCTTTCGATGCTCATATGAGAAAAAGGAAAGTGACAACTATAGAATTCGGAAGGGATGAGCCGGTTCCTGCAGGGTACGTCGGGATGGAACCACTTGTAATTTGTGGTGCTATCGCCCGGACGATGGTGCGACGTATCTACGTTGACGGAGGAAGCTCGGTAAATATTATGTATGATCACTGTTTTGATAAGTTTCCTCCGGACGTTAAGGCATTCCTCAAATCTGCCACCTCCTCGGTAGTAGGATTCTCTGGAAAATCCGTATGGCCACGAGGAAAAATCCACCTCCCTTTGGTATTGACCGATTGGAACACAAGTCGCAACAAGACCATTGTCACCGAGTTCATTGTCATAGAGGCCCCGTCTCGATACAATGTTATACTCGGACGGACGGGAATGTGGCAACTACAGGCAGTAGCTTCCACTATCCATGGTTTGCTTAAGTTTCCCTCGGATCACGGAGTACTTACCCTTCAGAGCATGCCCATGCCGGTAACGGAGTGTGGAAGCATCATACACCAAGATAGTTGGACAGAACAGGAAGAGGTTCAAGTGGTTATAAATCCTGAATTCTCGGAAGTAACGATCCGAATGAGTAGTGACCTCCCACTTAAAATAAGAAAGGAGTTGGAGGCCCTGTTAAGAAAAAACAAGCATGTGTTTGCGTGGGAACCCAAAGACATGACGGGTGTATCAAGAAATTTTGCAGAACACAGACTAAACATCAATCCCACTTTTACGCCCGTCAAACAATCGAAGAGGGGGATGGCAACCGATCGGAGCAAGATAGTCAATAAGGAGATAGACGATCTGGTGTCTGCCGGTGTCCTGCGAAGTACTCAATACCCGGAATGGGTAGCGAACCCCGTGCTGGTAAAAAAGGGGGATGGATCCATGCGGATGTGCGTGGATTTCAAGGATCTTAATAAAGCATGTCCCAAAGATAGCTATTCCCTCCCGGAAATCGAACAAAAGGTGGAAGCACTGGGGGGATACAAGTGGAAGTCCTTTCTAGATGCCTACAAAGGGTACCACCAAGTTCAGATGGCCAAGGAGGACGAGGAGAAAACAGCTTTCCACACACCTAGAGGTACATATTGCTATGTCAAGATGCCATTCGGATTGCGGAATGCCGGAGCAACGTACCAGCGATTGGTTGATAAAGCTTTCGAAAAACAAATAGGGCGGAATCTAGAGGTGTATGTGGATGATATGGTGATCAAGAGTAAGGAGGACGTGGATCTAGTCCGAGACGTGGAGGAAACCATCCGGCGGCTCCAGAGTATTAACATGAAGCTAAACCCAAAGAAGTGTTCGTTTGGGATGAGTAGGGGAAAGTTCTTGGGTCATATAGTTACCCCTTCCGGGATACAAGTTAATCCGGAGAAGATAGATAGCCTGCTAAAAGCAAAAACCCCGCGGACGGTAAAAGATGTGCAGGCACTGAACGGAAAGTTGGCAGCTCTCGGACGCTTCCTGGCTAAGTCCGCCGAAAAATCCATTCCTTTCTTCAAAACGTTACATGGGTGCACAAAGAAAGGAGAGGTAGAATGGACTGAGAAGGCCGAGAGAGCGTTCCTGGAACTCAAGCAGCATCTGCGAACTATCCCAACGATGGCTAGTCCGAAAGAGGGAGAGTCTCTTGTCATGTATCTCTCCACGAGTGAGGAAGCGATCAGTTCGGTCCTTCTTGCAGAAAGGGAAAAGAAGCAAATTCCGGTTTACTTTGTCAGCCGGGTGCTACAAGGGGCAGAATTGAATTACTCCCTCATTGAAAAGCTGATCCTAAGCCTCATATATTCAGTCAGACGCTTGAAAAGGTACTTTCAGGCTCACTCAGTAACAATCTTGACCAACCAGCCGATCAAAAATATATTGCTTCAGCCTGAACGGTCAGGGCGTATGACCAAATGGGCGATCGAGCTAGGAGAGTACGACATGCTATTCAAACCCAGACCAAGCATCAAAGGTCAAGCCCTAGCAGACTTTTTGCTTGAAATGCCGGACGAAGGGAAGTCGGCTACGGAAACTATGCATACGGAGTTGAACGGGAGGGAAGGCGTACCCATCGGCAAAAACCCCATCGTATGGCAGATGTACACGGACGGAGCGGCAAGTGCAAGGGGATGTGGAGCTGGGGTCATTCTGTCGGGACCAGAGGAGGAAAAAGTAACATACGCTCTCAGATTCGATTTTGCTTGCTCAAACAACGAAGCTGAGTACGAGGCATTACTAGCAGGTTTAAATCTGGCTGAGAGCATGGAGATAAGCGAGTTGGAAGCTTTCGCAGACTCAATGCTGGTGGTAAACCAAGTGAATGGGTCTTACGAAGCTAAAGAAAGCCACATGAAGCAATACTTGGAACAAGTAAAGACAAGGGTGGCTAGATTTAAAAAGTTCAGAATAACACAAATACCTCACACTCGAAATAAAGAAGCAGACGCACTCAGCAAGCTGGCTTCTATGCTATACCACCACCTCACGAAGGAGGTTCTGGTCGAAGTCCTTCCAAAAAGGAGTATTGAGCGTACCATTAGCAAGGAAGTAATGGAAATTGAAGCAAACGAAGATTGCTGGATGAAACCGCTAATGCGATATTTGACGAGTGGGGCGCTTCCGGGCAGCTCGAGCCAAGCAAGGAAGGTAAGAATGAACGCAGGAAGGTATACGATGAAAAACGGGGTACTGTATCGGAAGGGGTATCTAACCCCTTGGTTGCGATGCTTGGGAAGAATAGAATCACAAAGAGCCATGGAGGAGGTACACGAAGGTTTGTGTGGAGCACACATGGGATCAAGAGCGTTGACGCAAAAAGTGTTTCGGATGGGATACTTCTGGCCTCAGATGTCAAAAGATGTCCAGGAATACGTAAAAAAGTGTCAGAAATGTCAAGCGTACTCTAATGTTCCGAATCAAGCACCTGCCTGCCTCACGAGCATTCATAGCCCGTGGCCGTTCTGTCAGTGGGGGATTGACATAGTGGGCCCCTTCCCGAAGGCTCCGGGCGGTTTGAAGTTTCTGGTCGTTGCTATAGATTACTTCACAAAGTGGGTTGAAGCAAAACCACTGTCCTGCATCTCCGGGGCAAATGTTATTAAATTTGTGTGGAAGCAGATTATCTGTCGTTTCGGCCTCCCGCATACCATCATCAGCGACAACGGGAAGCAGTTCGCTAGCAATCCTTTTAAAGAATGGTGCGTAGGGCTATGCATCCGACAAAACTTCACTTCTGTGGCTCATCCTCAAGCCAACGGTCAAACGGAGGTAACCAACAGAACCATCCTGAAAGGGATCAAAACTCGTTTGAATCGGGCAGAAGGAGGATGGGCAGACGAATTGCACAGTGTCCTTTGGGCATATCGGACCACGGCGAGGAGTGCTACACGAGAAACGCCGTTTAGTTTAGTATATGGATCCGAAGCGGTAATCCCTTTGGAGGTGATCGTGCCTTCTCCCAGGATAGAAAATTTTCGTTTAGAAGGTAACGAAGAGGCACTAAGATATAACTTGGACCTCGTGGAGGAACGAAGGGAGAATGCCGCATTACGCCAAGCCGCATACAAATCGATGACGGAGGGGTATTACAATGCAAGGATGCGAGAATCTGCGTGTAAGGTGGGAGATTTAGTCCTTCGAAAGAATGAAGCCAGCCTACACTACAAGCCAGGAAAGTTGTCTCCTAACTGGGAGGGCCCGTACAGGGTAAAAGAAGCAAGAAGGAACGGCTCGTACGTGCTAGAAACAATGGACGGATCGCCCATTCCTCGAACTTGGAACATGAGGAATCTGCGCAAATACCATTTCTAGAAGTTTTCTTGGACACTTGCGCACCACGAAAGGGTAGTTTTGTTTTAATATTTTGTCGCTTATTGTCTAATGTACCCAACGAATGCGTGCGAAGTTAATTAAAAACCCTTCGACAAAGGGATTCTTGCAAAAACAGTCGAGGTCGCAAGTAGATATTAATTAACTAATTTACGATCATAATTACGAACAGAACATCCTGACCCCGGAAGGGGTCGGATGATTCAGCTCCGGAGCGAATATCGAACCAAGCCGACGAATAATTACTATGCGAAATTTATAAAAGGGGGACGCCTCTATATAAATAAAAACATTCATAATAATAATGGCGACGATACAAACACCCAAACTATTCAAAAGAAAGTATACGCGTACAAAAGATTCAAACAAACAAAATCATTCGAAATACAACACAAACAAGAAAATCAAGATGCGGGGGAGTCATTTCCCGGGTGGGAGCTCTCACCAATATCTTTCGGCCCTACAGAAGACTTCCCGATAAGCTTCTTCAATTCATCCAAGGGGACCGCACCCGATCGAACGGACTCCAAAAGAGAGTAGTTTGGGGTTACCAACTCGCCAAACAGAGACATGATATTAACCTGAGCATCCGGATGCTCGTGGATAAGGGGGACATCTTCCAATAAGTGAGCATATTCCCTATGAGTGTCCAAGCAGCCTTTATACTGTCCAAACTTCACACACGCCATCTGGAGTTTAGAATTCCTACCAACAAATTCCTCTGAATTCAACAGCGACCCACACAAACCAGGTCCCCCCTTCTCAATCAACCACTTAATATCCTTCCGGCATGCTCCCAAATGATGAGACTGAACGGCAAAATCCTCTTTAAGTTTGTCATTTAGTGCATCCAGTTCGGTATAACAACGAACAACCTCATCCAACTGCGAATCTTTCTCCACTAAAGACGCTTCCAGCTCGGCAATACGGGAGGAGAGGGAGCTGTGGTCGGCGTTCAGTTCAATAATACGAGCATCCTTTTCGACCGCAGCACACCTCATATCCTCCAAGCCAGCACAAAGATCTTTATTCTCTTCCGTTAAGCGTTCGTTCTCCCCTGCCAAGCGATTTTTCTCTTCAGCATCGCGTTGGTGCAAGACCTTCATTTTGCTCATTACCTCCTCCATCCGTTTGAACTCGTCGGAATAAAAAGATACCGCTTGCCTGTTGCGAATACCCCGAACGTGCAGCTCAGTTAGCAATTCTACGGCACGAAGGAGATCTGTTCGGGCACGCAGAAAGACTCCCTCGTCAGACACATCGGCAGCGTTCTAGAAAAACGGAGGAAGGAGCGACGGAAGCATGCACGATCGGCGGAGCCAGGGTGCTTGTTTCTTGTAACCCACAATCTCGAGAGAAGGGTGCTTCAGAAGGACCCACTGGGCCAGCGGTAGACGGCCCTCTCGTAGACTCCGAGATGGTGGTGCGAACCTGTCGGGCTAATAATAATAATAAAAAAAAAGGGAGGTAAACGAATTAGTAAACACAAAAAGACGAAATAAGCACAAGAATACAGACACTTACGTCGGAAAGGAAAAACAGGCAGCGATGATTGTGGCCGAACGGGTGGAAGTGACTGAGCAGACCTTCCGGAAGCTGGTGTCTGAAGCCCGGAAGTGAAGAGAAGACTGCTGAATAAAGCTATGGCCGATGGATCAGGGGGTGTAGATGTAAGCCCAAATGAGGTTGCTGGTATGACAACACTTGAAGTAACCACGGTAGGAATGACTAATGACGACGGGGTGAACGATACGGTTACCGGAACTTCTTCGGAAACATTCACAGAAACTGCTTCAGAAATAACAACGTCTGGCGTATCTTCTGTAATGCAAAATCGTCAATCCAATATTTATCAACATATAAAAAAAAACAGCGAAAATGGTAAGTAGTTCGGTGAATACCTTCGGTCCTGAGACGCTTGGCGGAGGGGGAAGTGTTTCTCGAACTAACTCGTTTGGAAAGGGATTTGACAGACCCCACCTTTCGGGGTTCTGTCAAATCTGATTGAGAATCATGCACCATAGTGTCCTGCGTTCGGAAAACCGGGGATTCCACGATAGATACAGTCACTCCCGAAGTAACCTCAGCTCCACGTTCCAGGGCCTCCGGTGTCCCCTCGGAACTGAGGACATCTTCGGAGGGGGGAAGGAAGGGAGTTATGGCTCCTTCAGTAAAAGATGTTTCCCCTTGTATTGGTTTCGGCATTCCCAGACGATGGAATAAGGAAACAGCTTTTCCATCAATTCGCCAAACGGGTCGGACTTGACGGACAAAGTAGTAGGGGCTTAGATCGGCCATTCCCAGAAAGGTTTCATCAGGATCCTCCCATACAACCTCTGAAGCGGATAAGCGGTTGACATAGCCAATTTCGTCGTCAGATAGGTCGGGAGCAGATTCAGAGGTGCGCCCAGTTATTTTTCCCCAACAAAGAGAAACGTCATTGAACGCCAGACGATCAACAAAAAAGAAAGCATACTTCCAATCCCTAATAGAATCTTTCAATTCGGTGATATGCTCACTTCGGCCAGGACGCAGGGTAAAAACGGCCCAATCCCCCCTTCCGGTTACGACGTACAGGTGGCGAAACACCTTGGTAGATAAAGGAATACCAAGAGAGCGGCAAAGCATCATAAAAATAATAATCTTACGGAAGGAATTGGGGGCAAGCTGAGCAAGGTGAAGCCCAAGATCCTGAAGGAGTGCAAGAATGAAATCGTCAATAGGAAACCTTAACCCTCCTAAAAGGTATTGCATGTATACTGGTTCAAACCCATCGGGTGCGGAAAGAATAGTATCGGATGAATTAGGAAGAAGAAGACGATAACATCGATCGATGTGAAAATCGCCGTAAAGAGCAGAAATATCGGAAGAAGTTAGGTTGGTATGAGTATTTGCAGCACTTCGCAGAACAGATTTCTCGCCTTTTTCCTTCGATGCTTTATCTTTCTTCGTCATAGTTAGGAAACCAAGGGAAGGGAAAGGATGTAAAAAAGAGAAATCAAGAAGATGGAAAGGGAAGTGAGGAATTAAGCCAAAGAAAGTGAATATATATATAAGAGAGGAATTTAAAAAGACTTTGTAAGTCGGTGAGGCGGTGGTAAAATCCAACGGTCACAAACCCACAACGGTCATTTTTCAATGACAAGACAGGTTGAACATCGATACAAGTAAAAACAAGTCTTCTTCGCTTAAGCCTCCTTTTAACTTAAGGGACTTAATGAGGTATACCCAATACCATCCGGGAAAACGAAGGCTCCCAAACGCAGGAAGGGTAAACGGTCGCAGGACGTATGCCCCCGACATAGCAATCGGGGGTAAGGCGGAGATCGCGGTAAAAGCAGTTTTGAGTCCCAAGGACATTTAATGCGAGCAAGTCCCCAAGTCGGCGGTGGCGTGGTACTACGCCACGACACAACGGGTAAAAGCTCTGAGCCTTACCTTTGGACCAGCAGACCTTTCGTAGGACCGGTCTGGGGAAGGATCTTCTTCGACCTTCACCGACTTCCGGTTTGGCTATATATACTCGTATATAGATAGAGACCAAGGCGGGGTACACACAACTTAACTCTTACATTCAATACGATCTTTACATATAGCATTGATTATCCGATAGACCTCACGTCGATAAATACTGACTTGAGCGTTGGAGTGCCCTCACGAGGATCATCCTCGGGGAGCATCTAACCCAAGGTTTTCGGTTGATTTCAGGTCCTCTTGCAGGGTTCAAGGCGTAACAACCCTCCGTCCGGAATCTCGGAGAATCAGTTTCAACATAAGGAAGCAAAGAATAAAAAGGATGAAACACCGATGATGATGTTCAGAAGAGAACATAAAGGATTAAGAAAAGACGGCGAAGAATGGATGAAGAAAACAGCAGATTCATATACAATCTCAGCCGCCCTCATTATCACAATAGTTTTTGCAGCCGCCATTACAGTGCCAGGTGGCACTAATTCGGGAAAGCCGTCAAGACCCAGTTTCATCATATTTGCAATTGCAGATGCAATCTCGTTATTCACATCCACCACTTCCTTGCTTTTGTTTCTCTCCATTCTCACCGGGATGAGGATTTTCTCTACAGTTTGCCAAAGAGATTGATATTTGGTCTTACCATGCTATTTTTATCCGTAACCTCTATGATGGTGGCGTTTAGTGCGACATTGTATATTATGTTTGGACAAGGAAAGGCATGGATTGTGATCCCGATTGCTACTTTGACATGTTTGCCAATTGCTTCTTTTGTGACGTTACAATTACCGTTGCTTGTTGACCTCACGTATGGGAAGGGAATCTTTGCCAAACCGATCCGCTATATGGAAAAATAACCTTCTTTTCGTAGAACGTTTGATTTAGGGTGTTTCTTTTGGTATCAATCAATTATGAATAACATCTTCTTTTAGAATTTGATCATGTATGTACTTGTATTATGTTTGATTTCACTCTACACAATTGATGTTACCCATTTTATATGTACTCGTGCTCCACGTAATAATTATTGTCGGATTTGATTTATATGAGTCAGCTTTTACAGTTTCAAAAACTGTTTGGTTTCGACTTTCGCTTAGAGTTAATTCAGTAATTTGATTAACATTTACAACAGTTCAGTTATTAACCAAATGTCTGGGTTTTAGCCCAACAAATATCATTTATTCATTTTTGTCCATGTTTTTTCATCTCCTAAAACCAACACTTTTGATGTTATTTGATGTATAATAATTTTTGCATGACTATTATATATGCATCCCTTGGGATCGATAAACCTTTTGGACCTTATTAACCAAAGATATACAACACTATAGATAGCTTAGCACCAATTAAGAATGCCCAAGGAATTCCAAGAATTCTTGTTACACATTTGTTCAAGAACTCAATCCTGCTTTTAAGATTCAGTCTAACTAATGCTCTAAGAACATAAGTTAAGAGATGTTTAATGATCTTAAAATTTCCTAAAATTATATAAATAACCATCAATGAACTCAAGATATGATAATCATTTTAAGTTTGAACTCAAAAGTCAACATGCTTATCTAAAAAAGCTCGAGCAAGATTGCTGAAACTAACGCTAACAGAACCAGCAGCTGCATACCTTTTTATAATATCCACAACTTCTGGTTTCAAAATCGATACCTTTGTAGACGAAATAAAAAGATAATAAACAGCCCCAAGAGCATAATTCACCTACTAAACACCCCAAAACATATATAAAAAATAATTTTCCTACTTTTAATACGTAATTTTTTTTAAAAATGATCATGTAAGGAATTCTTACTGTATTTTTAACAGGACTTGATAAACATTGTATAAGAAGAGGTATCCCATCACATTAATTATTACAGCAGCATTTGCAGGATCTGTAGACAAAATTAGTGCATATGGTATCAGTTCATATTTTTCTTCACTATACGGGTCAGGAACCAGTCAGAACGGGTCAGTTTTTAATACAGGTGGAAAATATGCGTTAACACTTTCCATTTAGTAATTATTTTTGAAAGTGATTAATACATTTAGTATGACTAAAAAAGCAACATTATTATTAAGAAAAACTAAATCTTTGAATTAGACTGATTTATGAGATTATACACATCAAAAAGGGACTTTGAGCAATTTTCAATTCGTTTGACCCATTTCCATTTTAGATAAATGAAAATGTGATTCAACCCGTTTTAGATAAAACACAACCCAAATCTATTAAATAGCTAA
This sequence comes from Calendula officinalis, assembly GCA_963853835.1. Lineage (NCBI taxonomy): Eukaryota > Viridiplantae > Streptophyta > Magnoliopsida > Asterales > Asteraceae > Calendula > Calendula officinalis. The sequence goes on from OY970834.1 coordinate 2,426,123, forward strand.
TAAGAACAGTTTTAACATATCGACACAGGAATTGCAGATCCCTCCTGCACCGAACTCTATAAGCTTTTCATTGGGTTCTGTTATGCAGTCCAGGAAAAGTTCCAAAACATTAAGCTGTTTATGGTTGAGTGAGGCTGTTAATTACAGTAAATACTGACAGTGACAGTAAAAACTTCAATAAGTAAATAAAACATACAATTATTAACCTGGCGTAAAAACGTGTAATTGAAAGGATCATATGCAAAATTGGCTAAATTAGCAACGATTTTCTCCTTCGACTCTGCAATTAAAAATAATCATGAAAGACAATATGATACAGTTTAGAAGATTAAGAACACAAGAAATAGTAACAGTCTGTGATTGATTGCAATAACACAATCACAGTAACTTGTATTTCACTTTCTAGAGGTGAAATGCTCTCCCAATTAGTAATTTCTTACACACAAAACAGAATACCTACACACTTGTTATTACAGCTTATTTATAGACTCACAAATCAGCTATTAACTTCTAACAACTTCTAACCGACTTATTCGTGAAAGGACTAAACTACCCTTACTAGTTCCATAGTGAGTAAGTGTATCACTTTATATAAATTATAAATATATGTAATCATTCTATAGGTTACCTTCAGTAGAAGCGTTCTGAAACTGACCTACAAGTTCCTACAAACATAAAAAATATAAATATCTGATTATAAATTAATGAAATTAAATTAATAGGTTATATGAATCACACCTGAAGGTACTGTACCCTAGAAGTACCATATTTACCAGTTCGTTCTTCTTGTCTTTGACTATTAGTGAACATGTGGTAGTCTGCAACATGTGTAAAAAACTAATGTGTTCGATAAATCATGTAGCTCAATTATAACATCATAGTCATATTCATGTTATTCACAGCATAATTATGATTTTCAGGCGAAAACAACGGAAAATTAAAAACAAACAGATTGGCAACGGTATTAATAAAATCGCAATTAGAATTGTAAGGATATTGATTGATTTCTGCAGTAATAGTTGGTGAATGTGCAATGACAGAAGAATTAGGCGATAAAATTGGAGTGATGCACGAAAATTGAATTCTATGAGTTAGGGTTCATTTGTTGTTTACAGAGCATGCTATAAAATATACATATCAATTGAAATGCATAAACAAGTGAAGGAAACACGAACGAACAAGAATTTAAATTAAAATCGATGAATTCCATGCTTCCTGTTGTAAGCAACTGACCTGAGCTGAGGGAATTGAGCGCACGACAAAATCGGGTCGTACCCAAATCGGATATATGAGATTTATGACGTGTGAATATCAAAACTCGGAACCCGATTCGCGCCAAACCATATTATAATTTATAACCCCCAATTTTTTTTAGAGAAAAAGAAATGATATCTATTATTTTTTTAACGACAAGTTAATTAGTTAATGGTTCTAATTAGATAATGACATTTACAAAGGATTGTATGTTTTTTCGTGAACCATCTACCTATGTGAATAAATCCCACCACATTATTCACCTGAGGAAAATTCTTCAATAAGACTTGGGTGCTGTTTGTTTTTTTGACAAAAGGTCTTCCTGAGGTCTTTTGTCTTCGCGGCGCAGACCACGCGCAGAAAAAGACTTGCACAGATGTTTGTTTTTCTGAAGCCCGCAGACCTTATATTGTCTGCCTAAGGTCTTCCTCAGGAAGACTTGGACATTAGCTTCTTGGGTCTTCCAAACTTAAAAAAAATCTCCAAACTTAATTAATATTATTATTATATTATTATATTAATATATATTATTATGATGTTAATATATAATATTATTATATTAATTAATATTATAATTATATATTAATTAATATTATTACGGAGTATATTAATATATTTTATTATTATGTTAATATATAATATTATTATATTAATTAATATTATTATTATATATTAATTAATATTATTATATTAATATATTTTATTATTATGTTAATATATAATATTATTATATTAATTAATATTATTATATTATTAGATAATAATTTATATTATTAAATTTAAATTATATATATTATTATATTTAAATGTATTTAAATTATCTATTATTATATTTAAATTATATATATTACTATTATACTACCTCCGATTCAAAATAAGTGACACACTTTCCTTTTTGGGGTGATTCAAAATAAGTGACATACTTTGAAAAATTACCTTATTTGGCAAAAAATAGTGGGACCCACACCCACTAACTATCTACTTTAATAAAATGAAATGACTACTTTACCCTTACTTTTTTACTTTTAAATATCATTAACCTTAATTTATTCAAAAAGTGTGGGACTCATTCCCCACTAACCATCCAATTAATATAATTTAATCATCATTATAATATATTGCCTCAAAAACCGTGATAATCCAAGTGTGTTACTTATTTTGAATCGAAGGAAGTATATGAATATAATATAATATTAATATATTAACTAATATTATTAATATGTTAATTAATACGATTATTATTATATTAATTATACTATTATTATATTAATGTATAATTTTATTATCTTAATTAATATTTCAATTTATTTAAGCAGTCTGCAGATGTTAAAAAACAAACAACAGTTTTCTTGCAGACTGCAGACCTTTGGCCCATCTCAGAAGCTGCAGCAGCTGGCAGATGTGGTCCGCAGACAGCAGATCTTTTTGCTCTAAAAAAACAAACAGCACCTTGAACTCAAAACCTTATGAAGGAAAACTCCTGAGGATTTCCTTAGTGACTAATTTGATATACACCAACTGGTTAAATGATATTTATTCATACCATTTATTTTTACCCGTTTGATAAGATGACATGTATAATTCACTAATTTTATCTCCTAATATTATTTTTTGATTTTGATATGTGTCATGATCTAATAAGTATGAAGATAAGTAGAAATAAATGGTAGGTTGTAATACCATTACTATTAGAGAAATGCTAATGATAGCCCTCAGAGCATTATTTTAGAAAGAAAATTAGTTTTTAAGAATGTTGTACAACAACCATAAAAAACCACACCCCTTTTAATAATCACATTTGATAGTTATGTTTTCTTAATTGTACATTAACCAACTCAATTATCCTTAATTATTATCCTAAGGGCAATGTCTAGCAAATCTTTTAATTTTAATGATGGTGTGGTTTTACCCTATTTGTTTTTTTTTTTATAAATGATGTCATATTTTGTAAAAACAGAAAATACTAATCAGATCTAGATTTTGTAATTAACGATATATATATTAGTGTGACGTCACAGCAATTCACACCAATGGGGATGTAGCTCAGATGGTAGAGCGCTCGCTTAGCATGCGAGAGGTACGGGGATCGATACCCCGCATCTCCACTACTTTTTGCTTTTTTTATTTTCAACCCTGAAATTTGGGAAAATTACATACCAAGCCCTCCAACCACATCGAAAGATGCAAAATGACTAATTATATTTGGTATTAATTTTTTAAATAAGAACATTTGTTTATTGTGACAGTTATATTTTGCGATTTAGTTTCACTTAATTATATTCTATTAATTTTTAAAATTTGAACATTTATATTATGCAGAATGGCTAATTATATTCTTTCTCAGCAACTTATGAAAGATTTTAGGGGTAACCTTTTAGGTTTTTTAATCCATAACTATATGTGAATGACAAAGAAAATTATATATCTTAATTTAACCCTACTTAGACGAAATGAAATATATTTATTATATAACAAATTTAGCATTAGAAAGGTTATTGAAAATTATTTTCCAATTGCACTTTCTTTTCACGATACAAACTGCAAATTTCCATAACACGTATATAATTATATATAAAACTACTTCCAATAACACGCTAAACTACACACTAAAGACTCAAGATTCCGAACCAATTTTTGATTTTAATGTTAGCACCTTCTCATTATATTCACCACATTTTCTCCAATCTCTGTTTTTGTCTGCTCAGAAACAGGCCCATCTCCAATGTACATGTCAAAAAAAGCTCCTAAAAACAAAGTTTAAGTCAAATTCATAATCCTAATGGCTATCTTTTTTAGCACCGGTCGGGTCGGGTCGGGTTGGGTTGACCCACAACACTTTTTGTCTGTTTTATTAATTTTTTGTATAAATTGATTCGTTAAATATGATTACAGAAACTATATTATTATAGTAAGAATCTACTTACTGCACAAATCCCTGCTACGAACTGCGCCAATCCGATTTCCGTCAACTGCATACAAATCAACAAACGGTATAAAAAAGTGATTCGGGTTGAAATAATTCATTTTTAAAATGGGTCAAAAAGTTATGGGCTGGGTTGGTTGACCTGCACACTTTTTGGGTACTTTTATATAAATAAAAAATGCATTAATTATGAAGGTTATATGCATTAATCCAAATTAAGCCATTCATAGTGAACTTTATTAGGATGGAAGAGACTCGCTCTCAGTAACAAGATGTCCATCAGATGTTCTTTGAAATTTAATTGTTGTACCCTGAAAATTAATACAATTATTAATCGTCATTTTGATGAATTCAAGTAGAAATACATAGAAAATAAATAAATAAATAAAAACTGATTACTGCTCGTATTGGAATATCCTCCAAGAAAAGGGAACCGAATTTCTTTAAGCAGTCACAATCCGTGTCCGGGTTCATCTGTAACACAAAAATAAAAAAAATAATAATAAAAAGAGCCATCATGAATATAGCTATAATACTATGTGGTCCTGATTGTCCCTAAACTTTCAAATTTTGCGTTTTTGTCCCAAAATACCCTTATTTTTATCTCATTCTTTAAACTTTATTTTGCGTTTTTGACCAAAATACCCTTATTTTTAATTTATCTCATTTTTTTTAATTTAGGGTGGAGCTGACGAAATAAATGAAAAATCAAAACAAGATGGACAAAAAAACACTGTAAAAATAAAAAAGTTTAGGGACAGAAGCAGAGTATCCAAAATACCCTAGGGATAATTTCTGTAATTTACTCTTTTTTTAACTATGTTTCACCTTTATCAATCGGGCTCGAAGTGATTTCTCAAAAGCACTGCAAGAAACAAAATTCCAAAATCAGAATGGAAATTAACAATGAGAAATTAAATAAATAAACTTGTTTATAATAAGATTAATTAATGTGATTAAAAAATTGGACTCACTCTCTAACAGTACTGATCTTAATCCCATTGCAGCTTACCACAAGCCTAACTGTCATGCTTATGTCCTCCCTGCACCACCACATTAAAGACTTTAATTATGAAAAATCATCTAAAAATAATATTTTAGGATACGTATAGAAAATTAATTTCCAGTAATTACATCATATATATGAAAATAGTAATAATATTAAAAAAATGTTATTATGAAATACCTGAGAAGATCAGAGAAAAAATTATGATGTTTGTTGACCTCATTTTCTGGAAGAGAAGCATATTTTGAACCCAATTTGTTACAAACATCATAAGGGTGAACATCTATAGAAATTTAGGTAACAAAAGTTACAATATGAAATAAAGAAGAGTATATTACAAAAATTGTTCCTATGGTATTTCGGATTCTACATTTTTGTCCCTAGACTTTTTTTTCGTTTTTTGTCCCTGTAGTTTTCATTTTTCCCTTTTTATTATCCTTCCATTTATTTCCCCATGTCAAGTCACCTCACGTGCCAACCACGTGAGAAAAAAAGACCAAAATACCCTCATATGGTTGGCACGTGAGGGGATTTAACAGGGGGAAGTAGACAACTACAAGGAAAAAAAGTCTAGGGATAAAAACACAGAATCTGAAATACCACAAGGACAATTTCTGTAATTTAATAAAATAAAATCATAACGTTAAATTATTGTGAGTTAGCTTTTTTAAGTAGACTTACAAAAACCAAAAGCATAGAGCTTCAATGATTTTATTTTGATTATTTTCATTGTTTTCGATCCAGTTCCAACAAGAACCTGAAACATACAATGAAGTTGGTCACTCATAACAAATTGCCAAGAAATTTAAAAAAAGGTACCAAACTTTCTAAAACTTTCAATTTGAGGTATTGAACTTTTTTTTTGCAATAAAAGGTATTAAAGTTTTTTTCATGACTAAAATGAAGACTTCTTTTACCTCTTACAGATATTAAAGATTTTTACAACCAAAATGATTTTTTTTTACCACAATGTAACAGAAAGGCTAAAACTTTTTTAAAAATGATACAAAAAATCCTCATTGTGGTAGCAAAAAAAAAAAAGTTTAGTACCTCGGATGGAAATTTTTGAAAAGTTGAGTACTTTCTTATACAGTTTGCCCTAGAAAGATTATAAATAAAAAGAGAGCAAATTAACCGAAGAACAATAATATATTATATACCTCTGTATTTAAACTGGAATTACTCCCACCAAAAATGTTATCCAATATAGTTGGGAACTCAATTCCAGTTCTTGGTTCAACTGCACGTGTTGAACAATTAAAATTCCCATGATGAAAATCACTACATCTTTGTTGCACAACATCACATGGATTATGATTCATGTTTCCTCCCATAACCGAATCGCCATTTTCATGCGAAACAGCAAGCAAATTCCTAGATCTGATATTAAAAAAAAAAGACGGCAAAAAAACGTTAAATTGGGATTTTTTTTGCCTAATATAACAATGTACTTCACAATTTAACTAAAAGATGGTTTTTGTCCCAACTCCCAATTGGATCACTAAAAGATTTTTTTTTACAAAAAAAGATGTTTTTTATAAAAATAAAATGTTGAATTTATTAATGATAATGTTATATTAATATATAGTGATAGCTGTTAAATAACAATAACTGATTAAAAATATTTAATTGATCCAATCGGAAAAATGTAAAAATAAGTTGTTATTTTAGACAAAACAAAACCAATTTCTCAATTTATATATAAATTCAAGAATCTAAAAAAAATAAAAAATAACTCACATGTTGTCTAATGGCGGCACTAAATTACCCGCTAACAATATTGCAGGAATGAACTGAAGATCTTTAGCTTTACCAAGCAATTGCTTAATCGCAAGCCTTGAAAATTTATTTAAAATTTCAGGAATTTCAAGTGCTTTTCTTCTATAATTAATGAAAAATCTCGGTATATCATGCTTTTTATTAGAAAGATCGAATCTTTTCGGTTGGATATTTGAATTGGACCCGTTAGCACACCATACGAGTACAGTTCCAGTAAAGTTTGAAATAAATTTAAAAGTTTCTTGAAAAGAATTTCTTGAATGATAATGTGAACTGTCAACTAGTGAACTTATATGATATAAATATCGACTAGGGGAAAGTGCTTCAACTGGAAAGAATTTAGCCCGCCCTTCATCGAGATCCATATTTTTTATTTAAAATAAGTATAAAAAAAATTGACGATTTTGCACGGTTTTTCTTGTTGTCTCTAGTTCAATAATTCAGAAGCCTGCAACGAAATCGATCAGATAAAAAATTATTAGTGCAACATAATTATCAAATTGTTAAATTTCAACTTCAAGCACATGTAATTATCAATTTCAAATGAAAATTTAGGATATGAATTAAGTATGATATCATAGGCATGAAATTTGCAATGAAATTCATAACAAATTTGTATTTTAATGCATCCTCTGTTCAAATACAAATTGACTATGAAGAACATCAAATTAACACACTGTTACCGCAATTTAAACGGTACATTGAATTCGTATTCCTTATCAATATACATGATTGCAATTTTGCATCAAACCCTAGATTACGCAATATGATTGCAAACCACCAAATTAAGAAGAAAATTAGGTACAAACGGTCGGTCATATAAAAAATATATTCATACAAATTAAAAAAAAACCAACCTGAATTTGTGACGGAAAGTAATGCATCAAATTCAGATGATCGATCACGCTTTCCTGTTCGAAAAGGACCAGCTTTTTAGGGTTTTTGCAACTGGAATCGAATATGCTTTTTGGGTAGGAACGATGAATTAGAATTTTATGAGAGGAATGACGAATCAAAATCTTTAATTTTGTTTCTTTTATGGCAAGAGCAATCTAACAATCGCTAAAATTTGATAAAGATTTTTGGAAATTTTATGTGAATTTGGGGTTTTCCTTGAATTGAACGAAGGAAGATTCGGGTCCTGTAAAGCGTGCATAGGTATCTCTCTCTTTCTTGCATTAGTTGGACAAATTACATGAACATGTAACTTATTTATAGAACTTACCCCAAGGTTTAAACTAGTTTCATAAGTTACCCTTTTAGTTATAGAAATTAGGGGTGGGGACTTGGGAGAAAACTTAGTTGATAGAAATATAGAATAGTAACCGAATTATTTCCATGATTCTGTTTTCAATTTTGGAATAACTGAAATAATCGGTTCAGTTATCACCTTTTGGTATTTGTATAATACTCCCTCCGTCCCACAAAAAAGTTCCCATTTCATCTTGGCACAAGTTTTTAGGTGGTAGTTAGTGGTGGTGTCATTGATATTAATTTTGATTAAAATATAAGGTTTGATTGGAGAGAGAATGATAGTTAGTGGATATTAGTAGTGGGGTCCTTAAGAATAATAATATTTTATTATGTGGAGCCCATCAAATGTGAGAAATAGGAACTTTTTTGTGGGACAAAAGTTTTGTTAGAAATGAGAACTTTTTTGTGGGACGGAGGAAGTATACCGAACCGAAAAAATTACTTACCTATATATTGGTTATGATTTAAATATTTTATTATTTTTGGATTTTAACATGTATGGTCATCATAATATTCATGGATCTAACATCGTATGAGAATTAAAGTTCAAGAGTTGTGTTTGACTTCAGATAAATTGTGGGGTGTTTTGCCCAAAACCATAACTGACTATGCTCATTGCATACAAACTTTTAACAATAGTTAAAGATGATGTAAAAGGACATATTTGGGAAAGCTTATTAACGGGGATTATATTAGCTTATTAAGCTCAAATTTGCATGTTTATTTGAGCTTAACGAGCTAATAAGTTTATAAGTCTCATTAATAAGTTTTCCCAAACATGCCCTTAATGGGAACAAAATAGTATTTTTTACACTAGAACACTCGAAGGGTAATCAAATGGCAAAACGTGCAGACCATACTCAAGTTAAGGGACTAAGTTGGACATCATTCATATTAAGGAAGTGTAAATAGAAAATGTATACCGCCGCCACCCACCACCGCCACCACCACCCCACAACCACCCACCACCACCAACCAACCACTACCAACAATAGGGGTAAATTCGTCATTTTATATGATTCCGATTCCAATTCATGTCAACCAAACAGAATATTGAATTGGATTCCAATTCTCTTTCATGCCAACCAAACAGAGTATGGAATTGGATTCCAATACCTGAAGGATTCCAATTCCTTTCTAAATTCCAATTCCATCAAGAACATTCTGCGAACCAAACAGCACCTAAGTTTTTATGGGATTCAAACCACGATTTATATTTATGTCACACATATTGAAATTGGGCAAATCTTTTCCAATAATAAGTGCTATTTATAATAACGACTTTTTAATGATAGATTAAAGGGTAAATTATCTAGTTCGTCCCTTTAGTCTATGGAATTTTAAAGTCGGTTGATCTTTTTTAGGAATTAGGGGCCATTGGTCTACTTTGATTATTATTTTTATGTAAATCTAGCAAATCTCCTGTTTGGAATGATGAATCACATTTAATTATAAGTAATAACCGTATTGCGATAATATAGTAGTAAGGCTCTTGAATGACTTCCTAGAGATTAAGAATTCGATCACTCCATATGTAAATATTTTTCATGTAACCAGTGGAAGGTTCTTTTCATATGACCAGTGGAAGGTTCTGAAATGGTCATACAACGATAAACTGCCTGTAATTGTGTGTCCCCCGCCTCAGTCGCCGCCTGTCTCGACCCCTGAGACACATTTCCCAAAACCTGAGTTTGGTTCTCACTACGTATAGTCGCGTACATCATGAGCAAAACTCGACTACACGAAGAACCTTTATAACTGGAACGCTTTAAAAAAAGAAATTAATTATAAGCAATCACATCTTATTTAGTTATTGGACTAAAATAATAATGATTGATAAAAAATCAAGAGAATTTCTATTACTATTTTATATATCTTGCTTGCAAACATCAATTTCCCGACTATTTTGACCAACATGGACGGCTCCCTTGATGCAACTATACTTCTTGATGTGGATCCGATATTGTCATTTAACCAAATCAACATATATTTGGTCGGTTAAACATGTGATTTTATTTTATTATCATATTATCAAACATAGTATCCCAATTGCAATTACCATAGTATGATAGTGTAGGATTCACATTTTAACCTAAAAAATGGATTGGTCCTGGTTTTCAGTTTTCGGGCTAGTTGTCTTATTTGTTTTTTTTTTTTTTTTTGGTTCCAGAGTTTTAGCCCTGAATTTGACAATTTCAAGTTTAATTAAAGATGTAGTTTTCTGTTTCACGTTTTCGATTCCAAAACTAAACACATTCCTATATGTGCGTGCATACGGTGTAACCATTTTTATAAAGGCTTATAATTTTTATATAATTAACCATGAAGTGCATAATCTAATTCAAATTTTTTATTCATTAGAGTCATTGTACTACACGAGTATTAGTTATTAAATACCAAACCTTTTAAAGACATATGCTTAAGTCACTTGGGTAACCTACAACCTTCTTAACAGTTGTTCAACACAATTATTAAAAAAGCCGCAAAATACAATAACAAAATTGAACTTTTTTCTAAATGTAAAGTAACCTCAGATTGCATTAACCATATTTTATATCTTCTTAATATTTTTCATGCAGATAAATAACAATCATTTTATCACCGGTTAAAATCAATATCACGTTACGAGTAACTTAAATGACTTGTTTCATAGTACAATGACCTTGATAAACAAACAAACAAACAAAAAAAAACAATGCCCAAACTTAACTTTTTTTGAAAAATATGATAACGTGCATTAACCCAACATGAAATAGCCTAAAATGAACAAATGAACCACAAATATATTTAAAAAAAAAACCATATATTTAAATAAAATAAAAACCCTGTGAAATACCATAATACTGATTGATTGTGTAGAGATCTCATATTGTCAAAAAAATTTGATGAAGCTTTTAGTGAAATATTGACATTTTTGTAGCATGATAATTTGGTTGGTGTCACAATAAGCCTGCTTCAAAAAGGTTTCTCCTTCTTAGGGTTTCATCCACCAGTTTGAATGTTTTCTTCACCAGTTTTTGGTCAAGAGCAGTTGTTCTGTAGATCTTGAATACACGATCTTGATCATCACATGTCACGTTTTGATAGTATAATTCTTCAAATTTCTTCTTCACAAACCTATAAATTATTAAAATTTTGTTATAAAGACCGAATATTTTTATTAAATATTAAATGGAAACGGATTGAAAGTTGCCCAAAATGTATTTTTTTATTGCATAAAACCTATTAAATAATTTATTCAAGAAATTAGATTGTAATCCATATAATATAACTTATGTGATCAACCCAAACCCATTTCGACCCGATACCTGCCCACCAATTTGCCACTTCATTGATTATTCTAGAAATTAAATTAATATTAAAATAATATAGCTTTTGTATGCATACTTCACACAATGATTACCATTTAATATATTAAAAAGATATTTGACCCACACAAATATGACCCATTTCCCGACCCGCCCATTGTGAGGAATGAAAATAATAAATGCTTACTCGTATGCATGCTCAACTTCTTGCTTTCCTGTTGAAACTGATTGATAATCTTTAAACCATTCACATACATTCAGTGGTACCTAAAAAGTCAACTCTAAAATCTTAGACTATAATAAAAAAAAATAGTTAGAGTTCCAACTACCACTTACTTTAGAAACCTTTTTCTCAAACATGTCAAACTTGTTTAGAAACAACATGAAGGATGTTTTCTGCTTACACAAAAAACAAAAAATTAATTATCATTTATTTTAGGCCAAAATGCATTTTAGTACCTGAACAATTAAAGTTGCAGCATGGTACCCGAACTGTACAAAATGATCGATTTAGTACCCGACTCACTAATTTAGTCTCGTTTTCTAACTCGACCATTTTGTCAAGTTCAGGGTACCACTGCACCTGTATTAGTTCAAGGTAGTAGAAGACCTAGTCAGCCAAGTTCAGGGTACTAAAATGTATTTTGGCCTTTATTCATATATTAACAAAATCATTAAAAATATGATTAATGTTTTTAACCTCAAAACATTTTTGCTTTAGGACCCATTCGAAGAGTTCTTTGGTCTCCATAATTCGGTTCTTAGTTTCATCTTCAAATAAGGTTTGATCATACCTAGAAAAAGTTAGTCACATTAGTCAGTGTTTAGGGTTTTTTTTAATATTTATTAAATTTTTAATATCAGGATATTAATCTTACTCGCTAATAGCAGCACAAAATATGACAGCTGTCACACCATCAAATAGATGAATCCATTTTCTCCGTTCATTTCTTTGGCCTCCGACATCAAAAAGTCTATATACTTCACCACTTTTTCTGTTCTCTCCAACAGGACTGCAACCATTTATAAAATATTAATACTTTATTTACTGCTAATTTATAATATTATTTTATGGGATTTTGGCATTAGTTAGCCTGTTGTTTTCATGATATATACATACTTAATTATAAATATAGGATCTTTAATTTATAAATAACATCAATTATTTATAAAAATGGAAAATAAGAAATTTCCTTGGAAATAAAATTTACCTGAATTGGATTTCTACAACCCCGGTTGTACGTACACGGGCGTGAAGAACATCCTCCTGCTCATAAATATTTGTATTAAAAATTATAAAATTTTACCCAAGAAAATTTCCAAAATTAGAAAATTATCTTATTTATGTTTCTTATTTAACAAGCAAATTATAACTTAAATACCTTTGTAGGAATATAATTTATATCTGACAATCTCTGCAAATTTTCCATGAAATAATCAAAACAATCTGGAACTTGGAGCTCATTCCCACGAGCATATGTTTCCTGCACACAAGAAAACATAATATTATAATTAATATATTTACAAAATTAGAAAAATATTCAGCTCTAAATTCACATGTGACAGAAATACGATACCTGTATGGCTGGATCTTTCCAAATCTTTAAAATGTCCTGAACAAGTTCTTCAGTAAGGCGAGGATACTCCAACCTGCCTCCAATTTCTGATAATTTTTCTCCAATTTCCTAGTACACGTAAATGTTTATTATATTAAATAATTCAAAATTATATAATAATTGCAATTAATGGATTCAAGATAGAAAAATTACTGCTTCTGATAATCAGGTTTGAATAATCAGTTTCATACTAGCTAGAGCAAGAACAAACCTGATTATCTAAAGGCAAACTAAAATTACTTATCTACCCCTACTGAAATTACAAATATATGAAATGATGAATTCATACTACCTTATTGTCAATGGATAAACCATACTTTGATGAACCAGCTTCATTTAGAGCCAACTCCTTTGCTCCATCATGTAATATCTATTAAGAAATTATAAGATTTGCAATTAATATAAAAAAAATATTAATGAAGAACTTTTATATCCTCAAAATTACAAATACTCAACGCACGTGTTTCACTTTTATTTTTATAATTTATGATTTTTTTTCATTTCGGGCGAAAACAAAGAAATATAACCTAAACACACCCTTTCAAGTATTGCATACTTTTATTGTCTGATAGACATTTGCATGAATGACTGATGTGTAACTCTGTAGCTCTCTCTCATCAAATCCAGTTTGAAAAAGTAATTTTATCTGCACAAATAATCATTTTTCAGTAATAAAAACCCACAATACATGGTTTATATTAACTAATTATCCCCATAATAATAATGTTACCTGTTTGAAAATAGTGGACTTCCCTGACTCTCCAACACCTAACAAAATTAATTCCAATTTACATATTCATAAAATATTATAACTATTAACCAAAAACGTTAAAATATATATATATTACTCGTATAAGTGTTGTATTACCAAGTAATAGAAGTTTCTGAATATGTTTCTCTGCCTTTGTTTCTTGCTCAATTCGTCTTTCTATTTCTGCTGCCTGAAAAACATAGAATTAATGTTAAACTGAATAATATTTGTAAAACTTATAATTACAGAATTAAATATGTTTTTGCTAATTACCTGAGCATTTTCTTCTGTGTTAGCTTGCTTACCACGTTTGTGTCTACTGCAGAGTAAACCCATGTTTTTAGCTACGATATTTAGCATGGAATCATATACCAAATTGATTCAAGATGCTTTTTCATCAGGAATATTATGCTTTTAGAATACAGAGCTCACCTGATGCATAAAATGTAAAAGGTAACTGAAAGTACTTAAAATCGAGAAATCGTCAGCTATATCGCAACAAACTAATTAAGGAATTAGATGAATTACGATTTGCGAAAACGGAAGTAGTTAATTAAATTTTCCTACAATAGAATAATCAAAATTAACTGCAAACGAGCACCAGCAGAATTACACACAGTCACACACTAACGACGGCCAGAAATCCCTAGAAACAAAGCCTCATTACTATCCGTATGAAGAACAATGCCAATGTGAAGCAAACAAATTCATAGAAATACGTTCAATTGCCACAATTATATCAAAAACGCTACAATTTTCCTTCGAGATTCATCGATTGAAAGCGTTGCGTTCATTAAAATGCAGAATCAAACAATTACACACAAAAGTAACGCACACAAACTACAATTTAACATGCTTACAAAAATCGATTTGCATACAGAATCAAACAGTAGAAAGATTGTAGCTAACAAGCAGAGATGCTAACCGGTATGAGAGTGTAGGATCCACTGAAAGAGATGAAAGAGACGAAGTTTCACAGTGATCTGTTCTTGAGAGAGAAAGAGAGAGGGTTGGAAGTCCCAAAGTGGAGTTTTTATGGAACCATGGTTAAGTTATAGTTTGACTGTAGTTTGTTAGTAAGAAATTGCTCCAACAAAAGTCCAAATGCTGGCTGAAGCTGGACTCCATTTTGACTATTATTTGATTTTTTTTCAAAAATAGGCTTCATCGGAAATGTATTTTCACAAATAGGCTTGATTCTTTTTTGTTTTTAAAAATAGGCTTTCCGCCGTCCCCGAGGCCGGCTTCCAATTAAACCCGGACTCCCCGAGGCCGGCTTCCGCTTGTTTGATGTGACCACCCGTTTAGACAACTCCCCGAGGCCGGTTTTAGCTTTATGGCCTCCCCAAGAAATAATTGAAAACTAATTCAGTCCTTAACATGTGAATGTGTGATGTAATAACTAGATTACTAGAGTTGATCTTATAATAAATTGAGGAACAGAGGGTAAATTTTCCTTTCATTCTTAAATCCATGAGATTGAGTTGCTTATGAATGTCCATGTGTAATTCACGTTTCTTAGGATGTTTAATGTTAATCAGCATGTATAACATGATTGTGGAGTATATATGAACAATTTCTTTAAAAATTTGGGTCATGATATGGCTATTGATATTTTGTTGACTTTTGACTACAGAAGTCAAATATGGTTGGCGGTAGGGTTGCTCACCCCGTGTTGAAAGGCCCTAGTGTGGTCAAGGAACTAATCATAGGTTCAGTGCTTGGGTTAGCTGCTGGTGGTTTGTGGAAAATGCATCATTGGAACGAACAGAGAAAAACAAGAGCATTTTATGATCTTTTGGAGAAGGGTGAAATAAGCGTTGTTGTGCAAGAATGAACTTTTTGGTTTCTTGATGTTTAATATTTGAGTCTCCGGGAGGCCATAAAGCTAAAGCCGGCCTCCGGGAGGTCATAAAGCTAAAGCCGGTCTCGGGGAGTTGTCCAAACAGGTGGTCACATCAAACAAGCGGAAGCCGGCCTCGGGGAGTCCGGGTTTAATTGGAAGCCGGCCTCGGGGACGGCGGAAAGCCTATTTTTGAAAACAAAAAAGAATCGAGCCTATTTGTGAAAATACATTTCCGATCGAGCCTATTTTTGAAAAAAAATCCTATTATTTTGATCAAATGTTTTTCTTAATTAGATTTGCTAAAAATAGAAGTGTTTAACTTTATAAAGATGATAACGACAATTTTTAGAGTATATGATGTTTGGACATGCATAAAAATTTGTACATTAATTAAAAACCGATTCTTTGAATTTAAATAATTTAACATATGAAGGAAAAAATGTATAACTCAAAGGAAAAAATTGCAATTAAGAAATTTAGTTTGTGTGTCTGAATGGAGGAAAACAACTTAAAAAGGAAGATATGAGTCAAAATATGAGAAAGAAAAAGAAGGCAAGTAAAGGAAAAAGAGGAAGCAATGGTTTTAAAAAGCAAAGATGGAAAAATAAAACTTTCTTAGAAGGAAATATTAGTATTACCCTTTGAAAATTCATTTGGAAGCAATGTTTCTAATTAGTATTTCATTAATTGAATATTTTTTAAAGGAAGTTGTTTGATAGCTTTTAGACTACAATTTATTAATACATGTAGGTTTTGAAACTCAAAATAATAAATGTAATTGAAAAATAGATTTTGGAAAAAAATCAATTTTTTATAGTACTAATTTTATACTCTCTTCGTCCCATAAAAAAGTTCTCAATTCTCCTTAAAATTTTATCCCACAAAAAAAGTTTTCATTTCTCAAATTATTGACTCATTTAATAAAATACTATTATTACCAATTATTCCACCACTAAAACACTTTTTCTCTCCAATCTAACCTTATACAAGTATTTTAATCAAATAAATAACCAAGGACCTCACCACTAACCATTTCATAAAATCTTATTCCCAAGAGAAATGAGAACTTTTTTGTGGGACGAAGGAAATATTTTTTTTAGTTTTTTAGCATTTGTATATCATTTACATAATCACTTATCATATATACTAAACAGTATATCATCCGGGCCAACTGATCAGCTAATATGGTCCGATCGATTCAACCATATTTAATAGATTAGTCAGTTCAATGTAAAAATCGATTTTTAAAATATTAGGGAAAAAAACTCCAGAACGATTTTGTTTGTTCGTGTATGGATAACTTGGTCAAATGTGTTGAAATTGTATGCAAGCATATGATTCAGCAGACAAAATACAAGTCAAAGATAATAAACAAATACAACTTGAAAACAATATCTTGTTGGTCACCTTTTCATACAACTTCCATTTTTATATATAAAATGGTCCATATGCAATTAACTCATTATTAATTTTCTAAATTTCACTCGTTATTTTAGGTGCAATGTAAGCTATATCACAACTAATATATTTTCACTCATGTATTTTCATCTTGTCTATTAAATTAATTGCTAAATTTGTTTTAGGCATATTTAATTGGATACATGTATTATTTTTCATACACTATATTTTGTTTTTAAAACTATTTAACTTCACTTTTTACTGATGGATCCATAAATTATCCATTAACCGGTTGAAAGTGAGAAATTAAACAATAAAAAATATAGTCATTTAAGCAATGGGTATATTGTTAAAAAAAAAATAGCTGGTTATAATCTGAACTGAAATGGTTACACATTATAGCTTCCAAAATCGAATCAAATTTGATTCAATTTTTAGAAAAAATGGTTTTGGAACTTAAGGAAAAAACCGGATTACATTAAAATTGATCCCAATCGGATTGAAATCCAATTTTGTGCACCTCTAGCGCCTATGTTTGGGTTTGAATGACATTCCGTTTAAATATAACAATTACTAATATTTCATAATCCCCAATTATACTTCAAATACCAACCAAATGGGCTACCTTTAGCTAAATAAAAACCATTATATGTTAACATCATTAACAACTACTTTGCATTTTACTTCAAACGATCTTATTGATTACATATACTTCCTCCGATTCAAAATAAGTGATACACTTTCCTTTTTGGGGTGATTCAAAATAAGTGATACACTTTGAAAAGTTCCTTATTTGGCTAAAAAAATGGGACAGACACCCAATAATTATCTATTTTAACATAATGAAATGACTCATTTATCCTTACTTTTTACTTTTAAACATCATTAATCTTACTTTATTCAAAAGGTGTGGGACTCATTCCCCACTAATCATCCAATTAATCTAATTTAACCATTATTATAATCTTTTGCCTCAAAAACCATGAAACCCCAAGTGTATCACTTATTTTGAATCAGAGGAAGTATGATATATCCGTTAAATTGTTAATATATATAATTGAAGGTATAGTTACATATATCTATTTTGTCTCATCATAGCATTGATAGTGATACCAACCATAATTACAAAAATATGGTGTATATATATATATGGCTGTAATCACAAACTAGACATACCAATTACAGTTATGATCATAGTATAGATTCCAACTGCTTCAAATTTGGATTCAAGTTTTGTGGTGCAAAATCTTCTTCAGGAGCGTTGTATGCATCAGCTATAGCTTTCCCTTTTTCCAGCACATCAGTTGGAACCGTTTGAAGTAGGCTGCATTTCCAAGAGTGGTGAGACAGTTAATGTCGACCCGTTTACTTATAAATGGGTCGAATGGGTCATTTTGACCCGTTACCCAACCCGCCCATTTTGCCACCTCAAATTAAACAGTGAAACCCGAATCATAAAGAGCTTACCTGTTTATTGCATTAACAGCTATGCCAATGTTTGACTTCATTGACTTCACAGAAGCTCCAGGCTCATTTCTTGATGCATGCAGCAACAGTGAATCCAGTTCTTCCAATGCTCTTCAAGGTATAAATCCATGGTTAATTGATAATTATTTTCACAATTTTCAGGAAACCGGTTAATATATCAAATTACTAAATTTATAACAAAAATGGTACCTGAGACATTGATCCACATCATTGGAAGCAGTTTTATCATTACCAGCTTCATCTGCATACTGTGCCACCTGTGTACATTCATTCACATATCGTTAACAAACTAATTAAATTCATTTAATAATGATTTATTTTTTTATTTTATTTTTTAGATTTAGTACTTACTGCTCGAATATTCATACGCAGAGATGCTGCTGGGCCCGCACGTAACAGACTCCTACAAGCAGCATACTGAGGCTGCTCAGCTTCCAGTGTTTTATCTATTAAGTATTCGATAGAAATGCTTATAAATCTTGATGCAAAATCATTATTATTAAAAAACTGTACACACAATTAACATTTACCTAATTCTTTAATCTGCATTTCTGTCAAGATGATAGCTGGTACATAAGCCTCCAATGGTTCAAGCCTTTTTCTAGTCAACATAATTAATAAAATTGACCAAATAAGAAATATACTGATTCAACTTAGAGTATATTTGAATCTCTTAATTCCCAAAATCCCCAAATATTGCGAAAATTGCAATTCAATTCATAGTTATTACCAAATCACTAACAATTTTAGGTATTTGAGCAAAGTTAAAATCATTGTCCATAATTTACCTTTTCACGTACTTATCAAACGGACTTGCCATTGCATCTGCATCCAAATTCAGTTACGATCAAAATGCAATTACAAAATGTCAACTCAGGAAGCTAATCGATAATCAATCTATCATATTTGATGTAATTTGTCGTGATACCTCTAGGAATAGAGAGACATTGGAGGAGGAGGACGGAGATGGAGATCATACGCCTACTTTTCCGCCGTTCATGGGGGAACACTGCGCACCTCACTATTAAGGACCTTAACTTTCTCTCCGACGTCAACGGCGGCGCAGTTTGCCGGCAAAACTTCGAGTTAAAGTGGTGGGTGCTAAATTGCGCTGTGGTGGTGGTTGTCGTCATTTCGTTCTCTCACTTTTCGCGGGAGAGCTTCGTTCTTATCCTTTAATAATTACAGTTTCACCCTTGGTAGAGTTAAATTTACATATTAAGTACTTGTACTTCAATCTAGTATTAAACCTTACACATTAATGGCATCTTATACACACATGCGAATTATATATACGACATACATAATTACACACACAAAAAACTATTTTATAGACAAATGTTAACTTTGTATTGATTTGGTGTTGAGGTGGGTGTTGCCGTTTGGCTTAAGCAATCATATTAGAACTTGAGCTTTGTATAAAAAAAAGGTATCCGTACAAAGTAACAGATAACTGTTATATTCCACCTTCATTGTAGGCAGTTAAAATTGAACTTGTAAATATTTATCGATTCGGGTTACATGTTTTTTAGATTTATCAACACCGTGTAATGTAAACTACATACTGCAATTAAATTAATACTTAACACACATGTATGTCACATATGTCCATAAAAAATGATATTTGAATAAATATATTAATTTATAAATATGATATATATCTTTATAAACCCGCCATAAATCACTGACACATGCTCCTCATTCATTACATTCATTAAGTTAGCTCTCCGGACGCAACAAAAAAATGTAGAAATTTTATTTATGTTGTTCTATTGATTCTATAATTGTATGGATGCAGAGCTGCAAGCTGAAGTTATAAGCTAACAAACTCATTCACCATAATCACATATACAACTTCATAAAAATACAAAACATCGTATAACAAAAAGACTATCATAGCTCGAGTAACATCAACTTCCAAATCAAAAGTCAGCAAAACTCGAATTATTCATCAATGTTTGACTTTTTTGTATCGAATCTTTTCATCCACTTTTTCTGGGATGAAGTAAGGTGAGATATTGCTGTATGAAAAGATGATTTTTGAGATGTATTTGTGGATGGAATTTCAGCAGGAAGTGCAGAAGCAGTGCTTGTTAACGCGTTTAATACAAGGAATGCAAGTATAGGAGAAAGATCTAATGTCCCTCCAAGTGGCGGGATCACCCCACGAAAAATGTTTAAATACGGGTCACATAAAGTGCTGCACAAATTAAATTAATAATGTTTAATCTTTGAAATTCATAATTAAATCAATTAATGACGTTAAACACTTTAAGTCGGGAAATAATCAAATATAACTACAAAAGATATATTTTTTCAAGGGTTAATTATGTTATAACCCTTAAACCTCTTGCTTGACGATGATTATATCCTAAACTTTAGTTGACTTAGTGTGTTAACCCTTTTGTTCACTTGTTATCGGTCACAATGGCTTTTTTAACAAGTCAACCAAAGTTTAGGATAAAATCATTGCCCAGATTACTTCAAGGGTTGAAACGCCAAATCAGTGAAAGTTTGAGGATTAAAATATAATTAACCCTTCTTTCAATAATAATTAATGATTTGGGAGGTTTTATGCTAAATTGATATTTGTTAAAGAAAGATACCTGAGGGGGCTCACGATGGCTGGAGGAGAATTGGGAAACCATGTGAGAACAAGCCTGACAACCAACAATGTGTTGTAAATATTCAAGAAATTTAGAACACCATTAGATACCACAAGTCCTGCAACTGAATCTCCTGGGATAATTGCAGCAAAATCGTGATTTGATATAGACCTCAAATTCCTCTGATTTCTACAGTTAATCTGGAACGATCAAGTTAAGAAAAGGTCACATTGACTGCATGTAAAGACGTTGAACTAAGCTATGTGTGTATAAAATAATAGAATTTCACCAAGTAAATAGGATACAGTGAACCCTAGGAATTAAAAAATGGCTAAATTGGCTAAAACCGAGGGATTCTAAGCTATATTTTCTCAAATTTAGCCCTAACATCGAAAAATTGTGAATCGTTACAGTGTAATCGGCCCAAAAACTACCCGAATTGTAAATAAATCAACAAGTAAAACAGTAAAATTACCTGGCAGAATTTGTGGTATTCAGAGGAGAGAGAATGCAATTTGATGAAAAGAGGGTTTTGCGAAGCAAATTGATGCACAAAATTGATGCATTTATCAATGGAGTCATGGATGTTGCGAATCAAAGTGGTGGACGATTCAATTACAGCTTTTTGGAGATGATTGGTAGCTGTTGGGGATGTTGATTTGAAGAACAAAAGAGATGAGGTGTGAAGAGTGGAAAGAGGTAGACCTATTATCGCTAAATTGTTGGTACAATTTGCAGTGAGCTCATGTTTGTTGAGTGCTTGATTACCGTTACATGAATCCTCTGTTGTTGAAGATGAAGAATGCATTGTGTTTTGTTATGGAGCAGAAAATTCGGAATTTTTTGGAGTTGGAGATGGGAGTGCACAAGATAGGATTCTGGTGATGGATGGATTGGAGCCAAAGTTCACATGTATGAATTAAAAAACACATATGATATTTATTGAGTAAATGGTTTACCACTTATTACCATCACAGTTCCTGAACTTTGTTTATTACACCAGACGTCCTTGTTGTATATAATTTGTTACACCTATGGTCCCTACTGCCTTTAACTTTTTCTAAATGACGAAAATACCCTTTTGGTCTTTTGTAATAAAGTGAATATAAGAGACCATGAATGTAATAAGTGATAAACCACAAGGACCATCCGTGAAATTTACTCTATTAATTAATTTTTTTTTCTTTTATCTTTTAAATTCATTTTCTTCCGCCACATTCAGACTCACCACCCACCTCTATCTCTTTGAATTCAAACCTCAATCAATAACCATTATCATCGCGTCATCAAACCCCTGAAAAGTCGATCCATCACCAACCTCTGCCTCCGGTTGCCTTCTCCAGTTGTTCCGCCGCCGATGACGTTCTATCGACGAGGGTGTGCAAAACACCAACTACTCCGGCGACGTGCATCAATTGTCTGAATCATCGCGTGTGCAAAACACCAACTCCTCTGTCGACGTGCATCAATTGTTTAAATCAATTCAGGTTGATAGAACGTAATCGGCGGCGGAAGAACTGGAGAAGGCAACCGGAGGTAATGTTGTTGAATCGACTTTTCAGGGGTTTTGGTGGTGCGACGATAATGGTTAGTGATTGATGTTTGAATTCAGAGAGATAGATGTGAGTGGTGAGTATGAATGTTGCGGAAGAACATGAATTAAAGAGAGAAAAGAAAAAAAAATTCAATTAATAGAGTAAATTTCACGGATGGTCACTGTGGTTTATCACTTATTACATTCACAGTCCCTTAACTTCGGTTTATTACAAAAGGCCAAAAGGGTATTTTCGTCATTTAGAAAAAGTTAAGGGCAGTAGGGACCATGGGTGTAACAAATTGTATACATGAGGGACGTCTAGTGTAATAAACAAAGTTCAGGGACTGTGACTGTAATAAGTGACAAACCACATGGACCTTCGGTGTAATTTACTCATATTTATTCATATTTCTTGCGCTATTTATTTAATTATTAATTTAATATGATACCATGTGTAATTTATTAATTCTCTTCATAATACGATTTCTTGATTTTGACGCATATCTTGATCAAGTGGGTAGGCACGTAAATAATCACAAAATGTAGAAATCCATCCCTTCGTGCTCCCCCGAGGATTCGTCGGTTGCCAGTCGAATATCATTTTTCTTAAAAAATAAAATAAACAAATAAATATGGATAATCATTTATAATTGTTCTTAATTTCGTGGAATTAAACCTAACTTTTTGGAACTGTCTTCATTGCGTTATATATAACAGAAGCATCTACTGTTGGAAAAGGGTGGGGAATTTCTGTTTTGATTATCATGTATTATCCCAATAGTTAGAATTGTGTGAACCCATACATATAGTCAAAATATCTGATTCAAAAAGTATCAAACACGATTCATGTTTCAATCATATTACAATAACAAAACCTATATGAAACTAACATGGCAAAATATTTTGATCGGACAACGTATATCTAAGTAAAAGATTCGTCTTTCCTGAATAGCATCCCGATAACATGAATAGTAAAAACCTCATCCTTTTTTTCTCCAATTCCATATACAAGTGATCTATT
Organism: Calendula officinalis; assembly: GCA_963853835.1. Taxonomy (NCBI): domain Eukaryota; kingdom Viridiplantae; phylum Streptophyta; class Magnoliopsida; order Asterales; family Asteraceae; genus Calendula; species Calendula officinalis. The sequence goes on from OY970834.1 coordinate 2,449,910, forward strand.
AGTTTTATATATTTAAAATATTATTAAATTATAGATTATAGATAACTAGAAAGCTAGGTTCTTGCTTAACTAGAAAATTAGATAAATCTTATTTAAATGATAGGAATCTAGTGATATTGATATCTCCTTTTACTCATAATTTAAAATCATAAGTTCATGGATAAAACTATAATAGGTTTAGATAGTCTTACAAAAACTAGTTACATCTCATAATAAATTATTAAAAGAAAATCCTTTTTAATAAAGTTTCATATATGCTGCGGATAAAAAAAAAATCAGATTTCATTGATTAACGTGAGGGTACAGAAAACATCAACCAGTAGATGAAAATATGAAATAAAATAAGTAAATGGGAAGCACAACACTGGCCGAGAGTGAACAAAAATGGGAAATGAAGTCGGAGAATCCTCCGGTGCCGGACGTCCTGAAACCAGCAGCGGCAGAGAAGATGCCGGTCCCGGTACCACCACCAGTACCTCCACCGCACTACGCCGGCGCTTCCCTCTGGCGGCTCAGCCGGAGATAATGAGAGCTGCGCAAAAAGACGACCAGTATGCTTCTTTCGTCTACGAAGCCTGCCGTGACGCCTTTCGCCACTTATTCGGTCTCTATTTTATCTCAGATTTAGGGTTTATATGTTCTGATTGATATTAATTGCCAACGATGATTCAATATAGCTTAATTCCGACTTATAATTTGACGATGTTGTAGGTACAAGAGCTGCCATATCTTATCAGAGTGAGGTTTGTTCCTATTTCAGCTCTATTTTGTGTTTCTCCATAGTTAGGGCTACATTCATCATGTTATTCACAGAATCATAGTTGAACTCATCATAGACTATCTGTGTGTTTGTACTTGGATTTGATCATATCAAATTTGACCTAAGTGTTTATCAACTATCGCTAGTTTTCATTTCCTCCATTTACTTAGATTAAGGACATGCGGCCTAATGTAATTCTAAATTCTCTATTGATTTCTGTCAGTTTTGTTAACTTTGGTGGTATATTATGCAGACAAAGCTTTTAGGACAGATGCTTTATTATATATTAACAACAGGAGCAGGGCAGCAAACTTTAGGAGAAGAATATTGTGATATCACACAGGTGCAGATATTATTATTTCTAAGTTTATTATATCATAATTCACAAATACCGAGTTTTTTTTAAGAAAATTAAGGTTTATACTTCCAGGTTGCAGGATCATATGGACTTCCTCCAACACCAGCAAGACGTGCCCTTTTCATTGTCTACCAGAGTGCAGTTCCCTACATTGCTGAAAGAGTCAGGTTTACTTCTTCTTTTCTTACTAATTTTTGTGGTCTGCAACGATACATCACATAGTCTACACGTTTTCTTCTTCAACCAATTACACATCTCACAGGCTTAAGCATTACAAGGTAACATCTTTACAACCTTTTACTGTAAATGTTCTATATGTAATATAATTTCATTTTTAATTCTGATTACTGATTGTTAATGGATATTTTCAGACAATGTCGCGATCAAACAACTCAATCGAACCAACCATCACACACGAAGAACAACTTTTGGAAATTGATTCAGTAAGTCTTTTGGTGAGAGCATTTTTTTTGTTTTTTAAAATAGCTGTTCTACAGTTAGAGTTATGTATCATTTGTATTTCTTTTCAAAATATTATTCAAATACATATTTTTCTTTATTTTTTATCTAATGGATATGATTTGTCTCTTGAAAATTTATTTTAAAGGTAGACTACATATAACACATCTTTAATTTAAACCATTTACAAAAATTATAAATTACGACATACATTACATATGGGAATATGTATTAATATTTTAGGGTGCTTTATGCTGTTATCTTTAGGAATGAAAGAATAACACACAATATCTAAATTGTTCTTATAAAATGCTTTAAGTATTACCAACACATTATAAGTTAAGCTACATATCATTTGTTTAGTAGTCCATGATAGAGGTTTGTAATTAGCGTATAAAGTGATGAATAAAAAAATTAGCGATGAAGAAAACTATATTCTACATCAAACCTGAAATTAGGTTAAATACTAATCGACTATGATAGTTTCTGCTCTTTAGTTTAAAAGAAAAAACATTAATGTTGACGGCGTTGTAATTAAATTTTTTTCTTATAGTTTTCCAAATAAATGAGTGGTCAGTATTTGAAGTATTGCATATGACATCGCCACAAACTTCTTTAGTTTTATTATTAAAACTCCGTTTATAGTTTCTAACTTCTTTAGTTTATTCCAAAAAAATGAGTTATATATACCACTAATGTGTTATAAGTTAATGATGAAAACCGAAAGTTTACCGTACATTTTGAAGTCATGTTCCATTTTAACACTAATTAGAAACCATTGCTCAACTTATAATTGGTGCATTTATATTACTTTTATGTGTATCTTATGTAATTATATTTGACTCTCTAATTTTTTACAATTGTTTTTCAAGCAGGTCATGCAACCACATGTACCACCTCCTCCTACAACTGTTGAAATCCACCCACCTACACCTATAGTTGAGGTAATACTCCACTTTATAAACTTATTATAACCGTACTTGTACATAACCCTAACCATAGTTACTCATTTTATAATAAAACCAAGCAACATTAAACTACGCCACATTATAATATAATTACACCAATCTACCACATCTTTAACAACATTAAACTACGCCTAATTCTATGTAATTTGTTTCACATAAACCGAGTTTATCAAATACTAACATCGTACGACCTTTTAAATAATTATTGAACAAATACTTTTCTAACACGTCACATTTTCTTAAACAACTAACCTACTACCGATGTCTATGTGCATAATTCAAATCTCTATCCACATCTAACTATTGATGTTCCAGATTAAGGATGAATTCTCAAAAAAGCGTAAACGTGAGACTAATTTGTTATCGTGGAAATGGGACCAAATTATTGAACTACCTAGCTCTGAAGACGAACTTGAACACGATTTTGAAAACACGCCTGATTCCTCAGCTAATTTACGTGTCCAAAACCAAAACCAATCTTCTGAAACGATGAGCCAAAAGAAAGTATTCACCCTATTTGATGAACCTGATGAAGACGATTTCTTTTTGTTTTAGTCAGTTGTGTTTCTCAATCTATAAGCTTCTTACTTTTACGTTCCTTCATAATCGAGTTTAGAACCCTCTGCTTCAATCATAAGTCCTTTTTAAACACATTTTGCTCATGTTGTTTCGACTAAAAAATGCATACTTTCAATTAAATAACTAACATTATAATCAAGCCATTAACTGGGTTTCTATATCATGTAGTATGTAATCTATATATCAAGCAAAAAAAAAATACCTTACATACTACATTATAATCAACCAATTAACTGGGTTGTTAAAAGTATACAATGTAGATATATATTGATGGGTACTTACCTATCTTAGGTTGTTTCTAACTTGTATAAATGTGTATGCCTTACTATGTATAATTGTACAATACTACATTATAATCAATCAATAAACTGGAATTTAATGAATTGGAAAGTTAAATGCATTTGTGATTTAAATAAATCGTATTAATAGTTTATGTTTGAAATTCTATAGCATCATATTAATTAGGAAAGGATGTTGTGATATAATTGGAATTGCCAGAATATGATACCAACATCTCGCTTATTAATAAACCTCCTACTACTTTTATTTTCGACTGCCGTTTGTGTGTTTATATTTAAATAAGCTCCTACTACTTACATTCAACTTTTTTAAATTTTTTTGTAGACATTTGATTGTCATAATATTGATGTGGACCATTTTTCTGCCCTTTTATACACCCATGCATGGTATAATATCAATGCAATACGTGTGGAATTCATTTGGAAGGACACACGTTCTAACAAATTATACTTGTTTTTCATAGACCCAAGTGTAAGTAACATCTTGTATTTGAAGTATTGCCTCTTGTAACCGTATTACATCTAACAAACTGTTATGGCACACAATTTCAACCCCCTTTATTTTAGCGACACAGAATTGCGGCTGTTGTCCCCACCAATTTGGCTCATACATATGAAGGGCTTAATTTGTTGGGAGGTGTTTTCTCTGTCAACAAATTCCAAATACAAGACAAGGGTAATGATGACTACCCGATGTATGAAGGCTATAGTTTCAACCATGACATATGCGAGATAATTATTGACAAGAACACTAGATTTAATCGACTAAAATGTGACACCAACATGTCGTTTCCATTTTATCCCCTACTGCCTTCTCTTCAAGCTCTTGCTGGTTACACAATGAATCGAAGAATTCTTATCGGTATATCCATGTCTTATATGAGCCTAATTTTTTAAACCCATGAAAAAGTTAAATGTCTAAACGTTTTAGGGCGTTCTGTTATAGATGTAATCGGAAGAATAACTGGAGGAACTAGGGAACGCGCCCGATATGGCGGACATAGGTTTCATATCTCCCTCCAAGATCAAACGTAACTTATCTTTCATCTTACATATTTATCTCTTAATCATATTTTTACGGTTTCTATAATCTAACTGCTACATTTATATATTTTTCCGGTAATGAAAAGTTGTAACGGATTGTCACTTATTATACATCCCGACTCGGAAATTTTACCTCAAAAATTGGTATGGGCCATTAGGGAAAATTGGATAATATGTGTGTCCCGAGTAAAGTTATGTCGTACTACCACATGTAAGTCTTTCCCAACCATAACCCATTGAAATTATTAGTCAACTATGTCTTAATCTAACATACATATTACGTACTTTCAGTTCCCATTTTGCGGTCCACAAAAATATCCAACATTGTGTTCAATCCGATGATGTCAACAGCAGTAGCATTGTAACACATTATAAAATCTTGTAACGTACTGGATGTCTACCCTGCTAGGCAAATATTATAAAATCTTGTAACGTACTTATTTGTCATTTATACACTTTTTCGTGTCACTGTATTTATTTACTCCTTCTTTCTTTTTGATTCCATATTTTTTTTATCGATGACCAATCTATACAACGTGAATACTTAATGGAAAATATTCTAACGATGGCTAGGAACTTAGGATGTACTAAAGTGAATACTTAATGGAAAATGAATATCATTTATGTTAAATAAAATGGTGTTAATAATGTTTAAAAGTAACCAACAATATACGAAATAGTCATTTCACTATAAGAGAGGAGATAGTTAGTTGGTGGGCACTATTACTTTTACCAAATAAAGTAAATTATTAAAATATATATTTATGTAAAGCTGGTTAAAATCAGAAGTATATTACTTATTATAATAGATAGGATATATATCTTACTACTATATAAAGCATTTAGGTCTACCCCATTAGGCAAGTTTAAGGAGCTCCTTAAACTTAATTTTAAGGACCTTTCCACTTTTGTTAGTTAGTTCTTTAACTTAAAAAAACTAAATCGCGGCTAATAAGATTCGAACCCAAGACCTCTCCTAACTTATCACTATGTGTTAACCACTTGCTATACATTACACTTTGGTAACACCACCCACACTTAATAACAAAAGTCTGTTATTCGAACCATTTTACCCAATAACATTAAATATACGACGCTGTAAATCATCAACTCTTACCAAAATCCACATTTCCGTTTAATTATTTATTTCTAGCAACAATTGACTATTAATTACACAATTAATAGCGGCTGTTAATCAACGCATATGAGATGACAACCTTATTTCCGTTTAATTTTTTATTTCAAGCAACTTTTGACCATACCAAATGCTATTATAAGAGGCTGTATTTCAATATAGAAGCTTTTCTTCATCGCCATCTATAAAATTATTTATAACCGACATGACCACAACAATTACATAAACACACAGCTACAATTAAGGCGACACTTTTACCCATAACATATGCTCCACGTTGATGTTTATTGTCCGATTAATAACATATCTTACTACTTACTAATGCATTTAGGCCTACCTCTTTTAGTAAGTTTAAGGAGTTCCTTAATTTTAAGTTTAAGGAGATTTCCACTTTTAGTAAGTTCTTTAACTAAAAAAATAAAGTGTGGCTTACAGTATTCGAACACAAGACCTCTCCTAAGTAGTCACTGTGTGTTAACCACTTCAACTACTTGATTATTTTGATTTATTCCAGATATTAATATATATAAGTTTTAACGTCACCAGAACTCAACCATCATTTCTCTATTTAAAAGGCTCATATTTACTTTCACAAAAAAACCAATTTCGGATCTGATCTTACCATCACTAATGTCAGCACCTACCATCACTACGCACCACCACTCATCACCATCGCTATTGTCACCACCACCGGTACTGTCGTCACTTCGAAATATAGTTACAAGTACTCGCCGCCGCATTGCGCGGGTACCCTGCTAGTATGAAATAAAATAAGTAAATGGGAAGCACAACACTGGCCGAGAGTGAACAAAAATGGGAAATGAAGTCGGAGAATCCTCCGGTGCCGGACGTCCTGAAACCAGCAGCGGCAGAGAAGATGCCGGTCCCGGTACCACCACCAGTACCTCCACCGCACTACGCCGGCGCTTCCCTCTGGCGGCTCAGCCGGAGATAATGAGAGCTGCGCAAAAAGACGACCAGTATGCTTCTTTCGTCTACGAAGCCTGCCGTGACGCCTTTCGCCACTTATTCGGTCTCTATTTTATCTCAGATTTAGGGTTTATATGTTCTGATTGATATTAATTGCCAACGATGATTCAATATAGCTTAATTCCGACTTATAATTTGACGATGTTGTAGGTACAAGAGCTGCCATATCTTATCAGAGTGAGGTTTGTTCCTATTTCAGCTCTATTTTGTGTTTCTCCATAGTTAGGGCTACATTCATCATGTTATTCACAGAATCATAGTTGAACTCATCATAGACTATCTGTGTGTTTGTACTTGGATTTGATCATATCAAATTTGACCTAAGTGTTTATCAACTATCGCTAGTTTTCATTTCCTCCATTTACTTAGATTAAGGACATGCGGCCTAATGTAATTCTAAATTCTCTATTGATTTCTGTCAGTTTTGTTAACTTTGGTGGTATATTATGCAGACAAAGCTTTTAGGACAGATGCTTTATTATATATTAACAACAGGAGCAGGGCAGCAAACTTTAGGAGAAGAATATTGTGATATCACACAGGTGCAGATATTATTATTTCTAAGTTTATTATATCATAATTCACAAATACCGAGTTTTTTTTAAGAAAATTAAGGTTTATACTTCCAGGTTGCAGGATCATATGGACTTCCTCCAACACCAGCAAGACGTGCCCTTTTCATTGTCTACCAGAGTGCAGTTCCCTACATTGCTGAAAGAGTCAGGTTTACTTCTTCTTTTCTTACTAATTTTTGTGGTCTGCAACTGTGATATTGCTAATATTTTGTTAAATAAATAAATACATGTATTAAGTTTTATCATAGTTATGAACTCAATCAATATGTAAATTGCAGCTCTAGAATTGCTTCACGTGGAATTGCTTTGACTGAACTGTCTGATGATCTAGAAGCTTCTGGAAGCAACCAAGATCAATTATCTGTTATTCAACCTCCTTCTTCTTCAGAAATAGTTTCTATCTCACCTTTATCAAGATTAAAAGAGAGAATTCGAGGGATTTGGTTACACACAATTCAGAGATGGCCTGCAGTATGCCATTTTCCATTTATTTTGTTTTTAATAGTAACATAGTTTTTGCAGTATTATGATTATTATTTTAATATATTTCTTTTGAAATCCAGGTGCTTCCCTTAGCCCGTGAGTTTTTGCAGCTGATTCTTCGTGCTAATCTTATGTTCTTCTATTTTGAAGGTGAGTATTGTGTTTTCTTAAAAATAGATGAATACATAATCATTTATTTCTTACAATGTATTTAAAACTTGCAGGTTTATATTATCATATATCAAAACGTGCAGCAGGCATTCGTTATGTTTTTATTGGGAAGCCAATGAATCAAAGACCTAGGTATTTTTCTTACATATATATAATTTTAAACTATAATTGTGATTTTAATTTATTTGATATATATATTAATTGAACATCTTAAATGTTTTTGCAGATACCAAATATTAGGCATGTTTTTATTGGTTCAGTTATGTATCATTGCTGCTGAAGGATTAAGGCGTAGTAACTTAGCATCCATTACAGCTTCAGTTCAACATACATCCTTAAGGGCCCACCAAGCATCAGGAGGTCTTAATTTTCGAAAATGACTATATAAGAATTTCCTTATATTTATATTTGTTTTTATTTATTTAAATTTTTATAGGGCGAGGTTTACCTGTTTTGAATGAAGAAGGAAATTTGATTACTGGGGACACTGACAAAGGTTATGGGGTAGCAGAGGTATGTTTCTAGATTTATTATGGGTTTAATTTATTTTAATTTGCATAATCTTCGTTGTAGAAATATTTAAATTTCAAATTTTGATCATAATTTTATAAAATCCATCATGTCAACTAATGCATATATTCGTGTTCTTGCAGTCTCAATCGAGTGGAATTAGCAAATGTACACTTTGTCTAAGTAATCGCCAAAATCCAACTGCAACCCCTTGTGGTCATGTGTTTTGCTGGTATTACCTCTTTACACTTGCACTTTCCTTGACAGGTGGCAAAATTGATGGGTCGGGTGTGGTGGGTTTGGGTCATGAGTCAAAATGGGTTGACCTGCCAACATTTTCTGTTTTTTTTTTTTGTTTTTGAATTCTATAAATATACTCCCTCCGTCCCATAAAAAAGTTTACATTTCATTTGGGCACAATATTTAGGAGATAGTTAGTGGTGGGGTCCTTTGTAATACTTTTGATTAAAATATAAGGTTAGATTGGAGAGAGAAAGTGTTTTATTGGTGGAATGATTGGTAATAATATTATTTTATTAGGTGGGCTCCTCAAATTTGAGAAATGTAAACTTTTTTGTGAGACAAAATTTTAAGGAGAAATGTAAACTTTTTTATGGGACGGAGGGAGTAATAATTAATGTATAAATATTAAGATACTAATCTAATGTTCAAATATAGAGATTTAAGTGATTGTGCACAGTCAAGCCCGTTTTAGGTTTTAAAGTTCATCCGTGTAAGTAAATGGGTCAAAATTGCCACCTCAGACTTTGACTTTTTATCCGTCTTAATGTTTTGTTGGTTGATGTTTTTGGTAGGAATTGCATAATGGAATGGTGTAACGAAAAGCCCGAATGCCCTTTGTGTCGATCTCCACTAACTCATTCAACTTTAGTTTGTTTGTACCATTCAGATTTTTAACACCCAAATTATGCCACAAGAAAAAGGTGTGTTTTTTAAGCATCAATGAATAAGTTTTGGGTTATTCTTGTGGAAGCATAAAACGCTGTCTTATCTTGATCAATCCCATGCCGAAGGGCAAATTGTACAACTCCCATGCCGAAGGGCAAATTGTACAACTGCCAAAGCATACGGTACACCCTAGTAATTCACAATTACACTAGACCTTTGTAGTTCAAACATGTAACATATGAAATCCTTTACTTGTGAAGTATTAAGTTAGGGTTCCAAAATCTTTATATGAACAAGCTTTAGATGAAGAATTCATGGTAAACAAGAAACAACTGCTTATGTTTTTCCACTCTAGTGAGACATTTTACATCATGTATAATTTTCAGTATACTTTTGATTTTTTAAGTATCTTGCATAACAATTAATGTTTTGCAATAGAAAAAGGCTGAGTTTTTATTTTTAGGATTTGCTACAAGCTTTCGATAGTAGATATGGGAAGCGTTTTTCATTGAAGTGGTTTTTACAAACAAAATACAAAATACAAACCATTAACTACCTACCTAACTAACTAACTACCTTCCATTACCAGATATATCTATAGAATCCGTACAACATATGTTTAGTTTCCCTCATGCAAACATCAGAATGCAAAAAATCAGTTTCTGTCTTCTGCATGATTAAAAGAAACGTAAATTTAGTAAAAGTTATAAGTGGCAATTGATTCATTTACTTGTAAATTGGGGGTCAAATAAAAAACATTACCTAAAAGGAAAATTAGTCAAATGGGTTGGAAACCGCTCATAATGTATATTTAATGTTTTTAACATCCTAACTCATTTTATTTTGAAAATTTTAAGTACCATAATTTTTGTAATCATATTTAGCGCGTTAACCATTTAAATAACGGACAAAAAAAGGTTTACGGGCCAACCCGAACTAAAAACAACACATTTTGACCCATTACCCTTGTAATCTAATCATTTTCAATGTCTAACATTGAGAATGCTTGCAAACACAAAACCTAATTTCAAAATAAGAAAAATGATACCTTTAAATGCCTGAGGGTTTGTGATTATTTGGTGGGCCCGGTTGTTTCAATATGATGCAGGTGAACTTCTTGGGGAAGAAGATAGCATTTGATCTTGAGTTCTTCAAATAATCTTTTCATCTCCAAAACAAGTTCACTTCTTCTCTTGCTCCTTTCAGCATAATCTTGAAAATTAATCGTATGATTAAAAAACAGGGCAACTTTTATCTTGTTAACATTTTCAATCTCCTGAACAACGAAATTGTGATTTGGGTGCCATAATTGGGGATTCTTCTCCAAATACCTGTTGTCACCATATATAACAATAATTCATAATCATCCACTGACCACTAATATGGTTAATTTAACACAAACACAGCCAAACTTAATAAACACAGAAATAACCATATAGGGCCCACAATTTTTTTTAATTACCATTATAGGCCAGTTAAAAACTTGTAATTACCAAAATAGACTATAAAAAAATTATAATTACAAAACGAACCACTGCCTAAAGTATTATGTTAATAAAGCTCCAACTATTATTAGCCTATATTTACATCTAAAATTGTTCATATAAGTATGCAATAAGGATGTATTATTTTAGAGTGTTAAACTATTGTGTAATAACTTACTTCTTTATCTTGTCTTTCAATAACCCGATCTTCTCAAATGGTGTTGCAAAATCAATAGAAAATTCAAACTTATCGCCCATATCCGGGCTTCTATAGAAATTGCTGATGGGTTTTGTAGACAAAACCGAATTTGGATAATATATCTTCTCATTATCATATCTCAAGAAAACCGTTGTTAAGATATTCATTTCTTCAACTATCAGCTGTCAAATAAAAAATAGCCAATCAATTAAATACAACATGTTAAACTAAACCTAAACTGTCCCATAAAAATACAACCATTTACTATTTCACAAATATCAGCTTTAAAATTAAAAATCCCAAAAAAATAAAACAAAATGTAAATTTGGTACCTGAACACCATCAATGCAACAACGGTCCCCAACATCAAACGGATGCATAATGAAAACAAACACAATAGCTTCGAAAATGGTCTTGCAAGTATTGCCAAATATGAAAGCAGCCACAACAAGTTGTGATGAGAGTAAAACAAGTACTTTTGTTGTAGCAATTTCTGTCAAAAGAAGCCACACAACTACAACTAGAATCATCAGGACAGCTGTCACAAGTGTATCCAATTGTTTAACAGCTGTTTTAGTGTCACTTAAAGCATGCGCTAAAGCTTTACGACCATTATAAACCTTCACCTGCATAAAGTAATAATTTTACATAAATGCCACTGAGCAATTATTCTATTCTGTTAAGAAAATAGTGTTATCAACTTAGGGGTGGCAATTTCTGACATGGCACGAAATCCGACCTGAAATAAACAGGTTTGGGTTGAGGTAACTGACCCGTTTAGTAAACAGGTTAGGTTCGGGTCGATAATAATTTAAATGGGTTGACCTGCCAACCTGTTTAATTATTAAAATATATTTAAATATATTTTTTTATACTTAGTTTATAGTTTAATAGGTCAAACATAACTAATAGTTACATAGAAACTAAAGGGCTACTTGATAATTTTGGAGTTTTGGTATTTTGTTATGAATTTGTGGAATAACAACCTATTTGACCCGTTTGAGCCACTAACCTATTTAACATGTTTAATTAAACGGGTTATATGGTTCGTGTTCGGGTTGAAAGTAAACAACTTAGGGTTGAGATATCTGACCCGTTTATATAAACAAGTCGGTTTCAACAAGTCGGTTTCAGGTTGAACGTTTCTGACCTGCCAACCCGCGAACCCGAGCCCGACCTGAATTGCTACCCCTATATCAACTTATGAATCATAGGGTCTCATGTGGAATTTGTTATCAAAATTTTAAAAATTGTACAACAAGTTTAATCAGATTAGAAGTCTTACCACCCATTCTGTTAAAGTTTTCCGGTCAATTTGTCCTTTATCAGCTAGATCAATCATTGGAAACACAATATCTACCTCTTCTTTGATCATAAACCGCCTTAGATCCAGATCTTCAATGTATCTACAATAATCATAAATAAATTACAAATATTTAAAGATCTTGCTGATGTAGATATAGATATAGATACAGATGTACTTACGTAAAACCAGGTTGAGCAACATTTCTAAAAATATGATAAGCAGCAGCAATTGCTTCCATCTCATTGGTTATCTCTCTATCTGCAGATTCACTCGGTCTATCATAAGCACTTTCTTCAATCACACCAGAAAAAGTCGAAAGCCCCGAATTCGATATCACCTCAACCAAAATCTTCATAGTCCAAGCAGACACTTTTTCCCGTTTCATTTGATGTAATTTACCCACATCAATTACCTCTTTTGTTTTTGATTCTTTCCCTTTTCTCTTCATTTGAAAACTCAAATGACTTTTACTTGTACTTGCACCAACCATTTGTAAAGATTCCATAACTGGAGGACCCGAAAGGGTTAAAAGAACATATTGAAGAAAGATTGATTCTTGAATTCGGTCAAAGAAATTGCTGACGTGGAATGATGTTGCTAAAATTTTCAACAATAATGTCTTTAAAAGCCACAAGAATGCACCAACTAATAATGAAACGATAGTCCAAGTAATATAATCCAAAACCTTGTCTGCAAACTTTGATCTGTCGACACTTTGGCTGTTGAATAATGATTTCCAAGTAACAAGAACTACAATCAACCAAATGCATACTTGAACACTTTTTTTTAATCCGTGAACGAAATACAACACTTTTTTTCTTAACAAGAAATTTAATTCTATTAGCAACACGATAAAATGCATAAGCCAGTTGGTGACTAACATGCCACATATGATGACAGTTATAAGCACAAACCATTTCCATAACTCCAAACTCCAGATTTTGAAATGTTTCAACTCGTTAACAGTCAAACTAGCAACTACACAACCAGCAAGCAGGAAAAACACTACCCATTCAAATAAAACTTTCATCTTCACTCTTTTGTACTTTAGTTTCTTACGTATGCTTACTTTTTTGTAAATCTCTTCATCTTCATCTTCTTCAACCCCCCCTGCAGCTCCAGGTGAAGCCATTAATGGAGTTTTTGGAGTTATGGAAATGGTTCTTGTTGTCTCCTTTGGTGGTGTTCCATGTGGAGAAGCAGTATTGTTGCCTGCAACCCTAGGTGATGCATGATTTGAGATTTGGACAACTGGTTCAAGCATTTCATCGAACATGTTGTGGTCAATTACAGGTTGTTCACCAAACCTAGATTTCGGTTTCGAGTATATCGATCTAGCTAATGTTTTTCGTCTGGTTAGATTCTCAGGATTGGGGATTTTAGGTGGTCTATTAGGGCTTCGCATAAAACCTGCATTTTCAGGATATGAATCAATGGATTTTCGGTGAGGTGATTCAGGAACACCTCTTGGAGTTTTCATCCCTTTTTCCTCGCCTGTAATTGTTACCATTACTTCACTTCTTTTGTTCTCCGTCATGCTTATTTCCCCTGATTTTGAGCTTTTATCATTTGCATCCATTCAAATTCAAACCCCTGGAATTCACAGTACAAAGAGTCAACGTCAACGTTTGACTTCAATTCAAGCAATTAACATCTGTAACAATGCTTTCATGATTTCATCATAATATCACTATCTAGCTTCAGATTAAAGTGGAATTAAGCTCAAAAGCAAAATCAAAACGATTCAACAGTTAAATCGATGCATCTAAGTTCTAACACACACACGAGCACAATTAATATGAAGTCAATATTAGGTCAATATACAAGTGATTAAGTGAATAAGCAGCAGAGATCTCTTACCTGAAACTGAAGCAACTTCAACTTCACGCATTCGCCATTAAGAAGATGAAGATGAATAGATGATGAAGATAGTTAAATTAGGGATGATGCTTCTAGATAGTGCCAGAGTCTACTTTGTACGACCGATTATTGATTATAAAAATCAGGAAAGTTGAATCGAAGTGATTAAACAAAAGGTGGAAAGAAGACTAACTAGATAAACAAATGTTTTCTTCTAGAAAACTGTTCATGAGGTAAATGATTAAGCAGCTCACACTGACAGCCTCGCAAATGGTAGTTGAGAAGTGCTGGATAACAACTTGAAGGTGTAAATAATGGAGTAATGAGGTGGCCGGAGTGAAAATCCGGCGGCCGAGATAGAGACGTAGAGACAAATGTTGAGAGGATCTGTAAGTCCAACAAATAAGTTTTAAAATAAAGTAAGAGAAACCTCATGGCTTTATTTATATTCTTTTGAAAGTGACAATAACTTGAAAATAATTGTAGACGACAAATATTGAGTCATAACTCATAGCTAACATCATCCAATTATAAAATTAATCTTCAAATATGGAGTCATTAAATGTCATAATCGGCATGAAATCATGATAGTGAAGGCTTGAATACTAAATACTACTAGTATGTTATTATTATCTTTTAAAATATTCTCGTTATAATATGAGATTTGTTCGTGAGATACGCGATCTAACCGTCATTGTTGACATTTTTAACTTTTCTCATGGTATGAGATTTGATTAATATAAATGTTCAAATCAAAAGATGGAATTAGAAAAGAAAATTAATGAATTACATTTGTCAATTATTCTATGTGTACGAAAATAAAATTAGAAGATTTAGTAAGAATCAATATAATTTTTTTTAAGTTAATAAGATCAAATTATTATAAACACGTGACAAAGTTTAGGTGGTTTCATCAAAATAAGTAAAAATGGAAGGTTCATATAAGGAAAACCAAATGGACAATTTTGTTCGTACCCTAAAATTTGATATTTTCATGTTAGAATAAAATTATATTTAGGGGTAAAATTATTCATTTAGTTTATATATATTTCCTTGTGGTAATAAATCTATTTGGTTAGCAAATAATGATTCTTTTGATAGAAAGATTACAGATTCGATTTATTTCTGAGTAAATATTTATATTAGTAGATGATAAAAAAAATATTCAGAAATGGTCATATATATCTTGATAATAACCTCCAAATTTCATTATAAACAAAGAATATTTTTTACTTATGAGGTGAAGTGACTCGGTTGGTCCACTTTCTTGGTATCGTTCGGGATGTGATGGATAATGTTGATGTGCCCAAAAGAAGACTTCAAACTAATGCTAAAGGATCTAGAAAAGTTGACAGACAAGAAAAAAGGAAAGCACAAAATTGGTCTGAATAAAAAGTGAGTATTATCTTACGAAATATTAATTATGGATCAATTATTTAAAGATTTTAGCCGTAATTCCGTTAGAAGAAATTAAATTTAAAAAATTAATACATAATGTCTAATGACAGACATAAAGATCAAAACTGTTACTTGGAAAGTTGAAATCCAACCATAATTTTGCGTAACGAGTTCATTTCTCTAACTATTATAAATGAATGTTAAATCTATTTCTAAATATAGCAGGTACCCGCACAATGTGGCGAGAAGTACCATGAGACTATATTTTACGGCAACTAATTGTAAGGTCGGATTGGTAGTTATAGTAACGGGTGATTGTTGATGGTAATGGACTCGAACGGTTGGCGGTGGTGGTTGCCATGATTGTGACAATAACTTCAACTTTTTAAAGTTTAAGGGAGGTGTTTGGGAAAAACTTATTTTGAGGTCCTTATTAGCTTATATAAGTCTTAATAATCTATGTTTAAATGGATTATTAAGCCTTATGTAAGCTCATAAGTAATAAACACCTCTAAATAAGCTTCCCAAACTACCCATAAATATAAGTAGTGAAGAAAAAGGAATAACTTAAGTCATAACACATTTTGGTTGTGTCACTTAATCCCAAACTGATGCCTTTGAGACACCGATTTACCCCATTTAAACACATTCAAAACATTTATAACTGAACGATTTTTCTTTTCAGTTTGGAATAAAAAAAATAAATGATCAAAAAGCTCTTACATCTTAGTGATTTAACTCTGGTTGTAATTTTCATCAAAAATGGATTTTGAACAAAATAAGTAGAGTAAACATGACATACTAAAGACGACAAAATTTGGAAATAATTATCCGAAAATTCAGTTATAGCTATGACTTTGAAATTGGAAATCATGAAACATGACATACAGAACATTAATAAGATTAAACGCCTACTGAAATAATTTTACATTAAATAATTTTACCTAAATGTCAAAATGTATCATTCGATTAAAAAAAACTAAGATTTTTAACATGTAAACAATAAACTAAGACTCTTTAGTTGCAAAGAAAAAAGTGTCGATGGTGTAATGATCCCGTATGAAGTGCAAAAATAATATCAGATGGATGATCACAATACAAATAAGAGCCCAAACCCAACCAATCGAGTTCTTAACGTAGAATTTATTGAAGCTCATGAAGTCCAAGCGATTGTTTATGTAATTCAAGATCGCAACAAAAGATTAGAAAGGAACATAGATACTTGATCCCTTCTAAGCACAGAGACATAACACTTTATTGTACATCAAAACTCTCCATTTTTAAACCTGTAATATTAAACGAAAATAGTATAAATATAAAAGTTCCATCAAAATATAAAGACGGCTGCTTTTTATTTTAAATTTGAAAAGAAAAGAAAAGAATAGGTCAAACAAGTATTAACCAAAACAAAGCAAATCGGTATAATAGAAAATGTGTCAAAATGATAAACATTAAAGCAAAAATCGTTTACAGAAAACATAAATACAAACAAACAATGGCACAAATGGAATCAAGAGTGGTTGACTGAAGCAGGAGATTAATTACCTTTCAAGTCCTAACATGCTTAAATTTCATTGCACTGCGAATATTTTTCGTGTATCACCGGTAACCTAGATTAGACAATATGATAAGCACTACAAATGAAGCCTTAGATTAAACGCACGAAACTGATTCGGTTTTTGGGCCTTATAGCCACATAGAAGATGGGCCGATGCCTGAATTGGGTAGAGCCGGTTACTAATTTGTTAATAAGTAATGTGTTTAGATTTATAGTTGTAGCCGGAGGCCAGATCGGATGGTAGAGAAACTTGTTTGTAACCCTGAGTTCCTAAACATGGCTACCTGAATTCCTTTTTTTCCCAAAAATATTAATTCCAGCCTTATTAATTATGGAAGGGGTAAACTCTTTATAATATAGTAAAGATAAAGATATACTTAAGTCCAGTTCTTAAAAAAACACATTATTTTTCTTATTTAATTTCATAAGAAGCAACTTTGGAGTAGTTAATGTTTTAAAACCCAAGTTCAACTGGTCAGTAAGATCAAGAAACAGAATACATGTCGGTAGCAATTTTTTAAACTCCGGGTTTTACTTTCCATCCTTTTATAGAAGAAAATATCTTTTATTTAAGTCACTTTTTGCTTTCTAAATAATTTACTTCCATTTGTTAAGTATGGGTTCGGTACCACTCACCACATCACCATTTGGTACAACATCAGATTTTCATTCAATATCACTAACAATCACTAATACTATAATGTGGAGCACACTCACCATTATCCCTATTATTTAATTAATAAAATAACCTCACACTCCTGTCGCTCGGATCCGCGGTTTCCACCACGAAAACCTCTGCCACACCCCACCACAAAGTCGGTGCAACGTGACCACGAGCACCACAAATGTGGTGGCCGTGATGAGGTGCCACACGACCCACACCCTTGTACCCTTTTAAAATTATAATAATTAGTTTGTTTTTAGTCATTGGTCTGGTAGGCCGTTTTATGTGTTTCTTGTTCTCATGGGTGTAGTTTGTTATTTTCTTTCTTTGATTTCTTTGTTTGTAATGGGTTCTAGCAACTTGCAAGTTTTTTAATATAGTTCTTTTGGGTGCTTTCCGGAGGATGATGTTTTGCTGAAACTCTCTCTAAGATTCTCTTTACCGTTAAATTTTTTTTTAAAAATTATCTTGCCTTGGATCCCATGTAATTATTTGATTATCTTGACCTTAGATCCCGTGTAATTATGTGATTATCTTATCTTGAACTTGGATCCATTATAATTATGTAATTGTTTTTCGAAATTGTTGAATTTCCAAATTTGATAAAATGAAGTGTCTTTATTTCAAAGGAAAATTGCAAATAAAGTTGACCAACATCTCAAAACAAATTTTCAATAAATATTTTTTTGAAAATTAAATTTTCATTCCTTTTAATTTATTCATATGATATTGTAATTTACTTGTACGAACTATGAACATCATAGTGCAATAGAAAACTATACCATTTATGTCAAAGTTTATACTCATTTCCCCCACTTTCACAATCAACTATCCTTTGCATGCCATAATAAAAATTGACCTTATAGAAAGTCATCTCATCAAACACTTCACATATGTACGGTAAAATAGATCAAACTTTGCACCACTACAATTTGTTACCACTAACTTGAGCAACTATCCAGCCATTAAAAAGGATCCCATAACTAGTGCTCAAAGCTTATGACTTATGAGGTTGGTTTAACACCCCTTATAGTGCTATCGAAAAGTTTGTTGGGCTTAATGTCCGGATTCGGGAATCCAGGTTTAATGTCGGGAATCCAAGTTAACGGTGTTCTTATCAAATTAAGTGGGCTTCACTCGAAGTAGTCTTTTCAAAACGATGTATCTCGATCTTTTATAATTCACCATACATCTATTAAGTGGAAATACTTTGCATCAATTCGCTTACTTTGTGATTACTCAGGGAATTTGATGAAGGATTATATGTATGGCTATAACGAGGACCGAGCATATAATTTTGGCCGAATAACCAAAAGTAGTCAATATTATTTTATGGTTGATCTATATATTTTTGAAGAAAATTTATATTGCTTCATACTTCATCTTTCTACTCATAAAATAATTGACATGTGAAATATATTAATTTTTTTCTTCATAATCTTATCATTTAATTTGGACACTTGTATTGATCAAATGAGTAGATTGAATATAAGATAAATATGAAAACTAGTATAAAACAATATAATCTCTAGTTTTGAATAATCAAAAAGAGTTGTCTAACCCGTGGATGTTATATTAGTGTCACATCAACTTTTTATCTTCCGATCAAACACATGATAAACCCCAACCAAACTCATGTAGCAGTGACTAAACCTCTTCCTTTTCAAAATCAAAAGACCTCCAACGGTCGCTGGGACGTCATGTAAGGGGCGCACTACAAGAAAATACCCCTATAGCGACGAAAGTTATAGCGACGTACAACACATGTTGTCGCGATAAATTAACATATAGCGACAACATGTCTTCAGGATAGGGTTGACCAGAACTGTTACTTGACTTTACCTATGCCGACGACATGTTGTTTGTATAAAAAAACTGAATTGAATTTTGATTTTCTTTACTTACGGTTTGCAGGAAAACAAAATGACACAGTTTGATGGAAGTCTATCGCGACGATATGTCGTTGGCATAAGTTAAAAATAAATAATTTTAATTTTCTTTAATTAAGAGGCCGGAGATAGAAAATGATGATTTGGTTTTAACATATAGCCACAACTTGTTGTCCTTATAGGTTAAATATAGATAACTCTTTATTTTTTTAATTAAGTTGTGAGGAGTACAAAACAATGTCGGGTCGGGGCGTCGGAAGGCAACGAGGAATAAATCCTTAAACATGCTCACTTTCACCAATTCTGGACACAGTGTCATGTGTGGTTCATTTCGAAATGTAAGAATGCATTAAATGTTGATAAATGACACTAAATCCGACCAGCATATTGACCATATTAATTATCAAGGACATCGGTTGCAGAGGTATGTTCTATACCTACTTTACATTTTTTTTCCCTTTTAATTAGGGGTGTTCATTAAACGGTTTGACCCGAAAAACCAACCGAACCAAATGACTTTGGGTGAAACGGGTCTGGCTTATTTGGGTTTGGTTCAGATTTCTGGGTGTAACCGAATTCACATTCGGTTTTATGGTTCGGATTTGGATTCAACAATTCTTATTCGGTGTACACCCGAATAACCCAAATAAAAGTAAAGGACTTAATTCATTTATATATATTATATCTCATACCATAGAAACCTTCACTCATTTGGAAATTTCAACCAAAATCATGGTAGAATCATTCATTTTATTGCTATTATTTTACAACATTTGTTGCAACCTTGGTGTGGATGATTTATTAACTTTAAATAATATTAAGGATAATTATCTTTTATTAATCATTCTCTTATTTGGTTTTATGGAGAACCGAACCAAATAACCCGATTACTTATTTGGTTGGTTTGGTTTGGTTTTTATTAGTTTGGTTTGGATGTTGGTTGGTCAAAAATATTTTTAAAAACCGAATAATCCAAACCAATTAACCCTACTAAACCGAAAACCGCCCGAACGTACACCCCTACTTTTAATAGTATTTCTATTATTATTAGGGTGTCGAATTTTATATATGATATAACCGTTGATCAAATTTTTAGATTCTTCCCTGATTATGTAGTAAATGTTTATACATAGAGAGATTAAAACTATGACCTCTAGAAAGTTATTTAGAAACTCTTATTGCTAGATCTTCTATACATATTTTACATAATTTCCTAGATAATTTAACATATTATTAGTAAAAATTTAACTTAGTTGATTTGTGGTATAAAATTAAGTTCATAATTGCACAAATAAGTCATTTACCCATAAAAAAAATCTTATCAAATATTGTCATAAGAAACAACGAAAAAATAATAACAAATGAAATGAAACTAGAGTCTAGAAATATTGAACAACCAATCTTTGTTTAGGTAAATGTAAAACAACGTGTTTCACATTACCTATACTGACATTTTACATAGGAAAATATTATTATATTATCACATCTTAAAACACTAAAAAAATGTGGTAAAATGTTAAAAGTTATACATTCACATCTTAAAAATGCCTAGGATATGTGAAAAATTGTATATACACTTAAATATGCGTAGCATATATTTTTTGTGCCCCTAATCTGACCGTCGCTAAATTGGTTGCAACGTAGCATATATGGGCTGCCTATTTGGGCATGGTTGATGATACTGTTAGAGAGTCTGTAGTTGCTTCACAATCGGGCTTAGCCAAGTTTAAACAAATTTTAATAACCGATTCTGTTTTGTTTCATAACTCTAATACTTCATTTGTATAGTGATATTTTTTATTTTTTACGGTTTTAAAACAAGTACTCCCTCCGTCTCATAAAAAAGTTCTCATTTCCCTCTGGCATAAGATTTTAGGTGATAGTTAGTGGTGGGGTCATTGATATTATTTTGATTAAAATATAAGGTTGGTTTGGAGAGAGAAAGATAATTAGTGGATATTATTGACGGGGTTCTTAATAATAATAGTATTTTATTGTGTGGAGCCCACCACATGTGAGAAATGTGAACTTTTTTGTGGGACAAAAGTTTTAGGAGAAATGTGAACTTTTTTGTGGGACGGAGGGAGTAATACACTTTGAATTTAACTTATTTGGTAAAAATTGTAGGTTTTGGGTATCTCACATATTTGTACCATGCATTTGGCTAGATTGAGTATCATTGTTCTAGTTTTTTAACTGAAACTTAGCATTAGCAAAGATATTCGTTTTTAAATTGTACAAATACCGCACAATATTGATGTGACAAATACTAATCTACTCTTAAATATTAATTATCTTCAATATATTACTTAAAAAATTAATCCTAAAGATAGAGGGCAACACACATAGTGGTAGTGCTAGACAAATGCCTCTTGGTCCTTGCTCTTGTCCTTCTAGTTGTTTCATGTTAAATAAAGAAGGGTATATTTGTCATTACACATTAGAAGGTGCCAAGTGTAAAATACAAAAAGGGAAGGACAAAAATGAGCAAGAGAAAAAGTCAGATCAGTTGAACAACATAAGCGCCAGATTCATACAAAATTATTCTGCCCTTTTCAATCCTTCAATGTTTTTCAATAAAAATTGAAATCGTGGTGCGTTAATGGCGATCACGTATACGTAAATTCAGAGGTACGACGTTTTTTGTCATCTCTTCTGCATTTTTCGCAGATTCACAAATCCAATATTCCCCAAGGGAAAGAGATCAAGTATTTCGTGAATTACGAATTTCAATTGGCGCTGCCAGCAATCTGTATTGGATCATATACTTTGATTTCGAGCGTAATTTTGAGGTAATTGAAATTTGTAATCTATCTACATTTATGTGCGTCAATTTGTGTTTAATTGCTGCTATAATTGCTGAATTTTTTGAAGTAGGTACGAGATCTAATTGAGTTTCGGTTAAATAATCTTATGTTTCCAAATGAATTGATTCTGTATTTTGTATTTTAGCTTTTCAGTAATTCCTTGTATATTTAGAATTTTGGCTTTTGATCCGATTAAACATGAACGGATTGTTGTGAAGCAACACTTTATCTAAGGAAACAAACACTTTAAAAGGTCGTAATTTGTAATACTGATTATTACATATTATCAGGATATTAAATTGATAATCTTAAATCATGGAGCCACCTGTAGCAGCAGCAGTAGAAGAAACCAAATCTGAAAAAACACAAGGCAATAATACTGAAACTTATGAATGTGGACTTAATGATACTGAAATAGTCTACAAAATAGCTCAAGAACTCCTTCCAGGATTAGCATCATCATGTGTTGACAACACGACAGGTGGCATTTTCACAAGTGCAGGATCAGTAGCAGTTAATATGAGAACTCAAATGACTGATTATTTAACACAAAGAAGCGAAAAATATGTCGCCGAATTTATACTTTCAGAAAAAGCATCTAAATCTGGGTTAGAAATATCTGAAAATCCTCTAGATATAATCACAATTCTAATCGACGATTTCTCTGCTTCCAAAAGAAACATGTTTTCTAGGGTTTCTGAGTGGGTTCTAACCGACAGACGAGAAGAGCGAATCGATGATTTTGTGCAGGAAATGGAAATTAACGGTTTTTGGTTATTAGCTCGAAGAGAATGCGTTGCAGCAATGTTGTTAAAAAACGTTGATTACAAAAACGCGTTTCATTGTAATGAAATATGTAATTCTGAAGAAGAACTTAATAAACACAGATCAGAATGCAAGTTTAGACCTATGGATTGCATTAATGAAGGATGTACAACAAGATATTGTGCAGTACAAAAAGATAATCATGAATTAGTTTGTCCTTTTATGATACTTCCGTGTGAGCAAAAATGTTCAGATTTTGTTATGAGGCAGGAAATGGATAGACATTGTGTAACTGTTTGTGAAATGAAGGTTGTAAATTGTGCGTTTTATACGGTTGGTTGTAAGGTTAGTATACCTAGGTGCAATGTTGAACAACATAATGCCGATGATTTGTTGTCTCATTTGGAATTTATTTTAAGAACTGCTCATAAGGATGCAAGTGATGCGGATCTTAAAAATCGGGTGGAAAAAATTCGAAATGTGAGTTTTTTTTTCCTTTCTTTTTCATCTAGATGATTATATTGCGTTTTGGAACTGATTATTTGATGATTATTGCAATTTTAAATTGTGATGATTAGTTTTTAGGGGTCAAATAGTCAAATTTCGATTCTATAACTGAAAAACCGAAAAGACAAAAAAGGGGAACCGAGAACATGCCCGAAAACCGTAAACTTAAAATCTGTATTTTTATTCGGAAAAAAAAAATTGAAAAAATAATTGGATATATTATTATAAATTTAGATGTAACCATTTTTTTACTATTTGAAGTACACAAATTACGACAAAAGGTGAGTTTTGGAAGTTTAGTACATTAATAGGTAAGTTTTGAAGTGTAATGTGAAAAACGTCTAAAATTTGGGTTTTTGACAGCTGTCAGATACTGAAGAATTGGCAAGAGCACGAGATGCGAGAGCTTTGACATATTTGATCAAGGATTTTGAATCGGAACTTGGACCGTTAGAAGTCAAAGCCGAACCAAACACTGCTGAGTCACCAAAACATGATGACGTCATCAAAAAGGAACCACAATCACCCACAAAAACCGAGTCAGCGCCATTACTAGTCAAAGATGACACGAAAAAAGACCAACCAACTGAAAAAACCGCCATAACAGAAGAATTACCCGCCAAAGAAGTGAAATCAGAATCAGAAAACGTGAAGGAAACAGTTGCTGACTCAGCAGTCAAAACTGAGGAAAGCAAAGATAAACAGGAAGAAGAAGAGAAAACACAATCACAAATAACAGAAAAAGTTGAACAACCTGTGGAATCGCCCGAACAAGAAACAGTTAAACAGTCATCTGGAGGTGATGAAGAAGAGTTAAAAAAGTCAACCGAAGAAGAAACAGTCAAACAGTCATCTGGAGGTGATGAAGAAGAGTCAAAAAAGTCAACTGAAAAAGAAACAGTCAAACAGTCATCTGGAGGTGATGAACAAGAGTCAACCGAAGAAGAAACAGTCAAGCAGTCATCTGGAAGTGATGAACCAGAGTCAAAAAAGTCAACCGAAGAAGAAACAGTCAAACAGACATCTGGAAGTGATGAACAAGAGTCATCAAAGTCAACCGAAAAAGAAACAGTTCAACAGTCATCTGGAAGTGATGAACAAGAGTCAACAAAGTCAACCGAAAAAGAAACAACCGAAACAACATCCATACGTGATAAAGAAGATTCATCACATAAAGAAGAAAACACACATGACTTATTCTACAGTGATGAAGAAGATAATGTGACATCATCATCTAAGACAAACCATGACAAGTGAGCAAATCTTATTAGCAGAAAATGTGAGTTTTGAGTACCGAAATTTTGATTTTAAGAAGAGTTATTTTGTTATTTATGAAACACATCTTCTTGGTATATCAATATGAATTTTGACTTTTTGAGTATGTAGAAGTAGAACAATATATTAACTAAGGGTTGTTTGTTTCGCCACTTACTTAATGATTCTATTAAGTGGCTGAATTTCAATTGTTAAGATTCAGACAATTTGTTTGAAAACATTTTATCATATGAATCGGTAAGATATAGCTAATATGTGTCTGAATTAGTAATATCTAAGTGATAGTTTGAATAGGTAACATGTATGATATGTATTATGTTATAGTTATTTACAAGTTTTGTCATTAGTAGCAGTGTCATCCAGACATCTAGTCAAACATCAAAAAATTGTTTAGAGAGTTAAAACGGGCATTCTCATCATTCAAAGACAATCATACGGATGTTCATGTTGAGGCTAACAAACAGTAATCAATTCATTTCATACTGCCTACACAAATTCTTTATCATACAGTAAATATTAAAAGGGAAAATGGATAAAATGATAAATTACTCTGGATGAAAGTTTAAAAATAAAGTTTATTTAAAGATGTCTATTTTTAAACTTTCAATCACCTCTAATACATTTTCCCCATTTTAAAATAAGCAAAAATCCACAATTAGATAAACTAAATCCTTTTCTCAAGAACTCGTCTCACAGACCTACTTTAATGGTCTCACATACATATTATAAAATGGTAAACGAGTTTATTCATTGACCAAAGTGCAATAAAAAACCAAAAATGTCAACACCAACGATAAATAAATAAAAGGGTAAATAAAAAAACACAGTAGCTCCTCAAATGATACTAAAACTTAAAACGTGCCCGATACAAAACTTAAAAGATGTCTCAAAACCAATATCACTTTGTTTCACTAAGCACGAACCCCCCTGTTCAGACTCACCATACGGTTCGAACCATCCATCTGACCACCACGAGCCGCCGAACCGCCATAACTCCGCCCAGATCCCGCACTATCTTGATACCTGGTGCTCTGATACCCACCTCTAGATTGGCCCGCCCGGTTCTGATAACCACCACCATGCTGCCTTCCTTGGTTATAATTCTGGTTATCCTGCCACTTATTGCCGCCAGCAACCGCCGCATAGTCCTGACCACCACCATCCCGCCGCCTAGCTGGCAACCCCTCCATCCCACCACCACCACCCAACCTAGCTTCAACAGCCCGCTCATTACTATCGGCTAGAACCGAAAGCTTTTCAGTCAACTGGAAAGCAAGCCCTTGTAACCGACTATGCTCAACTTCATGGAACACAATGCATTCTGTCGGTTGGTCCCAGCTGGCGTGAAGCTCTTCATTAATCATCATCTTACTAACAACACAATGAGTTTGACTTTCCGACAAGTCAAACATCTTCGCCAGCTGTCCCACCTTTATACTCTCGTAAGAAGCCGAGTAAGTAAACAGATAAGTCCTCAAAGCTTCTTCTTTAATCTTATTTTTCAGCATTTGTAAAACCGACTCACGGTTCCTGAGAAGTCTCCAGACATCGAGGGAGTTGATGACATTAAACGATGTCTGGAAGTCGCCTTTTGAGAGGGCTCGGGTGGATGACATCACGTGGTCCCGCACGTTTTCAGGTGGGCCCGTGAATGTCTGTCTGTCGGAAACTTCTAGAAGCCGTCGTAGGGTTTTGCTTATGACCTTTCGCCTGGCGTCGTGGCTGTTGGCTGCCATGTTGGGAACTTCTAGAAGCATGGCACAGATTAAGTGTACCGCTTCTAGAAGCTCCAGGTTGATGTGCATGTGGTATGGCATTTGTCTTCTTCTTTCTAACCGTTCCTGTGAAAATCAATCACAACCAAAAACGTAATTAACAAAATAAACGTAATTATTAAGACCATAATTATAGTTAATTTGAAATATATAAAAAGAGAGTAAATCACAGAAATTGGAACTTGCCAAAGAAGGGGAAATTTTTTACAAATATAATAAAATAAAAATAAGGATATTTTGGTCATTTAAGGTCAAAATAAATGAAATTTGAATACCACAAAAATTAAAAATATAAAAAAAAAAAGAGTAAATCACAAAAATTGTGAAATTCTAAGTTTTTGTCGCCGGAATTTGAGGTTGGAACTTGCCGAAGAAGGGAAAAAAATTTAAAAATAAATAAAATAAAAATAAGGGTATTTTGGTCATTTTAGGTCAAAATAAACAAAAAAATGAAATTTGAATAACATAGAGTCATGAAATTAAAAACTTATCAGAGAAAAAAGGGGATAAAAACCGAAATTAAAATCTCAGGGGCAATTCTGTAATTAAAAAAATACCTGTTCAGGAGTCTTCTCGTGATAGCGACTTTGAGAAACCCCTTGTGCAAGCAACTCTTTAACTCTACCACCAGAATAAAGTTCAGAAAGACAACCATGCCCTTCGGTAATAAGTCCAGCCCTAAAAGCACACAAACCAAGCTGAGCCATTGACCGATTAAACAATATCTGAGTAGAAATATCCATGTGCTGCACATTATCCTGCAAATGACTCATCAGCAGCAAATCACGTGCAGTAGAAAACTCATCAGAAATCGCATGATGATAAATATCACACAGCATTGCACGTGCTTTAGTCCTTTCATCACCATGTTTGTAGATTAATGAGACAAGATTGTCCATTATACCCCTGCTGCTTGTTGGAAAATTAGGTTTTCTAGACACAATTTCAGGACTGTTGACGAAATCTGGTGGGCCAGATTTAACAGAGTCTTGTTCATGTTCATTATCTTCATTTTCATTATCTTGATCAGATAAATTTCTCATTGCAGTGTACACTTCTTGCGCCTTGTAATACACAAGTTCAACAAGCTTCAATGCCACTTTAGCAGCAGATTTGTGGTCACCAACACGTTCTAGATAAGATTGAACATTTTGAGCAAGAACAAAGAATAACGGTTCATCTTGTAACCGTTCTACATACTCACGTGTATGAGGGTCAATGCCCTGCAAGCTTTTGAAATATTCAACATCGATTTTCTCGACAAAAGCACAAAGATTTCCCCAAATTCGGATTGTTTCCTTGTAATCGGTTCCTTTTAGGGTTTCGTTTTCTTCGGGCTCGACAGTATCGTCTACCAGAATATTCGGGTACTGTTCTAAGATATCGAGTATAGCAAGCATGTTACTGACACATTTTTTCCACACGTGTATTGGCATGTGACCACTTAAACCAGGGTTAACATCAAACTGAGCTGACACCACACTGAACAAGATCTCGAGCTTTTGGGCATGAGTTTTGGCAACCCTGGTTAAGAATGTGAGTTGCTCAACTAACTCGAGTCTTCCAGTACCTTTTCTACCACGAGCTGCAACGATTTCTTTAAACTTTTTGTTGACTGTTTCCCAAGTTACTTGACTTGGATCTTTGAATTGTTTCTCAAGTAACTTGTCTTTCTTATTCATCATTTTTTCCCAACCAGGTTGGGTTTCATCATGTTCTTCATCGTTCTCGTTATCTGAATCTTCTGATTCAGAATCATCTTTTGTTAGATCATCGATCTCTGAACCAGTATCGTCATCATCATCTTCATTTTCGGACGGTTCTTCAGCTTCTTCCTGATCTTCAAAACTTTTGGGACTTTCTCTGCATTCTTTAATAAGATTTTCGTATATCTTATTATTCTTCTTCAATTTCTGACGCATCGCATTTAATGCTTTCGCATTACTGCTGCTCATTTTTTTCTTCCCCTCTTTATTCCCCATTGCTTGATTTAAAAAATCTTCCAACATCACCAACGCCTTTATGTAATTATTGGGAGCTCGGTCAGATTCAGTCACCCTCATGACCTTTTCTAATTGCTTGTTAATTTTGTCAAAACATTCTTCCAAATTGATCCAATCATTGATCTTCATCGCATTCTTCATCTGATCAATAGTTGTAGAAAGCTCCTCAAACCGCTTGTCTTTTGCAGATTTGATAACACGCTTATGTGTATCATCATCATCACTGTCAGTATCACCAGTGTCAAGGTATTTGTTTCTATCAGGAGCATTACCAGCATCCTCCTGTCCTTCATTAACATCATCTTGTTCAAAATCGCTCACTTCAGACTCAGTCTCGCTATCAGCCTATTCATATATAAAACAAAAACATAAAATCATTAACCTGTAGAAACGATTTCCTTAATTTATGCATAATTTGCCTTAAATTGATCTATATCTGTTATCGAAAGAAAAACAAACCTGGTTACTCCAAAATTTAGACGCCATCTTCTTATTTCGCACGTTAATCGACGGTCAATCACGAACTGTAATCGAGATTAGTAATAAAAGTAAGACACTGTGCAATCGAGATTATAGAACGTAATCGACAAAAAAAATCGAGCTACAGAAACAAAATTATTCAACAAACTGTAATCGAACTACCTCAAGTGAACTGTAATCGACGAACGTAATCAACGAACTGTAATCGACGAACGTAATCAACGAACTGTAATCGACGAACGTAATCGACGAACTGCAATCGACGAAGATTGGTGAGGGTAGGACGGCGAGAGAGACAGAAACCGATTGTAAACAATGAAGTCAATTAGGGTTCTAACATATGTTGGGCCTAATATAACTTTGGATCGGGCTATTCGAATTAGATGGGTCTAATTTAATATTGGGAAAAGCTTATATGGATTTTATTAATATAAAATGGGCTAATTTAACAAATTATATTAACACGGTTACCTTATATATTTATATGGTTAGGGTTATGTATATGATGATGATAAGGAATTTGGTTATTAGGTTTCAACAACGTTTATATTATATGAGATAGGTTTATTTTATTTTAATGAGATGGAGTTTTGTTGGAAAATTTAAAGTGAAGTTGGATAATGCGAGTGTAGTTGCGTGTGACATGTATCTTCCGAAAATATTTCAAGCACACATTATTGTTGAATGGTACAATTAAACGGTGTCAATAAGACCCCTGCCAATGGACATCACAACCACCCGTCACAAACATTTTATGGCTACTGACGCGCGTCACCATTGGCACCTCCCCGTCAGTGGCCGGCGTCAGTAGCAAGGCGTCGTGTAGAGGACGTGTGGGCTTGGGCGTCAGTAGCATGCTGTGAGGGGGGAGGGGTTAAAATGCAATATTTTAATATTATTTTTAAGTGGGAATGAGTTAGTGATGTGTTGCTGTTGGCACGACCTCGTCAGTAACCCGTCGGTAAGAAAGGATTTACTGATGTGTTTAGTGACGCGTCACTGTTGAGAGAGACTTAAAATATTTGTTTGAATATATTAATAAATTTCTTGATAGAGGTGCAATTGAAGAGGTACAAAGCAACAATAATACTTCTTACAATGCTACATAATGTATGTAACTAAAATCAGACAAACTAATAAATACGTTAATTTATAAAAGATAAGCTAGTATAATTCTTTTTAGGCGCTAATTTTTTTAGCAGAGTTAAAAGTAAAAATTATTAACATCTAATGGTTATAATTATAAAATATAAAAAATTAGGAGTAAAGTGTTTTTTAGTAATAAAATATAAACATGATATATTACATAATTTTAGAAGTTTAATTATTTTTAAAATTTATGGGTTAAAACTACTTAAGTAAAAATTGTAAAAATTTAAGGTGTGATGAATTAGTTGGCTCAAAGCTTTTGGCTACTCAACAACCAATTTGGTAGAGCTTTTCACTTTAAAAAAATGTGTAGTGATTTGAAATGCATATTTGGTGGGTGTTTGTGATTTTGTTTTGGAGCTAAATATCTATCGCTTAATCTAAATTGATTTTTTTGTAAAAAAATAAAAAGTAAAATATTTTGCACTTATAGTTTTTATGCCTAAAAACGTGTCTTAAAAAACATGTGAGAAGATGCTTATTTCATTTTGAAAAATGATTATTTGAATTTAACATTAATTAAATAAATAATAAGCTTTATAAATAATAAGAAAAACTAATTATCTGATTATTGTGATTTTAAAAAAATAAATAGATTTCAAACACCATTTTTCATAATTACATTTTATAGCAACTTATTATCTATGATCTAATTATCATAAACACACCGTTAATACCGTTTTAAAGATAATAAATGATATATCTAACGAGTTCACAAACTCATCAATTTTATCACAATAACATAACATCATATTCATCGCTACTGATAAAAATATGACAATTTCATGTTAATGATATATATCTTACTAAGTTACTTCGCTCTCTTTCAGTTTCATCTCTTTCTTTATGGATGTCACTATCTAGTCTTAAAATAGTAACTTACTAATTGACCTTTAAAAAAAAAGTTAAATAACACAGTCGGCTTAAGCTAATAATTAGTACGTTCAAAATAATTTGGGTAAATCCAAGGCGCCCAAATTTCATTTTCATTTAAACCTGAAATCCAAAAATACATTTTAAAATATTTATTCCCTCCCTCCTCAACTCCAATGGCGAAATCCCCAAATTTTCACCACCAAATTCATCCCTCCAAATCAAAAAACCCTAATCCATATTTATATCACGCAATCACAGTCACACTACATCCAATTCGTTCTCTCAGTCTCTAAACATCACAAAAATGGAGGGAATGATCTCTTTATCCCAACTTCACGATAACGATAAAGAGAACATACCTCCAGTTTTCTCCATTAACAAAACCAGCGATCATAAGCTCAGTGCAAAGATGACATTGAAGAAGAAAAAGAAGATCAAGTGCAGGAAGCTGCTTATGGACATTACGAATCTCATCGGTAACGATTTGATTCAATCGTCGTCAACTTTACCATCATTTCCTCGTTTGCAATCGGATTCGATTTGTCGGCCAACAGCTGGTAATCGGATTTTGATCGATGAGCGACGCTGCAGATCGTTGAGGTTTAACTTCAGATGAAAGTGTACAATATACGTTTTGAATGATTCATGGCTGAAATTGCTAGCGTATACAATTAACAAGTGTACGGTACAAGTGATTACAGCAGTGTTATCTTGAAGTTTGTTACTCTTATATTCATGAAAAATGTGATCGCAGGCATTTATCTAGAATTTTAGATAGTAGAAGTTGTAGAACACAATTTATTTACTGAAATATTTATAAACAATTGATATGAATAATAACATTTTCCTTTTAAGAATTTGGATAATAACAATTTATTTATTGAAATTCTTAATGGCTGTGAGTTTGATTTCTTAGTTACGCGAACCTTTACTAAATGGTCACATAAAGATTCGGTAACAGTTACAACAACGGTCACAACAATGATTAGGTTGCGTATATTACCAGCAAAGCTTGACTGCACATAAAAGTCTATTACAAAGTATAAACGAAAATACTTTTTTAAGAAAAAAAACATAACTTATTAATTTATAGTCTTCCTTGTGTAACTTGTCCAAAAAGCTGCAAGAAAGTTGAGACGAGCTCGCTACAAGACCATAATCAAAGCTCGAACTTGTTAGGACAACTGCAGCTTGCATGACAAACTTTCATAATACAAACTCAGATTCAACTTAACTAGCTCACTATCCATTCATATTAGATCTTTTTATTTATTTAATTAATAAAAGTGTGTAAATTAAATGATAAAATTAAAAAAAAGTTAGTGGATTTTATGAAACTATTCGATCAACGATCTCAGTTAAGATATTTACACAGGCCTGAATATTTTGAAAATGTATACGTACCTAGAGATTACATAAAATTGTAAAGTGTTGTATAATAGAGGGACCATTTGTGTACTTCACCTTACAAGATTTTTACATCACTTATCGGATGTCATTTTTCATGCTAATCAGATGGTAGCCGTCAGATCTCCGGTGAGAATACCACCACCACTGCCGTCACCCACCACAAGATATGTTCGATCCGTTTTTGGTAACTAACGTTCGCTCTCAAATTTCTTTACGCAAACGGAAAAAAACTCACTGTTATTTATACTTTTATTAACTTCGATTAGCTAACATACACGAATCGATAACTTTACGGTCTAATACGATTATACGAGCTCCAGACTTAGGATTTTTGTTATGTTTTGTGAAATTGGGGGTATTAGTAGCTGTAGGTGTAACATATTGATTTACTTGAGTGTGTAGACAAGGTGTTTGTTGAAATGACTCAAAGAGAAATAGTGTTATTTTGTCTGTTGCTCAATCTGTTTGAATTTACGGTTTTGATAAAGTGGCGAAAATGAGTTTACACCGGATTGTAAGGCGGTAGTGGCGGTGCAGGGGCTGAGTGCCGCCATGGCTAGCGGCTCTTCGGCGGTGGTGACAATGCCATTAGATACAATTAAAACAAGGCTTCAAGTTTTAGATGGTGAAGGAAGTATCGGTCAAACGATTAGGAATTTGGTCAACGAAGGTGGATTAGGTGCTTGTTACAGGGGATTGGGCCCAAGATGGGCTTCAATGTCTATGTCTGCAACTACAATGATCACCACCTATGAGTTCCTCAAGAGGCTTTCTACCAAGAATCAAGATTTTCATGCTATAAGTTGAGTTGAGGATTTCATTGATATGGTAAAAAGATGGCCAAGATGCATTTTAGTACTCTGAATTTGGCTGATCAGGTCTTTTATTGCTACCATAAACTATTAAAGGTGCAATATGATACCCTGAACTTAATGAAACGTTCAATTTAGTACCGTGACTCACTAATTTGATCTTTTTTTCTCACATGATTTGCTTCAAATATGAATATACCGAGATGGGCGTATATCTTTTAATCAGTCAAAAGCTTCAACGAAAGTAAATGGAGTAAAAAATGCGATCAAATTAATTAGTATGGATACTAAATTAGGTACCATGTTGCACATTTAATTGTTTAGGGTAGTAGAATACCTGATCAACGAAGTTCAGGGTATTAAATTGTATTTTGGCCTAAAAGATACTATCTTTGATGACTGTTTTAGAAAAAAAATTATAATTAAAATGAAAAGATAAAAATAAAACACGAATACAGGTATCGAAAAGGGTTTTGTTTGGTGACTGTTTTTAAACTTAAAAGAAAAGAAAGAAGCCCGAATGCTCAAACTGAAAGATTTAGGAGAGAAGAATTTTCGCTTACATCCGATCCTAGGGTGTGTTTGGTACAGAGAATAGAATTGCAGAGAAAGAGAATTAGTCTGAAGAATGAGAATTGACTCATTTGTTTGGTAGCGCAGTGACTTCAACAGTGAATTGTAATAGAGAATCATTTCTCTTGTTTGGTACAACAAAGAACACAACAGAGAATTGTACCAACATTATCGTTAGCAAACATATTTTTTTCCGCAACAATCATTACTAAATCAAAAAACATACAAAATTATGGATAAATTGATAATAAAAGTTCGTTAATAAATCAAGTAATCAACAATAACATTCAAAAACATAAACAATGGTCTATTCAAAAACATCAATTTAAACATAATGTAAAGGCAAAAGTAGTTCTGAAAACAATGCAGCTCTCTCGATCAAAATGGTCAGATACATTGTAGAATGTGTTTCGGGCCCATAAAACTGCATAGATTTTGATACAAACCTTCTTTAGCAACAACCTCACACGTTCATATGCATCTTTTCTGTCAATTTCTTTCAGCCATGGATGAATATTGTTTAGCTCTTTCTTTTGATAAATTATTCTTTATAAATCCATTTGTAACATGCAAGCTGAAAATATGCATATACAACCTCTTATTTCCTTAAATCCCCTAGTAATTCATACAGTATATACATATGCACGCATATGCATATGCAGCCTATTCAAAACAAGACATTAACTGCAGAAACCTGCTCCCCAAAAGTTGACTTTTTATGTTACAAACTTCTTGAGTTTAATACAAACCTTCTTTAGCAACCACCTCACACGTTCATATGCATCTTTTAGGAGTTTAATAACCTTCTTTATCAACCAAACAAGAGATTTAATTGCTAATTCCCTTTCTCACCTTCTATTTCTCTGTACCAAACACACCCCTAATGTTCTTGTGGGTAAGGTTGGTGATATACAAATGTAGATAGTGTATATGTTTAGGTGCAAGTTGTTTATTTGTTTTCAAGCTTGTTAATGTTCAATAATAATATAATCCCTCTTCTAGTATGGAAGAGTAGGATCAATATTCATATAGTTACACACATCATAGTAATGATGCCTGAAATAATCTTCTACGTACATCTAGGATAAAGTTGGTTTGAATGAAACTTTATTACACATGATATTATCACACATTTAACTTATAAAACTTTATTTCTTCAGACTCACTCAACATATTTATACAATTAAACAACATAGATATATATGTATCTATTCACTCATGTCAGGATCGATTAACTATAGATTAGTCAATAAACACCTTTAGATCTAATTGATTATAGAAGTTGCAACGGATCAACACTATATCAATATATTAAGAACAATGAACTGTAAATAATAAACGAAAATATTAAGAACACAGTTTCACAAAAAGCTTCAATGTATATTATCGAGTTAACAATACACACGTACGTTTACAATTCGTAAGGAACTATTTATAATAGTCCTTGAAGCTAAACTATTTACCCTAGTTATTCTAGGACTTGATTTACATTCAAACTATAAAGATATACATTGAATTACATTCTATAACTATCTCTACGAAGATCTCGGACTCGATATGTTCCATAAACGCTCATCAATAGTATTCTGCAATCACCAGTAGTAAATAAGTAACGTCAGTAGTAAACCTGGTGATCAGTAGTAAGTCCAGATACATCGTCAGTAGTAACTACTATTGATCAGTAGTATCTTCAATATGTGCATGATCAGTAGTAACTTAGTTATAGTCTTCACCAGTATCAACTCATCAGTATTAAGTGTTTCTGCCCCATCAGTACTAAGTATGATCAGTACTAACTGCAGCATCAGTATCAAGTTGATCTGTGATTTTGTTCCAACAATCTCCCCCTAAACTTATTGATTCTCTTTCAATCACATAAGTTTCTTTTGTTCATCTTCTTCTTTCTTTCTCTTCTCTAATGTCCTTTGATTCTGTTGATGTCTTTGTTCAATAATGTATTTGCTGTTCTTCTTTGTGAAATAATTCAATTTGTTTTGGAACATAACAGCATCATACGGCTTCATCATTGTTTTTGTGAATATCTGATACATAGTCTTCTCAGAATGAGGATATTCTTTTTCATACAAATATAGCTCACAGACTTGCCAGATTTTTCAAAGAAGTACATTTGTGCAGTTGGAATCACATTCCAATGATAGACATTTTTTGAATCTGTAAACTGTTCTGGATAGTTGTCTGGATAAAATGCAGCATCTATCATTCTTGTCAAGTATCCAGCACCAGAAATTTCCATGATTTCTTTGACATTCTTGGTTTTCCAATGATCAGTAGTTTAATGACATCACTTCTTGAACAGGACATGATCAAAGGTAACCATCCAGTAAATCTCTGCACAATTTTATCTTCCCTTATAATCTCTATCACATTATTCTGCATAACCCTCCAATTGATGATTGGATTGTTCTGCAAGGGAGCAACAGGTATTTCAAGAACAGGTACAATTTGTGTTTTTGATTTCTTTTGAGTGCTTTGTTCTTGATCAACAGTTTTTCTTTTCTTTGATTGGGGAGTTGAGGTATTACTAGTAGTTGATACACTACCAGCTTTGATTAATGTTGTACTGATTGGGACTAAGGCTTTAGTTTTCTTTGCTTCTTTTTCTTCTTGTTCAGCCAAATCCTTCTTCTTGGCAGCACAGTATTTTTCAATTATAGTCATCATCTTCATTCTGTCAAAGGATTTTGCACTATGCCCTTTTGTTTTTAGATAATCAATCATGTTTGTCTTCTGTTCAAATACATCATCAGTTAGCTCACTTTTTGTTCTTTTGCATTCAGAAACTAATTCTTCAAGGCATTGTATATGTTCTTCTTCAACTTTTCTTAACCTCTTGAATTCTGCTTCTTGAGCTTCTATCTGAATGTCTTTAATTTGAGCAGGTATTTGAACAGGAATTGCACTTTGAACCTTCTTTTGTTCAAGAGCTTGATACATCTCCACTTTCTCCAAAAATTTCCTATGTTTTATTCTCCATCTAGATTGCTTTTCTGATCTGACATGATTAATCTTGTTTACCATGTGATGACCTAATGCTCTGTTTGGATAATCATCATCATAAACTTCTTTTCCTTTTCCAATGCAAGCAGATGGTGGAGGTGGAATGTATTTCATATCAGGGATACCAGGAAGTAGTAGTTTTGGATAAAACAGTTTAAGTTGGTCTTCTGGTAGTATCTTGGGATGTGGAGGAAGTGTACATTCATCTACCTCAAACCAGTTCACATTATCATCAATGTCAGGTATGATAAGTGGTTGATCAGGTGTTGGTGGTTTGGAGATGATGACATGTTTTTCTCTTTCAATTAGCTCAGGAAGTTACAGTTCTTCCTCTTCAGTAGTAACCAAAGTAGTTACTACTGGTGGGACTTCAGGAGTTACTACTGATAGGGCATCAATAGTATTTGTTGCTTTTACTTCCTCTTCTTTACTTATTACTGCTATTATATCAGTAGTAGGAGTTACTACTGATGTTTCTTTTTCAGTTTGTTCTTCCATGGGAGCAGTAGTCATTGGCTCATCATCAAAAACCATCTTTTCTTGGTCTTCATCAACAGTTGTTTCTTTTAGATTTAGGAGAGAGGATGATGCTGCTGCAATTGATTCATCAATCATTATTTGAATGTTATCCTTCTCCCCCTTAGTGAGCTCAACTGGAGGAGCCTCACTATCATCAACCTTCTTTTTCAATCTTCTGATAATTTTAGTTTGTTGATGAAGCCTGTGTTCATATAGCCTCATTCTTTTGTTGATGGTATTGACATGTCTCTTCATAACTGCAATGGTTTTTCCCTGATTTGTTAGATACTTAAGGCAATCTTGTACAGTAGATTCAAGAGAATCCACTTTATCCGTTAATTGTTTGGTTTTAATACTGCCCTCACTCAATCTAGCAAGATCATCGGGCTCACTAACAGGTACATTGGTTTGAAGGTTTTCCATCCTTTCCATCAATTCCACAGATCTGCCCTCATCACTGCTTGGTGATTCATGGGGTCTTTTAGACATTCTCTTCTTCCTAGAAGAAGCAGAGATGCCCCCCCTTGTGGTTTCTTGGCACCGGGGTCCTTTAAGTAATTCCTCAAAAGAGTCATCACTTAAAGTTGCCGAGGTCTGGGTCTTAGTGATGTTTTCACTGTCCTGTGCACCCACCTTTGGGGCATCAGTAGTGAAAAACCTCGCCTCATGTCCTCTCTCCTCCTTGGAGGACAACTCTTTGAGGCTGGGGTGTGACTCGATTTGTCCCCTGGTGTCCTTTAAAGAAGATTTCTTTCTTTTATAAGTAGTGGAAATATTTTGGGTTTTGTTTGGTAGGTCTTCCACAGAGTGAAGAGTAGCACTCTGCAGATTTATTTCAAGTTCCTGGGACACATTCAGGACTTCTATGTTAGTGGGTGATTGAGTGACTATTTGGGGTGGTGTTTGGGCTGTATTTGGGGGTGATGGAGTGGGTTGAGGTTCAATTTGGGTTGTATCTATGATTGAACCCTCTCCAATTTGTGTTTGATCTTTGATCATATTAGGAAACAGAGGGGTTTTCTTACCCGAAAATTTAAATTGTTTTCTCATATTAGAGAAAACTTTCTTGTTCAACTCAGGAATTATAAAAATATTTTTGGGAGTTGACAAGTTTTGTAATTCACAGTTAATGATATGTTGGAGAAATCTGGGATACATCCACCAGTAGTGGATTTTCTGTCTTGACATTCACCTCCATAGTCACTATCTGTGTTGGCTATGAGTTCAAAGGGTGAATCATGTGGATACCATAGACCTAGTGATGGTTTGCCTTTCAAGTATCTGAATATTCTTTTGACAGCTTGCAAGTGTAGTTCTTTAGGTCTTGCTTGATATCTTGCACACACACAAACACTATACATAATGTCAGGTCTTGATGCAGTTAAGTACATCAAAGAACCTATCATTGATCTATATAAGTGTTCATCTACATCCTCCCCCTCAACATCAGGATGTAGGTGTTTGTGTGTTTCCATTGGTGTGCTTGCACTTTTGCAGTCTTTCAAATCAAACTTCTCCAAGATGTCTTTGACATATTTTAATTGATTTATCAAAATACCATCTGTTCTTTGACTGACTTGGAGTCCAAGGAAGAAGTTCATTGGACCCATAGAGCTCATCTTGAATTTAATCTGCATCAGTTCTTCAAATTCTTTGCATAATACATCATTTGTTGAACCAAAGATGATATCATCTACATAGATTTGTACCAGTAGAATATCATCTTTGACTTTCTTTGTAAACAAGGTTTTATCAATGGCTCCTCTTTTAAAGTTGTTCTTCAATAGATATGATGATAATGTGTCATACCATGCTCTTGGTGCCTGATGTAGGCCATACAGAGCTTTATCCAGTTTGAACACATAATCACCATGTTTTGGATCTTCAAAACCTGGAGGTTGGCAGACATAGACCTCTTCTTCAATCTTCCCATATAGGAATGCACTCTTCACATCCATTTGATAGACTTTGAACTTTTTGAATGAAGCATATGCTAGAAATATTCTTATAGCTTCAATTCTAGCAACAGGAACATATACTTCATCATAGTCTATTCCTTCTTCTTGAGTGTATCATTGGGCTACAAGTCTGGCTTTGTTCTTGATCACTATACCTCTTTCATCTTTCTTGTTTCTAAAGATCCATATTGTTCCAATGGCTCTTTTTCCTTTGGGTAGAGGTACAAGTGTCCAAACAGCTTGTAGCTTGAATTGAAGGAGTTCTTCTTGCATTGCCTCAATCCAGTTTGAGTCCTTCATTGCTTGTTGGATCTTCTTTGGTTCATCTTGAGACAAAAAACATTCAAACATACATTCATTAGCAATTAAACTTATGTTACAAATGTTTGCAGTTAAACTTTTATTTAATTTGCTTCTTGTTTGTAGTGGTGAGTTAACATCACTTAGAACAAGGTCTAATGGATGGTTCTTCTGAGTCCTTGTAGTTGTAGCTTTATCAACTACTAGTTGATTTTCAAGATTGGACTCATTTGTCTCAGGCAGTTGTTCATCTGGTGATCCTTCATTGTCATTGATGTTTGGTTCATCACCATCTTGGTCTGAATTACTACTGCTATTATCTTCATTGAGATCAGTAGTATTGTTGTTATTACTGAAATCAGTAGTATCTTGAGAATCTAGGTTATTGCTGGGACCAGTAGTATTTTGAGTACTATTACTGGTACCAGTAGTATTTGAATTACTACTGTCCTCATTCTCAGAGTTACTACTGGTTCCAGAAATTGAGTTATTACTGTCCTCAGTATTAACTGTGGGAGCAGTATCAACTACTATGTATCTCATCATTTCTTGACCAGTATTAACAGATGATGTTCCTTCCTTTTGATTGTGACAAGTTGAATCACCTGCATTTAAATCTATGTTAGAATTAAAGGATTTGGTTAGATTGTCTATGTTAAATAGCCAATCTGGACCATTTCCTTGTTCATTAGAAACATTTTCATTAAAGGATACATTGATGCTTTCTTCAATTATCCTTAGTCTTTTGTTGAAAACTCTGTATGACTTGCTTTGAGTAGAGTATCCCACAAAGATTTCATCATCAGCTTTGCAGTCAAACTTACCAATTTGTTCTCTTGTAATCAGAATAGTACAAGGACACCCAAATGATTTTAAAAAACTTATAGAGGGTTTTCTTTTATTAAAAAGTTCATATGGAGTTTTAAAATGTGGCTTTACTATTAGTACTCTGTTATGAACATAACAGGCAGTATTAACAGCTTCAGCCCAAAAAGTGATTGGTAACTTTGAATCTGCTAGCATTGATCTTGCTGCTTCAATGATGGTTCTATTTCTTCTTTCAGCTACACCATTTTGTTGTGGAGTTCTAGGTGAGCTGTATTGCCTGTCAATACCTTTAAGATCACAAAAGTTAATTAAGTTAGCATTTTTAAATTCTGTGCCATTATCACATCTTATGGCTTTAACTTTTTGATCAGATGTGTTCTCCAGTTTAACAATTAAGTTCTTGATGAGTTCACTTGTTTCATCCTTTGTCCTGAGAAAGAAAACCCATGTATATCTGGAAAAGTCATCAGTAATAACAAGACAATATTGTTTCTTTCCAATACTCATTACATTTGTAGGTCCAAATAGGTCCATATGTAAGAGTTGTAAAGGAACAGAAATAGAATTCACAGATTTGGACTTATGAGAAGTTTTGTGTTGTTTACCTTTTAGGCATGCAACACAATGATGATCACACATGAATTGTTTTTGAGGTAGTCCAATAACCAAATTTCTTTTCACTAAATTGTTCATGTTTTTGAAATTAGTGTGACACATCCTTCTATGCCATAGTTCTGATTCAGTGGTGTTTGCCTTGGATATAAAACAGTTGACCTCATTTGAAGAAATGAGTTCTCCCCTATATCTAGGCAATACACATTGTTTCTCCTTGGAGTTCTTAAAACAATATATTTTTCATCTAAAATAAAGTCAGGAGAAAGAATGATGCACTCAATGTCTGTGAAAAGAATTTTGTTCTTTTTATCACAAACTTGAGACACACTGACTAGATTGTATTTTAGTTCAGCTACATAAAATACATCATCAAAGGTAATTTTGCCATTAGAAACAGCACCTTTACCTGTAATCTTACCTCCCTTTGGGTTCTCACCAAAGGCCACATATCCTCCATCAAATAACTTGAAATCTTTAAGAATTTGCAGATTTCATGTCATGTGCCTTGAGCATCCACTATCAATATGCCATGTTCTTCCTTCTTCTGGGATCTGAATGCTCTGCACAAGTGAGTAAAGGATCAGTTAAGTTTGGGAACCCAAGCTTTATATGTCTTGGGTTCATCCTTTGAGAAGTAAGAGTTTGGGGATTTAACTTTAAATATTTTTGGTGCCCATACCTGTTTACTACTGTTGTTTAGTTTTACTACTGCCCTTTTAAAAATGTTACTGGTGTTTGAATTTTCTACTGATCTTGGTTTATACCCATGATGTTTAGCTTTTGAATACTTTACTACTGATGGACCAGTAGTATTTGGGTACTGACCATATTTAGAGTGACCAATAGTGTTTTTAGGATTGACACCAGTAGTATATTTGAAAGTTGGTTTAGGAGCAGTAGTATTTTTGTAGTTAGGGTTTTTACCAATAGTGTTTTTGTACTGGTACCATACAGCATTATAATTAGGGTTAACACCAGTAGTAAAATTGTTACAGTTTTTACTGGTGTTGGAAAATTTAAAATATTGTTTATTTTGATTTGATTTTCCATTGTTCTTGAAGTAATTGCTGTTCTTTGGGCTTCCAATTCTTCTGTTTTGCACAAATCTTGATGCACTTCTTCCAAATCTTGGTGTTTCAGTAATTGGAATTTTATTTTGATTTACTACTGAAGGACCAGTAGTATCTTTTAATTTCTGTGTTTTTGCGTTTTCTTTGAAAGTTTTAAATTCTTTGAATTCTTTACAATTAATTGGATTGAAGTGACAATCCTTTGCTAAATGATTCATTTTGTTGCATATAACACATCTTAATTTCTTACTTTTAGCACCTTCAGGTATTCTTTGATCTAAGAGTTGAATTTTATTTCTTTCATTACCCCTCTTTAAAATTTTTGGTACATTTTCTGCATCATATTTAGGAGATTCATTTGGACTTTGTGCTGTGTGAAAACTTGTATCAATTGATCTTGGAGATTCAATTGGATAGGGTGAAATTGTAAATTCAATTGATTGATCATCATCAGAAGAATCATTTGATTCAGATGTTTCATTATGTGATTCAGTTTGATTTTCAGTTTTTAATTCATTAATGATTCTTTCTGAACTGTTTTTAAGTGGAGGAATGAATTTATATGGAGGTGGTACAGCATGATATCCCACCCCATGAATAACTTTTTCTGTAGTTTGATTGTTAGTTAGTTCATCAAGAATTTTAGTACTTCTTTCAAATTTTTTAATTGTCAATTTATTTTGTTCAATTTCAAGTTGACATTCTTCTAATTTACTTGTTAATTCTTTATTTTTTAATTCATAGAACTCTTTCTCATCTACAGCTTGAAGTAATTCTTCCTTTATCCGTTGATCTATCATTTGATACACCTCTATCTGATGTTCTTGATCAGCAATCACACCATCAAATTCATGATTTCTTCTTACTGCTTTTGCTAAATCTTCATTTAATTTAGTGTTTTCTTTTTCTAGATTTTTAACAATTTTAATACATTCAGAAGTACAAGGTTTAGGTTTTACCTCAGATTTGCTGTCAGTAAAGGCCATGAGAGCTTGATTTTGAGCATGCTCTTCTGCTTGGAAGCTCCAGTCATATCCTTGTCCTTGTTGTGAAACAAGAGCAGTTGATTTTGATCTTTTGTCTGGTTGAGGACATTCTTTTGCAAAGTGACCAAGGTTGTTACAGTTGTAACATTTGACTTTAGTTTTGTCAAATCCAACTTTGTCACCTTTGTTGTAATTGAGACTTGTCCTACCAGTTCTCTTTAAGAATCTTTTGGTTCTTAGGCTCAGCATAGCCATTTGCCATTTAAGGTCCATCTCCTCAAGATCATCTGGATTTAATTGTTCCAAGTTATCACTAATCAGTGCAGTATGCACATGACTAGTGAAAAAGGATTCTCTTGCAGCATCCTCAGAGTCTGCAGCCTTTCCTATGGAAGTTTCTTGACCTAGACCTGTACTAGAGACAAATGCAGCATTATTAGAAGAAATAGAAGGGTTCTTTTGATTTACCTCAGTTTCAAATACTCTGAGATCATTGTAGAGTTCATCCAACTCCTTTTCTTCTAGTGCATCTCTCTGTCTATATACCACTGTGTACATGGCCCATTCTTCACTAAGAGATCTTAGGAACTTCATGTTGACATCTTCTTGATCCATCTTAACCCCAACCTGGTTAAGTTCACCAATTAGCTTGTTGAATCTGTCAAACACTTGAGTGAGTGTTTCATTGGGCTTTCCTTTGAAGTTTTCAAAGTCTTGTTTGAGAACAGACTTCATGTTCCTCTTGGTGCTCTT
This sequence comes from Calendula officinalis, assembly GCA_963853835.1. NCBI lineage: Eukaryota > Viridiplantae > Streptophyta > Magnoliopsida > Asterales > Asteraceae > Calendula > Calendula officinalis. The sequence continues at coordinate 2,493,987 of OY970834.1, forward strand.
GGTCCCAACGAATCTCTTCTCCAGTGCTTCCCATAGCACCTTTGCATCATCATACTCAACGAAAAGATGTTGATAGTCGTTAGGAATGGCCAGTAGGAGAGTGCTTAGAGCTTTAAGTTCGATTCCTTTATCTTTCTTCTCCTTCTCACATTTAAGTTTGTCTGCCTCAGTTGCAGAGCTGCTTGCTTGTCCAGGACCAGTTTTGTTTCCTTCAAGGACAACTTCCCACATGGAATAATCAGTGATAAGCATGTATTGCTTAATACGATTCTTCCACATCCCAAAGTTATTGGGAGTGAGTATAGGGATTTTGTTGGCCTGAGTGCTTTCATTATTATCATTCATGATTAATAATGTGTGTGTTTTAAAGATTAAAACTTTTTGCTGTTCTTAACAAATAGTAGATCTAGAACCAATACGCTCTAATACCACTTGTCAGGATCGATTAACTATAGATTAGTCAATAAACACCTTTAGATCTAATTGATTATAGAAGTTGCAGCGGATCAACACTATATCAATATATTAAGAACAATGAACTGTAAATAATAAACGAAAATATTAAGAACACAGTTTCACAAAAAGCTTCAATGTATATTATCGAGTTAACAATACACACGTACGTTTACAATTCGTAAGGAACTATTTATAATAGTCCTTGAAGCTAAACTATTTACCCTAGTTATTCTAGGACTTGATTTACATTCAAACTATAAAGATATACATTGAATTACATTCTATAACTATCTCTACGAAGATCTCGGACTCGATATGTTCCATAAACGCTCATCAGTAGTATTCTGCAATCACCAGTAGTAAATAAGTAACGTCAGTAGTAAACCTGGTGATCAGTAGTAAGTCCAGATACATCGTCAGTAGTAACTACTATTGATCAGTAGTATCTTCAATATGTGCATGATCAGTAGTAACTTAGTTATAGTCTTCACCAGTATCAACTCATCAGTATTAAGTGTTTCTGCCCCATCAGTACTAAGTATGATCAGTACTAACTGCAGCATCAGTATCAAGTTGATCTGTGATTTTGTTCCAACAACTCAGCTATTACAGAGACAATAAATATTTATGATAATCAAGACTAGGCTTGTACGTATATGAATATGTATGCATATTTGTAACACGCCAAATGTTTAACGTATGATTGGAACTAAGTTCGTCCTCCTTTTAGGAAATATTAGCCTTCTTAGTAGCCTTATGAACCCCCTTAAAGTGATATATATTAACCGAAAGGTGTGTCCAATGAGCAAAATCGTTACCAACCCTATCCATACAAACACAATACATGCTACCACATCACTATATGACTCTGGTTCGGGTGTTGGTACCAACATCCACATCGAGAGCAAATAAGTGTAAGACATAGACGTTGTAGCGATCCACATAATAATCATCAAAATCCACAAGAAAAAACGCGTCTTGAAAATGGGTAAACCGCTGATAAGTAACATGATTATGCTAAGAGTCGAAACAAAGCCTACCGTGTTGCTTATCAAAAAGCGGAAGTACTGATCATAGTGTTTGGTTGCCATGATAGCATATCCAGCTCCGTTTCCGTCTTTTTCTTCTTGCCAAACGCCACCGGGAGGATTAATACCGGCTTGAAAGGCCATTGCAGCAATCAATGATGCCACAACCATTAGAGTACCTCGCTTTTGCTCTAGCCAAGTTTCATGTTTTTTCAAGTGAGAAGTAGCGGGTGGATTTTGATAATTCGATAATCTTTCTAACCCCATATCGTTTCTTGAATTTGTAGGTATTTTAGCGAATGAACCTTGCGGTTTTGCCTCAATCGCTCCTGCTCGTGTTAGCGACCATATAATTTGTTGATATTTCAAATCTCGCGGAACTTGAGCCAATATATCCATCGGTGTTTCTCCGTTTGTGTTTGTTGCATTCACTTCTATTGTTGTATCGAGTACCAAGAACTTCGTGGTCTATCAAATGTTCAAAATATAGGATGAATTAGTTATACATAATTATTGGACAAATAACAATGGCCATTTAGCTTAGTGGTATAGTGTTTGCCTCACATATTGTGGTCAGAGATTCAAGTCCCATAATAAACGTATGTTATATTTAATAGTAGATTAGATTAATATTTGTCATTAAAGAAAAGTTATTAAACAAATCTTGCAAACACAAATAAAAAAAATGTTTCTATTCCTTCACAACGATCGATTTATATATACTAGAAGTGTACGCGCATAATACGACAATGAATACCCTATAACTATATTAAATTTGCTGTGACAATAGTGATGGTGGGTAATGACAATATTAATGGTGGTGGTGGGTAGTGATGGTGGGTGGGTAGCGGTGGTAGTGATTGTGGTGGTGGTATGTGGGTGGCGATGGTGGGTGGTGGTACGTGGGTAGCGATGCTGAGTAGTAATTGGTGAGTGGTGATCAATAGAATAATACTTCATCCATTTCAAAATTAATGATACAGTTTTCATTTTCGGCTATTTCAAAAAATGTGATATATTTTAAAATTTTATCATATTTGGTAAAAAATAATGAAGTTCAGAGAAATAGTGTTATATTTTCTGTTGTTCAATCTGTATAAATTTACGATTTTGATTAAGTGGCGAAAATGAGTTTGGGACCTCGTTTACATCCAATCCTAGTGTTCTTGTGGGTAAGGTTGGTGTATACAAATGTAGATAGTGTATATATTTAGGTGCAAGTTGTTAAATTATTTTCAAGCTTGTTAATGTTCAAAAATAATATAATCCCTCTTTTGTTATGGAAGAGTAGGATCAATATTCATATAATTACGCAGATCATAGTAAGGATACCTGAAATAATCTTCTAGAGATCATGAGTTCGATTACCATACAACCACGATAAAGTTCGGAAGTAGAATGAAACTTTATTACACATGATATTATCACACCTTTAACTTATACTAAAATTTTATTTCTTTAGACTCACTCAACATATTTATACAATTAAACAACATAGAGATATATATGTATTTATTCACTCAACTATTACAGAGACAATAAATATTTATGATAATCAAGACTAGGCTTGTACGTATATGAAACACGCCAAATATTTAACGTATGATTGGAACTAAGTTCATCCGCCTTTTAGGAAATATTAGCCTTCTTAGTAGCCTTGTGAACCCCCTTAAAGTGTTATATATTAACCGAACGGAGTGTCCAACGAGCAAAAGCGTTACCAACCCTATCCATACATACACAATACTTGATACCACATCACTATATGACACTGGCTCGGGTGTTGGTATCAACATCCAAATCGCGAGCAAATAAGTGTAAGACATAGACGTTGTAGCGATCCACATAATAATCATCAAAACCCACAAGGAAAAACGCGTCTTGAAAATGGGTAAACCGCTGATAAGTAACATGATTATGCTAAGAGTCGAAACAAAGCCTACCGTGTTGCTTATCAAAAAGCGGAAGTACTGATCATAGTGTTTGGTTGCCATGATAGCATATCCAGCTCCATTTCCGTCTTTTTCTTCTTGCCAAACGCCACCGGGAGGATTAATACCGGCTTGAAAGGCCATTGCTGCAATCAATGATGCCACAATCATTAGAGTACCTCGCTTTTGCTCTAGCCAAGTTTCATGCTTGTTCAAGTGAGTAGGAGCGGGTGGATTTTGATGATACGATAATCTTTCTAACCCCATATCGGTTCTTGAATTTGTAGGAATTTTAGCGAATGAACCTTGCGGTTTTGCCTCAGTTGCTCCTGCTCGTGTTAGTGACCATATAATTTGTTGATATTTCAAATCTCGCGGAACTTGAGCCAATATGTCCATCGGTGTTTCTCCGTTCGTGTTTGTTGCATTCACTTCTATTGTTGTATCGAGTACCAAGAACTTTGTGGTCTATCAAATGTTCAAAATATAGGATGAATTAGTTATAAACAATTATTTGACATTTTTATATATACAATCACCATAGACTCTTACTGTTCATTAGAGGTTGAAAAACAGCGTTCCGTTCCTAGGTCCGTTTGTAGGTTGAGGAATCCTCACGTGTTTTTTGAATGGGCTTGACTTTGGTTTTCAATTAATGTTAAATTATATGACAGTTAAGTCCCATTCTTTAACTTTTGACATCCACAACCCTTCCCTTATTCACATATAATATAATCAATAAATATGTAATTGTCTCAATTTCTCATCTTTGAATTACCCCAAAATACCGCAAATTAGCTATTCAATAATACACATTTACCCTTTTGTTTTTTTTTTCTTCTTCAATCCTGAATTATATTATAGATTGATACTACTATAAACTATGAACAACAAATGTTTCTAAAATGCACCTAAAAATTTACTCCGTATATTGAAATCGCTGCAACGCGCGAACGCACATTGCTCGTTATTGGACAAATACCAATGGGCATTTAGCTTGGTGGTATCGTGTTTACCCCACATATTATGGCCGGGGATTCAAGTTCCGTAATAAATATATGTGATATTTAATAGTAGATTAGATTAGGATTTGTCATTAAAAAAAGTTATTGAACAAATCTTGCAAACACAAATAAAAAACTTGTTTCTATTCTTTCACAAAGATCGATTCGTATATACTAGAAGAGTATGCGCATAATACGGCAATGAATACCCTATAACTATAATAAATTTGCGGCGACGATAGAGATGATGGTACGTAGTGATGGTAGGTAGTGACAATATTAATGGTGGTGGTGCGTAGTGATGGTAGGTGGGTAGCGACGGTAGTGATTGTGGTGGTGGTACGTGGGTAGCGATGTTGAGTAGTAATTGGTGAGTGATGATCAATAGAATAATACTTCACCCATTTCAATAATTAGTGATACACTTTTCATTTTGGGATGTTTCAAAATAGGTGATATATATTTTAAAATTTTATCATATTTGGTAAAAAGTTTGGAGCTGATCACATCCATGAACTATCTCATTTAATATATTGAAATGACATTTTCTTTTTACTTTTAAATATTATTAACTTTACTTTAGTCAAAATGTCTGGGACTTATCTCCCATTAACTATTCAGTTTAATCTAATTAACATTCATTATCATATTAACCTCAAAAAATATGAAATTCAAAGTGTATCACTTATTTTGAAATAGAGGAAGTATGTGTTCATGGATTAATAAGGAAAACAAGATATATAAATAATTGCAGTCAAGTAATCAACATCTACTCTAGTAGCTCAATTGGTTAAATCCGTTAATAACATGAAGGTTCAAGTCCCGTCGTGGACAAATGGAGTATATGGTGGGGTTTATTCTCCTTAGGTGGAAGGTTCAAGGGAAGGTATACTGTCCCTTGTGGATATCACTGTCTAGACTAAAACCAACTTACTAACTACCGTAAAAAAATATGAGACTGTCAATTTGTTCAAAACACAAAAATTTCTAAAATAAAGATGATGGAAAAGATTAATTATTATACATACCTGCACTTGTTTGTCAGCAACAGCTAGGTGGAGTATAGTATTTCCATTGAAATCCCTAGAGTTTATAAACTCATAATCACCGGCCATACTCTCTATCAACAATTTCAAAACCTCAAGTTGATTATACTTCACACACAAGTGCAAAATGGTCTCCTGATCAACCATGGCTCGAGCCGCATGCGGTTGAGCTTGCACCAATTCCTTCACAACATCAAAGTGGCCTTTAACGGCTGCAAGATGGAGAGGGTTTCCACCATCACGATCACGTGCATGGCATGCCTCAGGGTTAGCAGATACCAACACCTTTACTATGTCCACGTGGCCTTTTGCAGAAGCTATATGAAGTGGCAACCGTTTTTGAGAATCACATTCCGTAACGAAATGCGGTTTTCGGGTTACGATTTCTTTGACGAAATCAATGTGCCCGAGCATCGATGCAACGTGTAGAGGCATGTCCGAGTCGTTATGGTTTAGGGTAATTACTTTATCGAGTATTAATGCGTCTTCATGAAGCAACATTAGCAAGATGGATACATTTCCTTCTAATGATGCTTCATAAAGTCTTTCCATATTATCCATGTTTTTCAGATACACAAAATATATCATATATGAAGTGCTATATATATAGGGTTTTTGTAATATGTGCCTTAGGCACATGTTAAGATACATTAATTTATTCAAACTTTCCTAATCAAATCTCAATACACATTAATACAGTTCAAAATTCACATTTTCAAGTGATGTATTAAATGTATTTCTTTGTTTTAATGGAAAATTGGAGTTAGTCATTGTATCTTAACATATACCTATAGGGAGCATACGTTAGAAAACCCATATATATATATGTAATAAATTTGGTAATTATCATGCTTGTTTATATGTTAGCTGGATTGTGTCATCTACTTGTAGACTTTTCTTAAGTTTGTGTAAAATTATATGTGGAAAAATTATATTTTAAGCATAGCAAAGTCCAAAATAAAAAAAACCAAAAAAAAAACCATCACATAATAGTATAATACCCAACGAAAAAAGACGAGTTATCCATTTACCCACAAGAACAGTAGATGAGTGGAGTTGGAGCTACTAGCTAGTATTACGTGAACGGCCCAATAATTGAACCATTCCAAAAATTGAGAAAATTGGTTCGACTGAACCGCGGACTGATAGATGACGTTTTGGACCGGGCTGAGAACCAAGTTTTCCCATTTTTTCTTACTTTTTTTCGGTTTTGGACGTCCTGAAATTTTAATAATTAAGTAATATTAATTTAATTGTCATATTTAAATTTAAAATAAATGATTTGTTTGTCACATGGATAAGTGATTTCATTTTGTGTATGGTGAAAATAATTATTTAAGTGTTCAGTGGTCCTTGGTGGCGGCAAGCTTGTTTCAACATTTTTAATTCATATTTTTCTTGTTGACAATTTACAAGCAGGAGGTGGCCTTTCAATTTCCAAGCAGGCTAGTTGGTTGTGAGTCGTTAGTGGGAATTATTTAGGAGGTCGATGGGAATTGTTAATTGCAAGGGGCCGATGAGCAGATTCTTCGAGTAAACAAGCGGATGAGGTTAAAATAATTGTTCGTAGGGTATAATATTTTATCCATTTTTCTTGTGTGTTGTGATTAAATTTTGTGTGTAAATGTTAGATGTTGGTTTCTTTACTTCGTCAAAATAATTATTTTGTTAATCAATTTATTGTTGTCATAATACTTGTAGAGTTGTAGATATTGAATCGTGACCGAGATGAGACGGACCAAACCCATTCAGGTGTTGGGATGAAGTCTTAATTATCGGATATTTATTAGAGTTCAGTAAATCATTTTGAGCTTGAATTGTTAAAAACCGTTTCTTCATTTTTTGGGACTTTCGTTTTAGCATTTGTTTTGACTGGGTTGCAATGACCGGTGTATCCGATGCTCGGACACTGTGAGCCGTGCTTATATTTTCAGAGCCTTGGTTTTGATCATTAAGACTATATGCAAGTCATCTTTATAAACCGAGAGGGAAACCAAGAACCCTAAATCAGGAAACTTTTATAATTTTAAATCGGGGTTTTAAGTTTTTATACATTTTTGAGAAAACTGAAATGTCGGGACAGTCGGGTATCAATTTTAAGTGTTCGGGTTTTTCGGTACGAGTCGGGTTGCTAAAACAGGTTTTAAAGTTAATGCAATTTTCTGGCAGAATCTGACCCTGTTGTTCATGTCTGTTTTGAACCTGTTTAGAATAAGCGTTTGGATTTTTGGCCCGCTTAGGAGTCTAGTTTCCTGAGTTAACTTTATGTTGCCGCAAATCGCTCGCCAATAGGGTTTACGGTTTAAAAGTTATGGACATTTTAGTTCGGGTCTGCAGTGCTGAATTTCAGCACTGTATCGTGCTTTATGGGTCAATGTTTGACCTGTTTCGGGTCAGAATCCTAGGTTCGGGTCTGAACGAAAATTTTAGTTTATCGAGTCGTCTATAACATACTAAAATTTGGTGTCAACCGGGTCTACAGTTTAGGAGTTGTCCCGGTTTTTGTAAGACTGCGCAGGTCTGTTTCGGGGCCCTTCGGGTCTGTTTTGGGTCTCAAGTCCTTCTGCAAAGCTGTAGAGTAGTCTGTTTTCTAGTCACAGCTTAGAGTTGACACTCACCGGGTTATCGGGTTGAGAGTTATGGCCTTCGCGGTAAAGCCGACGCAAGCTGCCAAAATAGTTATGATTGAGTTTTTGGGTGAGTTTTAATCCGGGTTCTCTTTCGTGCTTTAGGATCGTCTAAGAGCTAGCCGTGCAGTATTTTAGAGTGTCGGGGATTCTTCGGAGCTTACATTTTCAAAGTGAGTATTCTCACTGTGTTTTCAGTTATACGTTATACATGCATGACTTATGTGTTTTAAATGCTTGAACTGTTTCTGATTTCTGTGATTGAACTGCCATATGTGAATCTGAGTATATGTGTTTATTTACTATTGACCTGAGAAATTTGTGCCTGGTTATCTGAGCTCAGCATAGAGTCATTATGTGCTATTATTATGTTAAAGAAATAAAAATATAATAAATAAACATTTGGGTTTTTGGGATCTCCTCCCGTCAGAGTTTTGGCTATATGCTTATTTGGGGTGTGAGAAGGGGCGAGGTTGATCTCTCGTCCCAAATCACACAAGCGCTATATAAATTTAAAATCTGAAAAAAATAATCAGGGAAATAAATCTGATCAATTAACTAAGTAGGAGTTCACCTATGTGCCCTCGTGTGCTGTATATTATTCCTGATTGCATTTTATGAATATTACTCAGCATGTGGCTGACCCCAAACACTCTCCCATTGTGCAGGTGCTAGCAAGGGAAAAGAGAAGGTGGACAGTTGACCGCTGTATCTTCCGAGTGCTGATGTGAAACATCATTTATTATTTATAAAATTAATTTTATTTAAACATTTTCCTCATTAATTACATTTTAAATGTTTACAATTATATTTGGGATTTAAGTAAAAGGACGCTTTTATTTAAAACTTGTTCTTAATTTTCATTTTTTTTAAAAGAAATTTTGGGTGTTAAATCGAGAACCGCTTTGCATGAGAATTCAAACTGAGGACCAAACATGATACGCATATCAACCCAAATACCCGTGAACCCCAACTCGATCTGTCCGCAAGTGGCTAAGAGCAAACCGAAGCCTTATACACATCCTAACACATTTAGGAGTTATCTTTTTATTTAGTTGTTATCTTTAGTTTGAACCTTTTCCTTTTCCTAGTTTACTTCTAATTAGTTTCCTATTTAAAGTATTGTCATATTGTGTTGGATGGTAGATTTGAATTAATAAAGAAAACGTTTCGTTGAAACAAAGAACACGTGTTCTTGCTTGTGCGTCGGTTGGCCGAACACAACCCATAAGCTAGGGTTTTAGCTTCCATACGATACATCTGTATCAAGTGGTATCAGATTCACCAAGATCATCGCCATGTCCGACTGTGAGGAAGACCACCGGCAACCCCGTCGATTCGCCGCCGGAGGCAACGGGTTTGATCGACGTGACCCACGAGACATCGAGATCGAACGTTTGTTACAACGTGTCCGGGACCTCGAGCTCAACCAATCCCGATATGATGATAATTTCGTGACCGAATCGGTTCGGTGGAACGACGACACCGACTACAATGTTTTTGCCCGAAATCACCGCTCGCATCAATCACCACCACCGCCGCCACCACGAGACCACCTCCGCTCACTCGGTATTCGACCACAAATACCGGAGTTTGAAGGTCGTATGCAGCTCGATGACTTCATTGATTGGCTCCAAACGGTTGAATGCAGCTCGATGACTTCATTGATTGGCTCCAAACGGTTGAACGCATCTTCGATCTTCAACAAATCCCCGAAGACCTCAAGGTAAAACTTGTCGCTATTCGATTACGTAAATATGCGTCTTTATGATGGGAACACGTACAAAACCAACGGTATAGGGAGGGTAAACATAAAGTAGAAACGTGGGACAAGATGAAACGTTTAATGCGTTCCAAGTTTCTACCCGTAAACCACAAACAAGATTCCTTCCTAGACTACCACAACCTCAAACAAACTACACTTTCCGTAGAAGATTTTATAATGGAGTTTGAGCGATTATGAATGAGGTGCGGAATTGAAGAGGACGATGAGCAAGTCATCGCCCGTTTTTTGGGAGCACTACGACCGGATATATCCCACGTAGTAATGCTACAACAATATTGGTCTTTTTCTGATATGTGTAGATTAGCTCAAAGGGTTGAAAAACAACTTGCAAACCGCCAACGGCCTACACCGAGCCATTTCCGACAGTCGACCACCACACCCCCTGCACCACGTCCCGAGCCACCAAAAACCGATAACCACAACACCCACAGCCGCTACTGCCGGGACACGCCCTAACCCGCTACGGTGCTATAAGTGTCAAGGACTCGGTCATCTTAAACGGGATTGCCCGAATAAACAAGTTGTCACATTTATTGATGATCCCGGACCGATGTATGACACCGACACTGATCGTGACGATGAGCCCTCCGAAACCATATATCCCGATCGTGGTGAGGCACTTGTGATTCAACGTATCCTCAACACGAACGTACACAGTCCTACCGAGGATACATCGTGGCTCCGCAATAACATCTTTCGTACTAAATGCACCGCCAAAGGGAAAGTTTGCACTGTCGTTATTGACGGCGGAAGTTGCAATGGTGGAAAAGTTGAATCTTCCACTACAACCCCATCCCGAACCATACCAACTCACGTGGTTTAAAAAGGGGAACCTTATCAAAGTGACACATAGGTGCCTAATACAATCCTCCATCGGAAACAAATATACGGATGAACTTTGGTGCGAAGTCCTCCCGATGGATGCGTGCCACTTACTATTGGGACGCCCGTGGCAGTACGACCGCCGAGCTAAACACGACGGTTTCCGCAGCATTTATACGTTCAAAAAGATGGTATCAACATTACTCTTGCTCCACTCGATCCGTCTGATGAAGGGGCCGAGTTGATGTTAGTTTCGGGCCCTATTTTACCGACCTCAACAAACCCGTATCGTCCAATCCGGGTCATATTATTTTAGGCTTATTAATAACCGAGGAGAATCCGACAATCATGACCATCCCCACCGAAGTACAACCCCTTATTTCGGAATTTCGTGATGTTTTTCCGGACGACAACCCAATGGATATAAATGTAGAAAAGCTTTTTGTGTGTCTTGAAGATGACTTATGGAAGAAAAAGCTTTTGAAGCAAAAGCTTTTTCCTAGGAGGTTATATGCATCCAAATGACCTATTGAAAAGGTAAAAAGCTTTACAAAAAGCTTCCATTGGAGATGCTCTTACCTAGAAAACAAACCCTAACTCTTATGAGGCGTTTGGCTCGACGTTATCCTCCGTAATGTAATTGAAATCGGTTGTAATTGAACTCGGTTGAAATTGAATTCGGTTGTAATTGAATATGGTTACGCGTTTGATTACCAAAATTTTGAGTTGTAATTCAAATCAATACTTATGCATTTAAAAAAAAAAATTTAAATTCTTTATTAAAATTTTATTATTTATTATTTTTGTTATTATTTATTTATTTTTCTTTATTTATTTTATTTATTATTTATTTATTTTTTTAAAACTTTTTAACATTTTTTTAATTTTTTTCAATATTTTTAAACGATTTTAAAATCTGAAGCATATTAAAATATTAAAATTTGTTAGTTTACTAAATGATCGTAATTGAATTCATAGGGTGTTGGGACGGAATTCAATTACAGCGAATATCGTAATTCGAAATTTCGCCGTAATTGAATTACGAAAAAAAATGTTCATCCATACATCCTCCGTGATGTAATTGAATTACAATTACGGAAGATTACAGAGGATTAGGTCAAAACAAACGAGGCCTTAGTCTCTTAGCCTTGCAATTTAAAGTGGGTAATCTGCTGCCATCAAGTTATTGAGTTAATTTTTGAAGGTTAGTTCATGACTTCTATCATGAGCTTTTGTTGTTGACTGGAATCACTAAATTGATTAAATGAAAGTCTTTCTTGGATGTTTGTTAGTGTTTAGGAACTAATTTGGGATGTTATTATGAAGTATAAATTAAGTTTAGTTGAAACCTATTAAATATCCTTTGCTAATGCTTCTGTAATTTATATATATAATTATTATGTATATCAGTATATGTAAAGAAAGATAGAGTTGCAATCATTTATGTTGTCTGTCGATCAACCAATAAGACTGGTGTCAACGGGTAGGGGTGTTAACGAGTCGAGCTTTTAACGAGCTATTCGAGTTCGAACTCGTTTATATCGAGCTCGAGCCTATACAAATTCGATCTCGAGTCGAGCTCGAACAAAAAACAAGACTCGATTAATCTCACGAGCCGAGCCTAATAATTTAATACTCGACTCGGCTCGTTCGATAACTCGTTTAATCTCGAGCCGAACGAGCTAGATCGATCTTAACGAGTCGATCCTAACGATCCGAACAAGTGTTTTATATAATAAGTACAAGTGTTGATACAATAAGTACAAGAATATACACATATTAATAGGGGTGTTAACGAGTCGAGTAATTAACGAGCTTTTCGAGTATGTAAATTAGTTATTTTCAAAAAACATAAAATTATAAACGAGTATCGAGCTCGAGCTCGAACACTATATAAATATTCGAGCTCGAGCTCAATTTTAAAAGCTTATTCGAGCTCGAGTCGAGTAATTACTAAACGAGCCGAGCCCAAATTTTCTGATATTCGACTCGAATCGTTAACACCCCTACCAACGGGCACGTCTTCCCCACGTCAGTAGCCAATTTTGGCACGTCGTTTACTGACGCCGTTGGCACCACGCCGTCGGTAGCCGCGTCAGTAGAAACCCGTCGCCGTGAGGACGTGAAGGAGGAGGGCGCGTCAGTAGCTTTTGTGGGTGGGTGGGGGGGGGGGGGTTAAATGTAATATTTTAAGGGTTAGTGATGGGTTATGTTTAGCACGACTGTGTCAGTAGCGTGTCAGTTAGGATGGGATGATGTGACGCTATTGACGGGTTTAGTGACGCGCCACGGTTGTGATAGGCATAAGGAAAGAAAGAAACATTACTAAGTTTTTTGCCACATGGGTACCAAGTAGGGGCCTTACACCCCTTCTGGTTGCATGTAGATCCGCCAATGTGCGTGTATAATAACAAAAGAAAAGAAAAAGGGGGAATATGGTTTTGTTGTTGACTAATGTAAGTACAACTAGCCGTAAAATAATAATAATAATATAGAGTATAGTTTTGTTAGACACTTACCTACTACATACTTGTATAAAAGAAAAGAAAAAAGACAACTGAAGTTTGATTGTTTCTACATGTATATAATTAGTAGATTTTACCCCGCGCGATACCGCGGGAGTTTTCCGTATGATACCAAAAGATTGTTATTGTTATTCAAACACTAAGAATATTGTTTTATATTAAAAACAAAATGTAGGTTCCAAAATATTTCATTCCAAGATATTAAAGATTGTATAATTCTCAAATATACATACTAATTTTATAATTGATATTATTTTATATTAAAAAAAACTAAACGTAGGTTCTAAAATATTTCTTAAGAGCAAAAAAGCCACATTAAGGCCATAAAGGTTCAACAGTGATGACTTTAGACTACCCATAAAGTGGATAATCACACTAGTATTAGTCGGCTCGTAAACCGAGTTTTAACAAATATTATCAAAATTTGTTATTTAAAACCAAACATTATATATTATTGGATATACGTAGATTTGAATTTGAATATTGTCAATAATAAATTATAATATGATATTTACAATTAAAACACCAAAGGAGCATGCATGTGATCAGCTACTCAATATCTTGTGTGGAACTCGGTAAAGAAAGTCAACAAAAACAGAGTGAAAAAAAATCTATTGTTATAATATTAAAATATAGATGTGTGGTCCAATAGGGATGAAGTACTATTCATCCCTTTGGTAAATGTATATAAGTTAATAAGTTAATATGTAAAAGAATATAATTAGAAATGTGGAATTGGTTTGCTCTGTCTTGAACTACTTGTACGTAGAGTCAAAAGAAAGAAAAAGAAATGGGGGTTTGGCAATGCATACTTATAACAAAAAGAGATAAAAGGGAAATTGTTAGATCTAAAGAAGATGAATTCAATCTAATTCATGGTGATTTGAGAAGTATTGAAGATCTAGTGTGTGAAGTGTGTGTTCTTGGTGTGTTGGTTGAGAGAGAAAGATGGAGGGAAGGAAGGCTTTCAAAATAGTAATCTCAATTAAGTGTGTGAAAGCTTACAATTAGTGAAAGGTAAATTCCCTTAAATACCTAACTCACTAAACAGCAAGATTAAGAATAATGACTAGCTTTAGACTTTTACAATATGACACAACTAGTCCCCTAACTATTGATTATAATATAAATGACCCTAACAATCTCCCCTTTGTATCAATAGTTTGGATTAGCCTGTTCTTGAAATCTTCTTCTCTAGTAAAGTCTGAAACTGAATTATCCGTTGAGCAGTTTTGATGTAGTATTAGCTTCAGCTTTTGGAAATCGGTGAAAAATAATACTTTTAATTGGCTTTTCAACAAATATAAAGTATCTCAGAAGATATCATGAAGTCTTGACTTAATATGTCTTTATCATTATCCAATCTCCCTCTTTTTGAGCGTTTTGAACTTCATCCTTGTCTTCCTTCAAAGGAACTAAATTTTTATCGTTGAGTTTTTTGGTGTAAGAAATGCCTAAAACTGATATATTGAAGATTAGAAGGTTCTAGAAATGAAACATCAGTTAGGTAAAGATTTGACTGGGATTTTGAGATTTTGTAGTAGAGGTTTTTGTGAGGATAGGGTAATAATGATTTTGAATGATTTGAAAGTTAACATTTTGGATGTGTGTGTGTGTGTGTTTTGGTAAGAATGATTTGAAAGTTAAAGGTTTTAGATATGTATGTATGGAAGTTTTGTATGTAGGAAAGAATGATATGTACATTTTAGGATTTGATTTGATGTGGATAATTTGTATTTTGTATGTAACAAAAGATTAGAACAATTAAGCTTTTGAATGAATATGGATGTTATAGAATTTGGAAAGAATGATTTAAACGGTTAAATTTCGGATGGAAATGGATGTGAATTTGTGGTTTGACATTTATGTGAATGTCTCGGTTTCTTCTTTTTCACAAATGTAATCGACGAAAATGTAGACCCATAGATAGAGTTGTTTTATAGCGGAAGTCTTTTGTTGAAGTTGTGGCTTTGTCGATTTGAGATTCTTGATAATTGTTGTTAGGGAAAAATGTTGATAGAATTTACGCTTCCCTTCAAACAAACAATTATTTCGTAACGGATCTTTGGTTTCTTGTTTACTCCCCTTAACCGGTGCCTATGTCTTTTAAATGCGGAGTCAACTGAGCTTAATATATTCTCCCCTAATAAGAACTTCTGTAATATTTTCTCCCCCTCATGATGAACACGATTTATCGAAATCATCATGTAAAATTTGAAGTTATTCAAGTTGGAAATATAAAAAAATTTCGAAGCTCGAGGATAAAAATGTGTTGAATAATGATATATTCATATTTTGAATGAAGCAATATATATCACATTTCATCAGATAAACCCAGATCGATGTTGATTATGAAGAAATACGATCAAATCTCTTATCGTGTAATCTCAATGATCGTTGTAGATGACATAAAAGAACAGTCTCATGTGTATCATCTGATATCCCGACTGTTGTTGATAGCGATGGAGTACAGTCATCAAAAATGTACATGAAATCGAACAGGGTAAACCGGGATCACAAAGATTACCCGTTAACACAATAGTTACACAAACTGTGTGACCTACATTCAGCGTTGGCTAAGATGTTAGCACTGGTAGGATTTCCATTCAATCATTGTGGAATACCAATATTTTTTGGTATCACTATGAATGTTCCAGCTATATCACAAAGATAAGATTGGTATTTTGCTTGTGTCCTAAAAAGTGTTTATATCAGTTCTAGACTCAATTAGTGGACAAACGAAGGCGAGGACTGGAGAGACTTGTCCTCTTGTTCAATATCAACAATCTCCAAGTGAGATGTCGATAGCATATGAGCTAGTCTCCGTGAAAATGAAACAAGTACTTTTTAAGAAATACTTGAGTAGCTGGGGGGGTTGTGCATTGCATCACTGGGTCCATGATGTCTTTTTCAATATCAGAGAGCAACACATGCAATCTGATAGAGACGTGGCAACCCGGCTTTTAATCGGTTTGGTAAGGGTTTTTAGTTTTCTTTAACCCTGTCACACCCTCCTCACTCAAGCTTACTTTTTTAATTTTCGACTACACCCTCATTTTATTTTACCATGATTAGCTGAATTTCACCCCATACTACATTCCCCCTCTCAAATTTTATCTCAGCGCACCCCAATCAAGATCCTGTGATACTTGATTCTGCTCACCTAGACCTATGTACCCTGACATTTTGTCCTATATTGTAGGTGGCTCCTGGGGAAGATCATGCGGTTATAGCAGATCATAGGAGTAATTTGAGAGTGAACTATAACGCTCATGTGCAATTTATCAGCATTTATGATGTTACTTTGTATGAATAACATGGATTTTTCATCGGAAAATGTATGTGTTTCCGGCATAAGTTATTGCCTTCAAGATATCAAATTTAGGCACAACAACTTGAACAATTATGGTAATACCAGACTCACATAGAGTATCCGTCAACACACCGTATGAATCGATAGGCGTTTGCACAACCGTTGATTCAAATGTGTAACCTGTATTTAGAGTTGGCGCAATTTTAGCTCTAGCAGGATTTCCACTCAATCCTCGTGAAACACCAGATTGTGATGCCACTATGAGTGTTCCGATGAATACACGGAGATTCATTTATAAAAGTGTATGTGTCCTAAATTGGAAATATTTGACGGTGAGATCTAGACACTTTGTGCATTGAATAAAGACGTAACCCGGGGCAGGAGGTTAATGATTTCAATACCAACATACTCCGAATGAGCAGTCGATAGATTATGTGCTACGTCCCCGGATGAATTGAAACAAATTCCTATTGAGAGGAATTTGAGTGGTTGGCGGTGGAGTGCAAATGCTTGACTGGGCCAGGTAAGACTGATGAAACATTCAACACATGAATGAACACATTTTAGTGAGGTTGCCCGGTTTATTGACGGTTTGGATGCACTCAAATGTGTGTTTTCTTGATATTATCATGTTTTCACATCACCTTGCACTCACCTAAATCTATACCCCAGACTTATACCCTCACATTTACCAATCGGCTAAAAAATATTTCCCTTGGAAGGTAAGGCCGGTTCTGGCAAACCATGGGAAGGTAATGTCTTTTGAGATAAAAAATTTATCGGTTTGTAAAAAAATCAATCGGGTATAAAAGTTTGATATAAGAAAGTTTCTCCCCCTGGAAATACTAATTCTCCCCCTAGAATTAATATTTCTCCCCCTCGACAAAATAAATGTAACATCCTAAAACTGGCCTGGATGTTTTAGGTATATTTTGATATTTGAAAATATATATTTGACCATATGTGGAATAAATTGATTAAGTGTTAAATGAATTGTTTGACCTTTTGTCCTTTTGTGATATTTTAATCAAGGGATTAAAATATCTGTTTTCTGAAATGTTTAAATGAAAATGTGATTTTTATATTTTTGGATTCTCCTTTTAATATTGTCTCCAGAAATGCTTTCGTTTTTAAAATTGGAGTCCGTTTGCTATTTTAAATAAATTAACTACGAAAGGGACTTTTATATTGTATTGCATAGAAATGAAAAAGGAAGCAAGAGTGGGGCCCCATGGGTGTGTGTGTTCGGCTGGGATGGGTGGAACACCCATTTCCCTTTATTCTTCTTCCCTTTTTCACATATCTTTCTCATCCATCTCTCTCTCTCTCTTGATCCGTCTCTCTCTCCCTCTCTCTAGAAACCCATTGCGTTCTTGAGCTTATTTTGAAGATCCGTAGCTTGTTTCTTAGCCAATCTTTAATCCGAACATGTTTTTGGATAGCTCTTGAGGTAAGCTTCAACCTATATGTGTTCATTTTCGATTTCATGATAGTTGATAAATTAGGGTTTATGTGTTCTTGAGATTTGGGTGGTGATTATGGTGTTAAATGTTATCTTAAGTGTTTATGCAAAGTTTGACATGTTTTGTTGCTTATGTACAAGTAATTTAGCACAAGGTACAACTATTTTAGCAAGATGTACAAGTTAGGGTGTTTATGCTAAAAGTAGGTTATGTGGGTTTTGACAAACCTTGGAGTTCTTGTTGTTTAAATGCTTGGAATTGTTCCTTAGGTTGAGAAATCAAGTATTGGATGTTTTGGTGGAAGTATGACTTGTTTGAATGAAAGTGTTAGTTAAAAAGTTGTATGGAGTTTATGTATAATTTATAAACTAGTTATTGGGTTAAATATCTAGTTGGTGAAAAATATGTCATTGATAGATTTTTATGGGTTATGTTACTTGGTTATGCTAAAATAACATGTTAGATATGTTAGTTATGTTTTATGCCAAGGATTGGTGGGATTTGATAAAAATGCTAGTTTTTTATAGTGTTTGGATAATTTGTGTTAGATTATGAACTAGTAAGTGGAATGTATGTGATCTTGTATAGGAGATATAATTTGGTCTTGTTGAAATGACTAGTTAGTCATGAATTGTTAAATGGTGTGATTCTAGCTTTAAAGTGGTGTTTGGAAAGTGTAGAAGTCGAATATAAGCTTTTGACCCGTTTGGGCAAATATAGTGAAAGTTTGACTAAATGTATTTTAGTATGGATTGACTTGGTTTATGAATGACAACAACGTGATAATTACATAATTTGGTGATTTGTAAGTTGTTGACATGATTGTAGTTGTAGAGTGCATTATTGTTTTAATAATTCGGTTTGACCCGTTTGGATGTAAGACTTGCAAATGACTAGTTGACTTGTTAGATACGTGTAGATGGTCATGTCATGTTCTTATGACGGTTTAAGTGTTTGGCTATTTAGTTAGTGCAAGCGTTAGTGTAATGTATATTTAACATTGTTTATAATTTGGTGGAATTATATACTAATTCGGTATTCCTTTGGTGTACAGGAATCGGGATCGAGAGTCAGAAACATTAGACCTCTGAGTTCGACAAGTGGAAGGTTTCTGTGAGTGGATTTAACCTCCAACTTGTGTTTAGTTACAATTAGTTTGGTATATGCATGCTTGTTGAAAATGCAGGAAATGTACCAGCTTCAGGTAGTTCGCGACGCGAACTAGAGTTCGCGAAACGCGAACTCGAGACAGAGAATCTTGGTGTTGGCCGTGAACACTTCGCGACTGAGTTCCCGAACGCGAACATGAGTTGGCGACGCGAACTCGAGTTCGCGATGGGAACTCAGTTGCATTGCTTTTGATGCAGTTTCGTTGTATCTAGCTTGGTAGTTTAGTACCTATTTGCTAGAGATGAGTCAAATAGGTTATGTGCACAAAATGAAGAGACTTTGCTTGATTGCAAGCAACAACTCGGTGTGTGGTTATCCGAGGCTCGGTGTGTGCTTATCCGAGGTTTGAGAAGTCAGTGCGCTGTGCAATGAGTGTCGACTAAAGGGTATCCGACCTTACCTGTATTAGTTGCATGGTCAAGGGGAGGGAGTTGCCCGGGTGTTGGTCACGAACCGCTATCGGTTACCGTGGTTTGGCCGACCATGGTTTAAGGCTCCGGCAGGACCCCGATCTTCTCGAACAAACAGTGTTGTCCCGAACCGGAGATGTTTTATAACTTCCTTGTTCTAGTGAACAGTGATACCCAACCGGAGATGTTTTATAACTTCCGTGTTCTAGTGAACAGTGATAAGTGGTTAGGTGGCTTTTAGATAGTAGTGATGACTATGCCAGCTTGTTGGGCTTCACAGAATTTGTAGATTATATTCATTCACTTAGCTTTGTGCTAATCCCTCCCTCGTTGAATCTTTTCAGGTGATCGGTGCTTTGGACGGGATGATTGACCAAGCTCAGTTGATATGTTTTAAAAAGGAGCCATGTCGTTTAAGTGACACCGTTTAAATAATTAATGTTTTGAAGTTTATTTTGGGACATTGGTTTGTAAACCTAAACCTAAACTTATTATTATCTTTATGCTTCCGCTAAACTAACCTAGAGGATAACCTAATCGCCTCCGGGCATTTAAAAAAAAACGCTTCCTAAATTTTGCGGTGTTACAACTTGGTATCAGAGCTTCGGTTTGGCGATGGATACACGGGGTTGGTGTTCCATTCCCAAATCGTGGCTCAAGTTTGGTCAAGCATTCCGGACGAGCGGGATTAGAGCAAATGTGAATGAAGTTAGTTTATAGTTAGTATGTAGTTACTAACGATTTAAACTAAGCTTTCGTGAGTTGTTGTGATTGTGATAGATATGACAGGTAAAGAGAACCCGACCCCCTTGGCCCTAGGAAATGTTGGCACATCAAGTAACGATGCGGGAGTTACTTGAGGAGCATATATACGCACGTGGGGAAAATGAAGTACATTAAAGGAGGTCAATTTGGGCAAGATGGAAGTTGACCTTGGGAAAAGAAAATGGGTTGCAGGTCAAGGACGGGGGCGGTCGGGGAATCTTCACCAACCGTGGACCGACAATGATAGCTCGGGTATGCTTTAATAAACTCAATACTTGTGTTTATGTAGAATTGTTAATTGAGAAGATTGCTTAGCTAAGGTTTGTGAAATGTTGTGTTGAACTGAATTGCTTACCCGTGGTGTGTTATGTCACTTGAATTAGAATAATTGGTTGCTTGTTGAATTGGGATACATCTTATGTGTCAGGAGTTTTGTAGATATAAGTGATGTATGTTTACATGTTCCTCTTGTTGAAACTTGGACTAAGTTTAGATTGACATGATGTGTGGATCAGTCTAGCTAATTAAAGTTATGAATAAATGTTATAGAAGATTGAATCTTTTCTGGTTTGTCGGGACACATATAGTGTCTCGGTGGTTAAAGTTGCTTGTTTTCATATTGTGCAAATTGATGACATGTTGATTGTGACTGTTTGTTTGTTCCTTCACTTTAGGAGAAGCGAAGAGAATCGGTTGTATGTCGGTTTCGGTCACAACGTATGTGACCATGGATCAAGTTGAGTATAATAGTAACTATTGTAACTGTGGAAATGTGGTGCTTGTAATTAAAATGGATGGAATTGTATGCGTGAATTGAATAGTCCAAGTAGGACTAGTGTTTGTTATGTGAAAAGTGAAATTTTAGTGTGACATGTCGGGTCACATGTAGTGACTTGTATAGTGAGAATCAGAAATGTTTGTGCAATGTGGACAAATTGATGTTTGTTTTTGTTATAGACAGTAATTGTGGCAGATAGTCAGTGATAAATGTTGGAATGACCTGAAATGTTTTGATGCAAACCTGATTGGTTTTCTATGTTGAATTTGGATTCTGAAAAGTGACTAATGAACTGTATGTGTAGATCTTTTGAAATGACTAGTGATAATCATAATTGAAGATAAATGAGTTTATTAAATGATTTGCATTGATTGGGAAATTGTTTGAGAAGAGTTTGAAAGGATGATTTATACTTAAATCTAGTGTTTAGATTTAAATGATTGTATAGAAATGATTTATGTTAATAAGAATT
This sequence comes from Calendula officinalis, assembly GCA_963853835.1. Lineage (NCBI taxonomy): Eukaryota > Viridiplantae > Streptophyta > Magnoliopsida > Asterales > Asteraceae > Calendula > Calendula officinalis. The sequence goes on from OY970834.1 coordinate 2,515,583, forward strand.
GATCATAGTTTGAAATTGTAATTTTGAAATTACTCAAAGTGATGATGATGTTTTATTGATTGTAATAAAAGCTGTTGAATTGAGGTTTTGAGGTTTTATGTCTTAGGGGATACGTCTCTAGATCAAATATCATGATAGAAATGATAGAAGTTGCTTATGCTTAATTGTGAATTGAATTGTTGGAATTACCTTATTATTTGGATGTTAATAGGTAAGAGTTAAGAACTAGTTGAATTATGATTGGTTGACTTGAAGTCTAAGTAAACGTTGACCGTAATTGAAAATGCTTATTAGTCATCACATGAGTTTGACATGTTAATGAACTGTGAATCGTATGTTTGAAATTGTTATGATAAATTTCTCAATGTTGACCCGTTAAAGGTAATTAATGTCAAGACTTGAGTGGATGCATTTTGTTGCTAGACCTTGATTATGATGATAATTGTTGTTAATTGTATAAGTTGGTTTGTTAAATACTTTAACATGTTATGGAAGTAATAAAACAATTTTTGGATAATAAAACTTGTTTTGATCTGTTAGGTCACGGGTATGACTAATTGGGTATAAAAAGATATTGCTAATTGTATTGCCATGATTGTAATGAGTTATGTGGGATAGACTTGAATTGTGTAAACTGTGACTAGTTTTGTCAAAACGTGCAACTTGATTTTATAAAAATTGTGTCACCCGTGTAATATGGCTAATTATGCATGAAATAGTTGACGATTGTTAGAAGTATTGTTAACTAAGGACCTTGATAGGGTCGCGATGAATTGCTTGATTTTGACCAGTTCGTGCCTAGTATGCAAAAATTGATGTGACTTTGTGTTATGAAAGTGTATTCTTTTGAAAATTAGTTGATTAGGACCGGAAATTTTATTGGAGATTCTTAAAATTGCGGGTCAAGGTTGTAAATTTTGTTAGAATAAAGAAGAAAATGAGTAGATAATTGAGACTTGGGTTAATTGTTGTGACTTTGTGTAAGATAATTCTTAAACATATGCATGTGGATCGCTTGTATGTCATGAGGAATTCTAACTCAACCATGAATGGTAGTTGATATTTGTTTATCGAGACGTTTGAATTTGTGTATAGAGAAAATGAAATGAATTGATTGGATGTTTTAAGGTAAATGCCATATGAGTAATGAGATTATTTGGAGTAAGTGTAGACTACAGAAATGAATAGATTGTTAATTGAAATGACGATGTTTTGCGGGAACATAATATGAAAAGTTGGAAGTGCTAAATATACTATGAAGGGTATGACAAATTGAATGAAATTTTATTTGAGCATGTATACGTGAAAGTGATTGGAATAGTGTCGTAAACTTTCTGTGATAAATACGTGCTAATTGAATTTTGTTGTTGGATTCCGGGGACGGAATCCTCTTTAAGGAGGGTAGAGTTGTAACATCCTAAAACTGGCCTGGATGTTTTAGGTATATTTTGATATTTGAAAATATCTATTTGACCATATGTGGAATAAATTGATTAAGTGTTAAATGAATTGTTTGACCTTTTGTCCTTTTGTGATATTTTAATCAAGGGATTAAAATATCTGTTTTCTGAAATGTTTAAATGAAAATGTGATTTTTATATTTTTGGATTCTCCTTTTAATACCGTCTCCAGAAATGCTTTCGTTTTTAAAATTGGAGTCCGTTTGCTATTTTAAATAAATTAACTACGAAAGGGACTTTTATATTGTATTGCTTAGAAATGAAAAAGGAAGCAAGAGTGGGGCCCCATGGGTGTGTGTGTTCGGCTGGGATGGGTGGAACACCCATTTCCCTTTATTCTTCTTCCCTTTTTCACATATCTTTCTCATCCATCTCTCTCTCTCTCTTGATCCGTCTCTCTCTCCCTCTCTCTAGAAACCCATTGTGTTCTTGAGCTTATTTTGAAGATCCGTAGCTTGTTTCTTAGCCAATCTTTAATCCGAACACGTTTTTGGATAGCTCTTGAGGTAAGCTTCAACCTATATGTGTTCATTTTCGATTTCATGATAGTTGATAAATTAGGGTTTATGTGTTCTTGAGATTTGGGTGGTGACTATGGTGTTAAATGTTATCTTAAGTGTTTATGCAAAGTTTGACATGTTTTGTTGCTTATGTACAAGTAATTTAGCACAAGGTACAACTATTTTAGCAAGATGTACAAGTTAGGGTGTTTATGCTAAAAGTAGGTTATGTGGGTTTTGACAAACCTTGGAGTTCTTGTTGTTTAAATGCTTGGAATTGTTCCTTAGGTTGAGAAATCAAGTATTGGATGTTTTGGTGGAAGTATGACTTGTTTGAATGAAAGTGTTAGTTAAAAAGTTGTATGGAGTTTATGTATAATTTATAAACTAGTTATTGGGTTAAATATCTAGTTGGTGAAAAATATGTCATTGATAGATTTTTATGGGTTATGTTACTTGGTTATGCTAAAATAACATGTTAGATATGTTAGTTATGTTTTATGCCAAGGATTGGTGGGATTTGATATAAATGCTAGTTTTTTATAGTGTTTGGATAATTTGTGTTAGATTATGAACTAGTAAGTGGAATGTATGTGATCTTGTATAGGAGATATAATTTGGTCTTGTTGACATGACTAGTTAGTCATGAATTGTTAAATGGTGTGATTCTAACTTTAAAGTGGTGTTTGGAAAGTGTAGAAGTCGAATATAAGCTTTTGACCCGTTTGGGCAAATATAATGAAAGTTTGACTAAATGTATTTTAGTATGAATTGACTTGGTTTATGAATGACAACAACGTGATAATTACATAATTTGGTGATTTGTAAGTTGTTGACATGATTGTAGTTGTAGAGTGCATTATTGTTTTAATAATTCGGTTTGACCCGTTTGGATGTAAGACTTGCAAATGACTAGTTGACTTGTTAGATACGTGTAGATGGTCATGTCATGTTCTTATGACGGTTTAAGTGTTTGGCTATTTAGTTAGTGCAAGCGTTAGTGTAATGTATATTTAACATTGTTTATAATTTGGTGGAATTATATACTAATTCGGTATTCCTTTGGTGTACAGGAATCGGGATCGAGACTCAGAAACATTAGACATCTGAGTTCGACAAGTGGAAGGTTTCTGTGAGTGGATTTAACCTCCAACTTGTGTTTAGTTACAATTAGTTTGGTATATGCATGCTTGTTGAAAATGCAGGAAATGTACCAGCTTCAGGTAGTTCGCGACGCGAACTAGAGTTCGCGAAACGCGAACTCGAGACAGAGAATCTTGGTGTTGGCCGTGAACACTTCGCGACTGAGTTCCCGAACGCGAACATGAGTTGGCGACGCGAACTCGAGTTCGCGATGGGAACTCAGTTGCATTGCTTTTGATGCAGTTTCGTTGTATCTAGCTTGCTAGTTTAGTACCTATTTGCTAGAGATGAGTCAAATAGGTTATGTGCACAAAATGAAGAGACTTTGCTTGATTGCAAGCAACAACTCGGTGTGTGGTTATCCGAGGCTCGGTGTGTGCTTATCCGAGGTTTGAGAAGTCAGTGCGCTGGGCAATGGGTGTCGACTAAAGGGTATCCGACCTTACCTGTATTAGTTGCATGGTCAAGGGGAGGGAGTTGCCCGGGTGTTGGTCACAAACCGCTATCGGTTACCGTGGTTTAAGGCTCCGGCAGGACCCCGATCTTCTCGAACAAACAGTGTTGTCCCGAACCGGAGATGTTTTATAACTTCCGTGTTCGAGTGAACAGTGATACCCAACCGGAGATGTTTTATAACTTCCGTGTTCTAGTGAACAGTGATAAGTGGTTAGGTGACTTTTAGATAGTAGTGATGACTATGCCAGCTTGTTGGGCTTCACAGAATTTGTAGATTATATTCATTCACTTAGCTTTGTGCTAATCCCTCCCTCGTTGAATCTTTTCAGGTGATCGGTGCTTTGGACGGGATGATTGACCAAGCTCAGTTGATATGTTTTAAAAATGAGCCATGTCGTTTAAGTGACACCGTTTAAATAATTAATGTTTTGAAGTTTATTTTGGGACATTGGTTTGTAAACCTAAACCTAAACTTATTATTATCTTTATGCTTCCGCTAAACTAACCTAGAGGATAACCTAATCGCCTCCGGGTATTTAAAAAAAAAACGCTTCCTAAATTTTGCGGTGTTACAATAAAGGTAGTGAAAAATTTACAGTTTTAGAGGAGTGAGAAAGTGTTTTTAGATTTATGAGTTTTACTGGTTATGAGCGGGTTTCAAGCTGATGTACTTGAAAACCATTGTTAGTGTAACAAATAAAACGGGTTAAGTTTTTTTATGTGGAAATTATAGTCAAGTGACTCAAATATCATTATGTATCTCTGTGTTAAAGTTGCGTTCAAGGAGGTCCATTATTTTTACGAAGTCCCGAGAAACAAATCTCAAACATTGATCAATAAGATCTAATGGTCAAGATTAATCACATATTTTATATATTGAGAGGTATTTTGGTCATTTTTTAAAAAATCTCACAATTTCATATTAACGATATATATCTTACTAAGTTACTTCACTCTCTTCCCTTCCCCCTCTTTCTACCTATTCTTCTCAAGAAATAAAACTGGCGAGTTTGGGGAAATCGTCATGAATCCGACGAGTTTGTCAACTGACGCATTATATGCCAATGATGTCTACCTATCGACGAGTTTCACATAGAAACTGACAACTTAAAGTTAAACCGTTAAATAACACACCGGCTTAAACTAAGACCACTCCCAACGGGAGATGAGTGGTCCGCCACTTCCCTCCGCCAGTTTGCCAAACCATTGGCACCACCCCATGAGTTGCCTCGCCACTTTCCCTTCCGCCAGTGTGGAGACGAGAGTGAGTGATTTACGTGAGTTGGTGGGTGGGCCCAAATGAGTATTTTGTGTGTGTGTGTTTTGTAATGATGTGTCCCAAAAAATTAAAGGGAAGATGTATTGTCGGCATGGTTACGTTAGTTTCATGTGGTTGGAGGGTGAGCTGACGTGACGCTGATTTGAAAATAACTGACGGTATCAGTTTGTGTAACGGTTGGGAGTTGTCTAATAATTAGTCCGTTCAAAATAATTTGGGTAAATTCAAGGCGCCCAAATTTCATTTTCATTTAAACCTGAAATCCAAAAATACATTTTAAAATCTTTATTCCCTCCCTCCTCAACTCCAATGGCGAAATCCCCAAATTTTCACCACCAAATTCATCCCTCCAAATCAAAATACCCTAATCCATATTTATATCACGCAATCACAGTCACACTACATCCAATTCGTTCTCTCAGTCTCTAAACATCACAAAAATGGAGGGAATGATCTCTTTATCCCAACTTCACGATAACGATAAAGAGAACATACCTCCAGTTTTCTCCATTAACAAAACCAGCGATCATAAGCTCAGTGCAAAGATGACATTGAAGAAGAAAAAGAAGATCAAGTGCAGGAAGCTGCTTATGGACATTACGAATCTCATCGGTAACGATTTGATTCAATCGTCGTCAACTTTACCATCATTTCCTCGTTTGCAAACGGATTCGATTTGTCGGTCTACAGCTGGTAACCGGATTTTGATCGATGAGCGACACTGCAGATCGTTGAGGTTTAACTTCAGATGGAAGTGTACAATATACGTTTTGAAGGATTCATGGCTGAAATTGCTAGCGTATACAATTAACAAGTGTACGGTACAAGTGATTACAGCAGTGTTATCTTGAAGTTTGTTACTCTTATATTCATAAAAAATGTGATCGCAGGCATTTATTTAGAATTTTAGATAGTAGAACACAATTTATTTACTGAAATATTTATGAACAGTTGATATGAATAATAACATTTCCTTTTTTACAAAATATAATTATAGGTAGTGTTGTAGTTTTGATTACACCGAATTTGACAATTAGCCTAAACACATGGCATCTATTGAGAAACATTTCGCATAGTAACATAGAAGAGATGAATGAGTTTTCCCTATTAGGCCATCACTAAATTCTAAAAGGTTGCGAGTTCAATTTCTTAGTTAGGTAAACGTTTACTAGATGGTCAGATAAAAGTTTGAAAATAGTTACGACAAATGTTACAACAATGATTAGGTTGCGTATATTACTTGAAAAGTTTGACCACCTTGACAAAGTATGTTATTAACGAAAATACAATTTTTAAGAAAAAAACATAACTTACTAATTTATAGTTTTCCTTGTGCAACTTGTCCAAAAAGCTGCAAGAAAGTCTGAGCTCGCTACAAGACCATAATCAAAGCTCGAACTTGGAATAGAATATTCTACTTATTTAATCAATACAAACGTGAAAATCAAATCATAAAATTAAAAAAAAAAATTAGTAGATTTTATAAAAACTATTCGATCAACGATCTCAGTTAAGATATTTACATAGGCCTGAATGGCTGAATATTTCGAAAATGTATAGGTACCTACTACCTAGAGATTAAATAAAATTGTAAACTGTTGTATAATAGAGGGACCATTTGTGTACTTCCCCTTTCTCTTTCGCGCCGCTTCTCTAACTCAAATCGATACACTCGCACTCAATTTCACCATCACTTATCGGATCCCATTTTTCATGCTAATCAGATGGTAGCCGTCAGCTCTCCGGTGATAATATCACCACCAGCCGCCGTCAACCACCATTGGATATGTTCGATCCGTTTTTGGTAACTCACGTTCGCTCTAAAATTTGTTTACGCAAACGAAAAAAAAACTCATTGTTATTTATACTTTTACTAACTTCGATAGTTCGATTAGCTAACATACACAAATCGATAACGTTACGGTCTTATACGATTATACGAGCTCCAGACTTAGGATTTTTGTTATGTTTTGTGAAATTGGGGGTATTAGTAGCTGTAGGTGTAACATATTGATGTACTTAAGTGTGTAGACAAGATGTTTGTTGAAATTACTCAAAGAGAAATAGTGTTATATTTTATGTTGTTCAATCTGTATAAATTTACGATTTTGATTAAGTGGCGAAAATGAGTTTGGGACCTCGTTTACATCCAATCCTAGTGTTCTTGTGGGTAAGGTTGGTGTATACAAATGTAGATAGTGTATATATTTAGGTGCAAGTTGTTAAATTATTTTCAAGCTTGTTAATGTTCAAAAATAATATAATCCCTCTTTTGTTATGGAAGAGTAGGATCAATATTCATATAATTACGCAGATCATAGTAAGGATGCCTGAAATAATCTTCTAGAGATCATGAGTTCGATTACCATACAACCACGATAAAGTTCGGAAGTAGAATGAAACTTTATTACACATGATATTATCACACCTTTAACTTATACTAAAATTTTATTTCTTTAGACTCACTCAACATATTTATACAATTAAACAACATAGAGATATATATGTATCTATTCACTCAACTATTACAGAGACAATAAATATTTATGATAATCAAGACTAGGCTTGTACGTATATGAATATGTATGTATTTATGTATGTATATGTGTATGCATATTTGAAACACGCCAAATGTTTAACGTATGATTGGAACTAAGTTCATCCTCCTTTTAGGAAATATTAGCCTTCTTAGTAGCCTTATGAACCCCCTCAAAGTGACATATATTAACCGAACGGTGTGTCCAACGAGCAAAAGCGTTACCAACCCTATCCATACATACACAATACATGCTACCACATCACTATATGACTCTGGCTCGGGTGTTGGTATCAACATCCAAATCGAGAGCAAATAAGTGTAAGACATAGACGTTGTAGCGATCCACATAATAATCATCAAAACCCACAAGGAAAAACGCGTCTTGAAAATGGGTAAACCGCTGATAAGTAACATGATTATGCTAAGAGTCGAAACAAAGCCTACCGTGTTGCTTATCAAAAAGCGGAAGTACTGATCATAGTGTTTGGTTGCCATGATAGCATATCCAGCTCCGTTTCCGTCTTTTTCTTCTTGCCAAACGCCACCGGGAGGATTAATACCGGCTTGAAAGGCCATTGCAGCAATCAACGATGCCACAACCATTAGAGTACCTCGCTTTTGCTCAAGCCAAGTTTCATGTTTTTTCAAGTGAGAAGTAGCGGGTGGATTTTGATAATTCGATAATCTTTCTAACCCCATATCGTTTCTTGAATTTGTAGGAATTCTATCGAATGAACCTTGTGGTTTTGCCTCAATTGCTCCTGCTCGTGTTAGCGACCATATAATTTGTTGATATTTCAAATCTCGCGGAACTTGAGCCAATATATCCATCGGTGTTTCTCCGTTCGTGTTTGTTGCATTCACTTCTATTGTTGTATCGAGTACCAAGAACTTTGTGGTCTATCAAATGTTCAAAATATAGGATGAATTAGTTATACATAATTATTGGACAAATACCAATGGGTATTTAGCTTGGTGGTATGGTGTTTACCTCACATGGCCAGGGATTCAAGTTATGTAATAAACATATGTGATATTTAATAGTATATTAGATTATGATTTGTCATTAAAAAAAGTTATTGAACAAATCTTGCAAACAAAAATAAAAAACTTGTTTCTATTCTTTCACAAATATCTATTCGTATATACTAGAAGAGTACGCGTACAATACGGCAATGAATACCCTATAACTATAGTGAATTTGCGGTGACAATAGTGATGGTGGTACGTAGTGATGGTAGGTAGTGACAATATTAATGGTGGAGGTGCGTAGTGATGGTAGGTGGGTAACGGCGGTAGTGATTGTGGTGGTGGTACGTGGGTGGCGATGGTGGGTGGTGGTACGTGGGTAGCGATGCTGAGTAGTAATTAATTGGTGAGTGGTGATCAATAGAATAATACTTCACCCATTTCAAAATTAGTGATACACTTTTCATTTTGGGTTGTTTCAAAATAAGTGATATTTTTAAAATTTTATCATATTTGGTAAAAGTAATGGAGCTGATCACATCCATGAACTATCTCATTTAATATACTAAAATGACCAATTTTTTACTTTTAAATATTATTAACTTCACTTTAGACAAAATGTGTGGGACTTATCTCCCATTAACTATTCAGTTTAATCTAATTAACATTCATTATCATATTAACCTCAAAAAATATGAAATTCAAAGTGTATTACTTATTTTGAAATAGAGGAAGTATGTGTTAAGGGATTAATAAGGAAAACAAGATATATAAATAATTGTAGTTAAGTAATCAACATCTACTCTAGTAGCTCAATTGGTTAAATCCGTTAATAACATGAAGGTTCAAGTCCCGTCGTGGACAATTGGAGTAGATGGTGGGGTTTATTCTCCTTAGGTGGAGGGTTCGAGGGAAGGCATACTGCCCATTGTGGATATAACTATCTAGGTTCGAACTACTAACTTACTAACTAGCCGTTAAAAAAATGAGACTGCTAATTTGTTCAAAAACACAAATATTTTCTAAAATAAAGATGATGAAAAAGATTAATTAGTATACATACCTCCACTTGTTTGTCAGCAACAGCTAGGTGGAGTATAGTATTTCCATTGAAATCCCTAGAGTTTATAAACTCATGATCACCGGCCATACTTTCTATCAACAACTTCAAAACCTCAAGTTGACTATACTTCACACACAAGTGCAAAATGGTCTCCTGGTCAACCATGGCTCGAGCCGCATGCGGTTGATTTCGCAGCAATTCCTTCACAACATCAAAATGTCCTTTAATGGCTGCAAGATGGATAGGGTTTCCACCTTCACGATCACGTGCATGGCATGCCTCAGGGTTAGCAGATACCAACACCTTTACTATGTCCACGTGGCCTTTTGCAGAAGCTATATGAAGTGGCAACCGTTTTTGTGAATCACATTCCATAGCGAAATGTGGTTTTCGGTTTATGATTTCTTTGACGAAATCAATGTGCCCGAGCATCGATGCAACGTGTAGAGGCATGTCGGAGTGGTTACGGTTTAGGGTTACTTTATCGAGTATTAATGGATCTTCATGAAGCAACATTAGCAAGATGGATACATTTCCCTCTAATGATGCTTCGTAAAGTCTTTCCATATTATCCATGTGTTTTTCAGATACACAAAATATATCATATATGAAGTAGTATTTATATAAGTTTGGTAATTATCATGCTTGTTTATATGTTAACTGGATTGTGTCGTCTACTTGTAGATTTTTCTTAAGTTTGTGGAAAATTATATGTGGAAAATATATATTTAAGCATGGAAAATTAATTAAAGTCCCAAAAAAATACCCACCACATAATAGTATATCACCCAATGAAAACAAGATGGGTGTATCCATTTACGCACAAAAAAACAGGAGATCAGTGGTTGCAGCTAGTAGTATATATTTTCACGGTACAATAACCAAATCAGATCGCCAATAAGAAAATAGTTCCGGCCAGACTGATGACCAAATTGATGCTATCTTAGATTGAGAATCAAGTTTTTTCCGAACTTTTTCGATCTTGTTTCGGTTTTAAACCGGACTGAACCAGAGTGAAAACTAATTTTGGATTAAAATTCAAATCGTGAACCGTTCAATTTGATTCAGTCTAGTCCGGCAGTTTGTGCCGGTTCTTAGTTCAGCTTGCCTAGGCCTAGAAGGTAGGTATATATTTTACTCATAAATTTTCTACATACAAACATAGGATTGTGTTCTAGGTAGACACTTTTAAAATATAGTCAACAAACTTAGTAATTGGATCAAAAATTCCTTAACTACCACCATCATCAAATTACATGTGATTAAATACCCAACCACCACCGGCCACTGTTGCTGCCGCCGCCTCCAGCCGCCACAATCACATGTGATTGGATATGCAATCACATGTGATGAAAACAGCTGATGGTGGCGATGGGTTGCTAGTAGTGGAGACGGTGGCCGAAAGAGGTTGGTGGTGGTGGTGGTGGTCGGCGGTGTTGAATCACATGTGATTTAATACATATGAGGTGGTGGTCGGCAGTGTACAATCACATGTAATTTTATACACATGGGGTGGTGATGGTGTTTATGTATTGAATCACATGTGATGATGGTGATATTAGTTATTTGGGGTTGATTAATCAAAAGACTGAGATTTATCACTTTAAACTTATAAAAAAAAAAAAGACTACCTTGAACTTCTGGAAACATAATTCGCATAAAAGTAGGAGGGGGACGGTTAAAACGATACGTAATATATTTATGTGTTTTGTTAATGACAGCTCTTAGGGCTGTCCTTAAGAGTTAGTTGTGTGCATAAATCGTTTGTACTTTTATTAATGGAGGTTTATTCCTAAAACGCAGAGGGCGGTTATTGATTATTGTACAAGTTTTTTATGCGTGTCTTAATGTCTTATTGACAGCCCTTAGGGCTCTCATTATCATTTTCCTATATTTATTCACAAAAATTATCTACATAAACAATAGATGGGCAAACTGGTAGGTTTAGATATGGATCATTAATTCCTTACACAGAAATGAGTAGGGGTGAGCATAGTCGGGTACCCGCCGGTTCCGACCGGAACCTCTTGTACCGGTTCCTCAGTTTTCGGAACCGGAACCGGAACCGGAACCGGAACCTCCGGTTCCGGTTCCGGTTACCCTGTTTCTAAAATCGTAAAATTAAAATAAGACGTGAAGCTTAAGTATTAATCATTTTTTGTCATTTTATCAACTAATCTTTGAATAATCATAAACTCCAAACACTTAAACATATGATTGTCTATATATTAAGTATATCGTTAATACATTATATTTAGACTAATTAATGACTAAACTCATTAAAAATTACACAAAATTTCTTATATTGTTAAATTTGGACATTAAATTTATCATATATATAATATTTTAACAAAAATAGACCGAATAATCGCCGGTTCCGGTTATCCACCGGTTACCGGTTCCTAAATTTTCAGAACCGGAACCTCTTAGGGCGGTTCCATAATTTTGGGAACCGGAACCGGCGGTTCCAAAGCGGTTCCGGTTCCAATTCCGGTTACCCGTTTTTTCTGCTCACCCCTAGAAATGAGGGACGGTCCGGACGGATATTAGCCAAAATTTGTAATTTTACATACACAAATTGTAATATATATATATATATATATATATATATATATATATATATATATATATATATATATATATATATATATATATATATATATATATATATATATATATATATATATATATATATATATATATAGGGTTTTGCTAATGACAGTCGTTAGGGCTGTCACTAACATGCATAAAAGGATTGTACCTTTATTGATGAAGTAGTAATCCTTAAATTCAGGGGGCGATTTTTACTTTGATTTTGTCTTCTTATTGACAGCCCTAAGGGCTGTCATTAACATTTTCTATATATATATATATATATATATATATATATATATACTTTACTTAAATTTAATAATCAATATTCCCGTAAACGTGAAAAGTTAATTACCTTGTAATAAATGATTATTGTAATATCCTGTATTCTCAAAATTAATACTCCCTCTCACCCAAAATAGTTATAGATCTACATATAAGAATCACACAGTTTAGTATAAATACATTTATTATATTGTCCAATCATTATAGTTTATCTTCGTCACCTAATTGTTTTTTGATTGTGGAATTTTCAAGTTAACTATAATTTAGGACATATTAAAAAGGAAATGTGGAAAATAAAATGACAGAGGATTGTATTATACCCCCTGTCCTATAAAAAGTTATCATTTCTATTTTACAGAAGTGTTTAGGAGATATTAGTGATATTAATAATACTTTTGATTAATATATAAAGTTAGTTTAGAGAGAATGTGATGGGCAATATCTAGTTATAAAATTATGTCTCCTAAATACCACTAATCTAGACTACCACATTCATAGGTAAGTATACTTAATCGTGAGTAATATAGGCCAGGCAAGTATTTCGGGTTATCGAACCCTCAAGGAGCGATTTATGTGATCCAATGATTAAAAGCTAATAAATTAATTAAGTTGATTAAGATATTCATTGTTGTAATTTGTAAACACTAAATTGTTTAAATAAAATATTAAAGTGGTGATTTGGAAAGTTATTTTCAAATTTTAAAGAGTATTTACTATGCATGGATTCATCCCGGTCTAGGTATGGTTAATTAGCACCGATTAAATTCAATATTCTAGAGGTCACGGTACTAGATTTCTCTTTATTCCATTTAATAACGTAAATATAACTAATAGAAATTTCTTGTCTCAAAAGCTATAATTTAGACACACCTTCGATTGTTGATATTACTAGACTTAGATTACATAAGTCTTCCAAACCTAGAATTTTCATTGCTAGGATTAGACTTATAATTTTGACCTAACTTATTGGGTTATAAACTTTAATCCTTATTTCTAGTGGATTATCAACTAGGTCAATTAAATGAAAAGTTGAGGATATTACTAAGTAATTGAGCAAATAGAGCGAATTACATCTAAGGTCCTTGTGGTTTACCACTTATTGCAGCCACCGTCCCTAAACTTCATTAAGTACACTGGAGTCCCTGGTGTATGCATTTCGTTGCACCCGTACGTAGTCCCTGAAGCAAACGGATGTTTATTAAAGCCGTTAAATCCCCCATGTGCACATCACATGATGGGTAGTATGGTAATTGTCCACCCCTTCCTCATATTTAAACCCGAGTAAATTACATGGAAGGTCCCTGTGGTATACTACTTATTACAACCTTAGTTCCTGAACTTCATTTATTACACCGGAAGTCCCTGGTGGATAAACTTTATTACGCACATGTAGGCCTGTAAACGAACCGAACGTTCAACGAACCATTCGCGAACCATTCGGCGGGAGTTCGTTTATGTTCGTTCGTTTAGCTAAACAAACGAACACAAACAAGATTTTGTGTTCGTTTAGTTAAACAAATGAACACGAACAAAGGCCCGTTCGTTCGTTTACGTTCGTGTTCGTTTGTTTACGTTCGTCTGTTTGTGTTCGTTTGAGTTTGTTTATGTTCTTTTGTGTTTGTTTGTGTTTGTTTGTGTTCGTTTGCGTTTGTTTCGTATTCGTTTGTGTTTGTTTATGTTTGTTTGTGTTCGTTTGTTCGTGCCTTTGTTCATGGGAACGAGCCTTTGTTCGTGCCTTTGTTCGTGGGAACGGATGTTCACGAACGTAAACGAACACAAAATCTTGTTTGTGTTCGTTTGTTTAGCTAAACGAACGAACATAAACGAACTCCCGATGAACGGTTTGCGAACGGTTCGTTGAGCGTTCGGTTCGTTTATAGGCCTACATGTGTGTAACAAAGTGTATACACTAGGGACTTCCGGTGTAATAAATGAAGTTCAGGGACTAAGGCCGTAATAAGTAGTATACCACAGGGACCTTCCATGTAATTTACTTGAGTTTAAATATGAGGAAGGGGTGGATAATTACCATACTACGCATCATGTGATGTGCACATGAGGGATTTAACAGCTTTAATAAACGTATGTTTGCTTCAAGGACCATGGTTGCAACAAAATGGATACACCAGGGACTCCCAGTGTACTTAATGAAGTTTAGGAAATGTGGCTGTAATAAGTAGTAAACCACAGGGACCCTAGATGTAATTCGCTCTAAGTAATTTAAGTGTTGTCAATACCTAAACAAGTTAATAATAAATAAGAAGAACACCAAAGATCATAGGGTTAACTATAAGAGTAATTAATAAACCAACAATTGTTCAAACATTAAACCAAAATCCTAAAATTAAACCATACTTAACCCTAGAATCATCCAAACATAGCGAATAACAAGATTATTAGCCCATAGTCATGCTAATAATCACTAAACAAACATAGAAATTCATAATACCGAACATAATTTTGAAGAGAATAATAAAAGATCAACAAAATGCTTAAATTGATGAAGAATGTCCTTGAAAACTGCTCAATTTCGTGAGTGTAACTGCCCAAAAACACAACTCTGCCAAAAGATGCCTTTTAATTCGAATTCTGTTGGTATAAAGACTACCCGGACCCGCACGAACTCGCGTCACGACAATGAAACTCGTGTTGCGAGTTTGGTATCCCTTGTAAACTCGTGTTCATGATCTTCTCGAGTTGGACGTGACTTAGCCAAACATCAACTTTTCTTCTCATACGCGAGTATAGTGGTGTTCATGATCTCTTGGTTCGTGTTCATGATTTCCGGGTTCGTATTCATGATCTATTCCAGACTTCATCTTTTTCACTTCTTACACCATTTTGGTTTGTTTTTGCGACTTTCCAATTCAAGGACTTGGAATACACAACAAGAATATGATTGAGTGATATCATAAGAGTTTTCAATACAAAGCGTACACAAATTGTGCGATATTGACGGATACAAATGTATATAAAAACGTCAATATTAGAATGATAGTTAGTGGTGTGTACTTGGTATAAAAAATAATATTTTACTGAGTGTTCTATATCAAGTTTAAAAAATGAGAACTTTATTTATGATAAAATTTAAAGAAAAATGATAATTTTATTACAAGATGGAGAAGTATTACATTATCTTTTTTCCATTTCCAATTAATAGAACCTAGCTTTGATATATTTACTTTTTTTATAGAAATTCCTTAACTAGTCAAAATAAGTCAACTAATGTGTGACACAATCATTGATGAAACTAGTGAAGGTACGCGGGACATTCTCATTTCAATTTTAGGTAATTTCCGGCGACCTTCCTAAAAAATTTAGGAGTTTATTTTCTACGTATAAAAACAATACAATATAATACGTGGCACATTGGATGTATCTCCAAAAGTTAGACTTAATAAGGAGCACACAAATTTGAAATTTCTAGATTAAGACAAAAATTAAAGAAACCCAGTCAATTAATTTATCGATTTTGATAATGACAGATTTAAAAACTATAAATAAGAGTGAAATATTCAGTTTTGTAAAAGAACTTTTAGTTGAATTAGTTAAATGAGTCACGGATATTCTTAGAAAAATAGAAGAATTTTGACTAATTAAGGATTAATAGTATATACTTCCTCCGTTTCAAAATAAGTGATACACTTTCCATTTTGGGGCGTTTTAAAATAAGTGATACACTTTGAAAACTTACCATATTTGGTAAAAGGTAGTGGAAACAACACCCACTAACTATCTCATTTAATATAGTAAAAAGACACATTTACCATAACTTTTACTTTTAAACATCATTAAATTCACTTTTACCCAAGGCTTCTCTAGCCTAGTGGTATTGGTGAAAAGATAAGGTGTTGCCCATGGCAAAGGTCATGGGTTCAAGCCCCGTCGTGGACGTGGGGTTTATTCCCCATAGATTGAAGGTTCGAGGGAAGGCATACTGCCCCTTGTGGATGTCACTGTCTAGGCTTGAACCACTAACTTATTACTAACTGGCCGTTTAAACAAAATAAAAAAATTCACTTTAATCAATATATGTGAGACCATTCATCCACTAACTATCAAATTTAATCTAACTAATCTTACTTATCATATTTTGCCTCAAAAACCATTAACTCTAATTTGTATCACTTATTTTGAAACGGAGGAAGTAATTTATTTAGTTCTTTTGTAAACGTAGTTTATAATTTAATTAATACTTATTTTTCAAAAAATGATATTCTTCTTTTATTGCCGTCATTATCTAAACCCTTTTTATAATTTATGGTTATAACAAATAAAAAACGATCTTATACAAAATAAAACGAGCTCATATCCTCTATATTTATTTTAGGTAATGTTACAGTTCTAAAAAAGATAACCAAATCGTGTGCCAACTGCCAAACAGTCAGCTTGTTCGCATGCCTGTAGATTTATTAGAGTTAAGTTCATCATTTAGAAATAGGAGCAGGTATTCTATTCACTCCTTCAGCTTCCAGAAATCGGCTCAAATTCTTGTCTTCCAAATGTTTCTGAAATGTTAAGAATAACATAAAAGTAGTATTTAAATTCTAATATTATTTACAAGTTTACCCTTATCCTCTTGTTTGTTCTTCTCCCTTTTGGTCAGTCTAACATTATAAGCTCGTAAGACTTGTGCCAATGGTTACCATCGGTAACCTTCGGTAAACCGAATAAGAAACGGAAGAAAATTGTGGGGCCCAATTTATTTTTTGGTGTATTATGTATATAATAAATAATTTGCGGGGCCCAAAAAACTTATGTGAAAGTGTGTCAGCTAACATAAGGCTGATTCACTGATTTGACAAAAACTGAAGGTTGAGAATGGTCTGAGCTAATTCAAACAATATTTGAACTAATCTTTATTATTATCTTACCAAATTAGGAAGACACTTACTATTTCAGATATATTTAAGTTTTAAAAAGAATTGACAACCTTCAGAGCTCGAACCTGTAACCTTCATGTTATTAGCAAAGGACTCTAACCATCTGAGCTACTTGGGCACATGTTGATTATATGACTGGAATTACTCATCTACCATATTATTTTTATCAATCTCTAAACCCATATTATTCTATTGACCATCACCCACCACCACCATCACTACTCACTTTATAGTAGGGGTGGCAATTGCTGACCCGACACGAAACCCGACCTGAAACCGACACGAAAATAAACAGGTTTGGGTTGAGGTAAAAAATGATTGGGTCAGTCTCGGATTGAGTCAGCTGACCCGTTTATTAAAAACAGGTTAGGTTCGCGTCAATAATAATTTAAATGGGTCGACCCGTCAACCCGTTTAATTATTAGAATATTTTTTAAAACATATATATTTATACTTAATTTATAGTTTACTAGTTAAAACGTAATTAATAGTTAGATAAAAATTAAAAATGTTACTTAGGAATTTGGTGCTTAGCATTTTGTTAGGAATTTGTGTAATAATAACAGCATTTTGACCCGTTTGACAAGTTTAACTTATTTGACTTGATAACCTATTTAACATGTCTTATTAAATGGGTTATATGGGTTAGGTTTGGGTTGAAGTTAAACATGTTATGGTTGAGATATCAGACCCGTTTATATAAACAGGTCGGTTTCGGGTTGAACGTTTCTGACCCGTCAACCCGCGAACCCGTCAACCCGAACCCGACCTGAATTGCCACCCCTACTTTATAGTAAACAAGTTAACTTCAGTACAAGTAATAAAAACTGAATTCATATAAACTTACAGATAAACAATCTTTATACTTTTCCCATTCAGAAACACATTCTTCTTTATCCCAATGTCCCTTCAAAAACTTCTCTGAATACCACCTGTAGGCAAATTAAATTAAATAGGTTCGCGAGTAAGATTCTAGGGTTTTTTTTAACAATTGAGATTTTGTAAGGACCTGTTGAAGCAATTATGATAAGCAACTCTGAGATCAGAACAAGGAGATGTGTTCGTTGTTGATGAATTCCGTTTGTCTCTTATGAATCCCATGTAAGAACGTTTCAATTTAGGGCTTGTGTGTTCGAATTGAGGAGTATTTAGGAACAAAATTAGGGCTTATGGCGAAGGGCCGGCGGGATTTTGGGGGTTTGATTTGGGGGAAATACTCAGGCACATTGCTGACTTGGCATCCAAGATTCCGAATGAGTCATTATACTTTCGATCCACGGATTAATAAATGTTGGGGCGGAGCTAGTTTAACTGAATGTTGAATCATTTAGCATTCGGTTTGTTTACTCACATTCAAAACAAGTTTTATATAAAACCTCATAATTATTCAGACAGTTGAACCATTTATCGCTTAATCATTTTGTTTAATAAGTTACTACATCTATCTTAATTTTATTGTTCATATTTCTATTTTAGTTGGTCCCAAAATAATTGTCTATTCATAAGTTTCAACCTCCGTCTCAATTTTATTGTACAAATTTTTACATTGGTTTGTCCTAAAATAATTGTATACTCTTAAATTTCAACCAATCAGAAAATATTTAAGTGAGAAAAGGAAAATTTGATTAGTGACGTAGTGTAATTAATGTATTTCTATAAAAATATTTATTTTTATCTTGTCGACAGTAATATTAGGACAAGGAAAGTATGTATTTGAGATTATTAAAGGTTAAGCGTAGGTTGTTACTAGACTGTGTTTCTTCTGTGTAAGATTGATATTTTCTTTAGATCATATTACATGATCACAATTGTTAACGAAAAAATAAACTTACACTTTGTTAAAAATTATTTGTCCATAGTTTTAAATTTCCAATAATCTTATAACCTCTTAAAATAAGATCTAATATAGGTTTTTGCTTAACTAAGAAATATAATTTTTCAAAAAATTAATGGTAACCAAATCCAAATTTAATCACAACTATCACATCAGTTTTCTTTCAGCAGACCAAATATATAAGTAATTGTGCCAAATTCACATAATAGTGACCAAATCCATTGAAAAGGAAGAAAAAGAGAGATAAATGTTGATCAGTTTCACAAACTGAGGAACTGTTGCCATTTGAATACAAGATTAAGCATTTATACTCACTCGTAATCTCATGAAATTCATAAGTAAAACTTAGGTGCACATGTTTTATTATCAACTAGGGTTACAAGAATTACACCCAAAAGGTATGATTAGCAAAACATGTTCCATATATGTATAATAGTTCTAATCACAATTAAGCAAAACTTAGCAATTTTAATCACACAGTAGAAGTACTAAATCCACCTAATAATTATCTTCCAATATTACAATCATGATCTTAATCAAGCAATAAATGCTCAAATAGATGACAACTTCCCAAAATAAGACTAGACAAAACTGAAATTAGGATCAAAGCACAAACACAATAACAACAAAAATAGTCAGAAAATAAAAATTCTAGCAACTGCCACAAGAGAAGACAAGTTTGACTAGTCAACCTGGGCAACCATAACACACAGCATTACCCCATAAAAACCCTAGCTATATCAACCTCACTTGGGCTTTTTATACACTACTATACACTTATATAAAATGATATATATTTCTCAACCGCCCCCTTTTCCCAAAATACCCTTTTACCAAAATCCAACAATTACCAAGGGCAATACGGTAATTTCACGGAAAAGGGCGGCCTTTTTGGGGGTTTTTTGAAGTAGCTGTGGGGAGCTCCCATTAATGGGCAAGAACCTGATTATAATACACAAGTTATGCCTATGGTTTTTTATTTTTATTTTTTTTTGTTATTAATTATTATGGAAACATTGCATCAGCAGCTGATGTCAGCATCTGTATGTCGATTTCTTCGGTTGTTGCGTTTGTTGTGTAATCCATCTTCAATCCGCCAGCTGTCATGTTCAAGAAACAGTTTTTCTGTTATGGGAGGAAACAATGAAAAGGGCAAAACAGTCTTTTTTGCAAAAGCTTAAGTTTGTTAAATTCTAACCATATAAGGCATCACTGGATGCACTCCGCATGAGATCTTGTCAAAGGTTAAATAAGAATTAGTAAAGATATTATAATAATTAATAAACATTTATTTATTATTAATATATTATAATGTATAAATTAAATTAAAAATAATTAATCAACTAACCAGGATTATCACGCAGTGCCTTTACAGCATCAAAGTTCTTATACGTATAGCCCACAAAGTTCAAGTCCTTGGGATTTAACTGCTGCTGTTTAATAATAATATTTAAAACGTAAATGTTACATATAATTACAAAAAAATTGTTATTACAACTATAGACCAATTTTTAAAGGGATAATTGCTTTTATATCCTTGTAAAGCTCATAAATTATTTCTATATCTTTCTCAAATTCATAAATTTTTTCTATATCCTTCTAAATTTTATAATTGCATCCATATCCTTTTAAATCTTTAAAACTCTCTTTTATGTACAAAAACCTATTTTAATATTTATTAAATCATTAAAATATCAATAATTATCAAATATATATGCAATATATTTGTTGATTATGTATTAGAAATCATGTTTATTTACTTGTATTATTAATATTATTACGATATAATAAATAATAAAATAAGTTTTTGGACATAAAAAAGAGTTTTAAAGGTTTGGAAGGATATGAAGGTAATTATATAATTTTGAAGGATATAAAGATAATTTATGAATTTGAGAATGATATAGAAATAATTTAAGAATTTTACAAGAATATAAAAGCAATTATCCCATTTTTAAAATTAAACAATTACTAGGCTTTAATATGGATGGAAAACACACCTTCCGTGAGGGTCCTGAACCGGTTCTTCTTGAAGTTGGAGGATTCAACTGACAACAATTTCAAAGATTTAATTAAAAAGTAAATAACTTGAATTTTAAAGAACCTAAAATGGAGAATACACACACACACACACACACACACATATATATATACACACACACACACCTCATCAAACTTCATAAAATTTTGAGTGTCTAATTCCCCATTGACTTCAGGTTTGAAAGCTGCCTCAATTTCATATAATTTATCCCACTCAACATCTTTGAACCATGGGTGAGCCTAAAACAACAAATATATGTAAATAAATAATTTGTTAAATATAACCATAAAAGGGGTAAAATGGTAATTTCATTTAACTGTACCTTAATTTGGTGGGGACCACAAGTACCCAACCGATGTTCAACATCACAAAGCAACCTGTAGATGAGATCTTTTGCTTCTGGTGACAACATTGTGTCTTCTGGAAATCTAAGATGATTTCTCCAATGAACAATCTGACATTTTTATTGTAAATTTAATTAAATTAAAATTAAAAAAAAAACAAAAAAAAATATATATATATATATATACTTCCTCCGTATCAAAATAAGTGACACACTTTCCATTTTGGGGTATATCAAAATAAGTGACACACTTTGAAAACTTTCCTTATTTGGTAAAAATAGTGGGACTCATACCCTCTAACTATCCACTTTAATAAAGTGAAATTACTCTTATACCCTTACTTTTACTTTTAAAACTCATTAACCTCACTTTATTCAAGAAAAATGGGACCCATTTTCCGCTAACTATGTACTTTAATCTTTTTTAATCTCTATTTTAATCTTTTACCTCAAAAAACGTGTAAACCAATTTGTGTCACTTATTTTGATACGGAGGAAGTATATATATATAAACCGTTGCAATGTGTGATATTGATTGATACCTTTCTACATGTGGTGATTGGATCATCTGAGTAAAATGGCGGATATCCAACGAGCATCTCATACATTATTGCACCTAACGACCACCTGCATTTGGGTTGAGAAACGGGTCAAAATGATCCGACCCACAACACTTTTGTATCTTTTTCTTTTTTGTAATTTATAAATAATTAAAAAAATATAATTATTGGTCCATATATTAGACTAACCAGTCACACTCCATTCCATATCCTTTCTTCAACAAAACTTCAGGAGCAATATAATCCGGTGTGCCAACCGTTGAAAATGCCTTTTCACATAAAACCAACAAAATAAAATTATAAATAAACTCAAAATTCCTATTATTTAACTAACTAACAATAAAATAACCAAATAAGATTAAAAGAATCACATAATAATTAGATAAAGATGGAAACTTGTACCAATTTTCTTCTGTTCATCTGCCAATGTTGCAGCTGTTCATGTGCACTTTTCCATTTATGTCCATTTTCAGCATCGGGAATGCCATCGATATCCATTGGTTCTCTTATATTTTCATCATTTATTGCTTCATTTTCATTTAATGTTATTAATGTTCTACAATCAAGAGGCTTGCAAAGGCCAAAATCTGAAAGCTTCATGTGCCCGTTTTTGTCCAGAAGAAGATTATCAGGTTTTATATCCCTGAAAAAAGAAAAATTAAATGAAAACGGGTCAAATGGGTCGATCTGGGCTGTGTTTTATCTCAAAATGGGTCAAAAATCAAAATAGAGACGGGATCGTAACTAAAGCATAAATTTTTTTCCATCTTTTTCTAGTAAAGGACAAAAAACTGTTTGCGGGTCAACCCGACCCGACCCGTTTCAACATGAACCTTAGTTATCTTGAATTCTTGATATACATGTCAAACGGGTCGAAACAGAGATGGGATCGTAACTAAAGCATAAAAATTTTCAATCTTTTCTAATAAAGGACAAGAAACTGTTCGCGGGTCAATCCAACCCGACCCGTTTCAACATGAACCTTGGTTTTCTTGATACGTCTCAAACGGGTCGAAATAGAGATTGGATTGTAACTAAAGCATAAATTTTTTCAATCTTTTTCTAATAAAGGACAAAAAACTGTTCACGTGTCAACCCAACCCGACCTGACCCGTTTCAACACGAATCTTGGTTATAATCTTGAAACCAACCTGTGAATGTAGTTATGTTTGTGAATGGATTCAATAGCAAGAACACTTTGAGCAATATAAAATTTAGCAACGTTTTCTTTTAACGTGTCTTCTCGCATAAGTAAAGTCATCATATCACCACCAGGAAGATATTCCATAATTAAATATAAATATTCGGTATCTTGAAACGAATAATATAATTTTACAATACAGTGGCTAGCCACTTCTGCAAGCAAATTTCTCTCAGCCCTAACATGCTCCACCTGTAAAATAAATATTATTATTTTTTTAATTACCAAAAAAAATAATAAATAAAAGAAAGTTAGCATGAAGACACTTACTTGTCCTCTAACAAGCATTTCTGATTTCTTTAATTTTTTCATTGCGTAAATATTGCCAGATTTTTTCTCCCGGCATAATCGTACCTGTAATGAACCAATCAACTATAAAAACTGAATCTTTATCATAAAAAGTTGATTCTTTTAGTCCTAAATTTTCAGAACAAGTTTTTGATAGTTTGTTGTGTAAATTCAGTAGAAAGTGAATTTCTTTATTTAAAAAAAGCATAAAAACCATGGAATATAAAAGTATATATTTCTAACCTCGCCAAACGCTCCTCTTCCAATGATGATTAAAAGTTCAAAATCATCAACACAAATTTTGTTTCGTTTAAGTCTCATAAACTCGGTTTCTTTTCTCTCTAAATCTTTGATTAAATTAATTTGTTCCTCTTTAGGCACGTCTGAAGAAGCCAACTTTCTCTCCAAAATCCACCGCCTGTAAAGGAAACAATTATCAAGATTATTTTAAAGAAATTTGTCACTAATATTATTTTAAAGAATTATGATATTACATTTTCCAAAAAAAATTGAGCAGAATCCATTCTCGATTACCTTTTTGGGTAGAAAAAATTAATCATAATATTGATTTGGCATGTTCAATGTATAGCTAATTTAGGTCCTCTACTTAAAAGTATGTTTGACAAAGTAGTTGGAGGTGGAAAATGTAAAATGACATAAAAGGGCACACATAAGAGGGCTAAATGTGGGAGGAATGTGATTATTCAAGGGTATTCCGGTAATTTTGCCTTCTACAAGAGCTTTAAACTCTGAAAAACTTGTGTGTCAAACATTAACAAACTCATTATGCTTTCCATCAAACTAGATCCTAGAAAATAAAATCTTAGATCATGTACTAAAATGATAAACTTTTTATTTTCCACCCTAAAAAATAAATTACAAACTTGGCACAACATAAACTTTATAAACCTGAAAATAGTATCTACAAAAACTACCCCAAAAAGAATCAAAGATACCCAACAACCCAATTTTTGGCCATACAAACAGCAAGTACATGTAATAAAAATGTCGGTGGGTTGTCATACTAACATTCTCATCTACTATTTCAAGCTATTTAAGCAACTTCAAACTGAAAAATTCAAGAAAGCTTTAAATCAGTGACATGCATAATCTCAGGAACTAAATTAGTCATCAATTTAATCAATTCAAGTACTTAATTCCACTAAATTAAACTAATTTTTCAGTAGATCTCGTAGCATAATAAATGCAACAAACGATATAGTACTAAACCTAAAATCAAAGCTTCAAGATTCGGCAATTAAAAACATGAAAAAGTAATAAAAAATGCAGGGTAAACTGATTCGATGTAATGGGTGTCAGAATCAAGACTCCAATTCACATAAAAATCGAAACTTTATGGATAAAAATGTGACCTTTCTTTGCGTTCTTGAATGTTCTTCATCTGGGTTTTGTAGTGATTCTCGATATATTGTTTAGCAGCAGCAACTTTCTCCATGGTCAAAGTTGACCCTTGAATTTCATCGTCTCCCCCTTTTACTCCTTCCTCCATTTTCACACAGTTTAGGTGAATCTCTGTGTGTGTTTTTTAATAATATGAAAATAATAAAATTGTAGCTGAAATGGAAACCTCAAGAAGCCCTTTTTGGTTTACCCCATCAGCATAAACTGTATTGTGTGTAAGTGTGTGTATTGTATAGGGGTGATTGTAATGGTAGGGTTTTAATCAGGTGTAAAAGGGTATATGCAAAGCCCATAAACTAGATCGGCTATTTGTATGACAGCTGTGTTTGATCTGTCTAATCTCTCGGTATTGGGTTTTCTTCTTGTCCTTTTATACGGAAAAAAAAAAACCAAAAATAAATATTTTTGAAAAATCTATTTTTTTTTCGCCCAGCAAAAAAAATAAATATACAAAAGAAGAGTGGATATGTTTATACCATACAAATTATACTTATACATTTTAATTTAAAACTTGTATAATTCGACGAGATAATTAATTTATATGATATAAATATCATCTCGCATAAATTATACTTATACAAGTTTTAAATTAGAATGTATAAATATACAAAAGAGTATGTTATGGTGAGTGGATATGTTTTTTTTTTAGATATCACCTCCGTTTTTTTATTAGACCGACTTGCAATATAATGGTGGGTCGGTAAACTGATGGCTTCGGTAAACCAATATTGTAACACCTCAAATTTTATAACAAAAACATTTGGCCAAAATAATCATTTAATATAGAGGAGAACTATCCCAAAATACGGATTTACAAAAACCTTTGGTATGAAAATCAGAGTATAAAGTTGGTGTTACAAAATAGATCAAAACCAAAGCTAAGTCTAAATCCATTCTAGTGTTCTCTACTCTAGGCCCCGCATCTCTATCCATGCGCACTTATACCTTCGATCCCGAACCTGAGTACATAGCAAAACAAACAAGGAGTACGTGAGACATAAAGTCTCGTGAGCTACATGGGTTTAGACCCAACAATAATAGTAAGTATTATATTGTAACACCCTAAAATTTACAAGATTTTTAAAATTTTTGAAAACAAAATTATAATCAAAAGGTCCCAATAACTTGAATAATTAAATCCCAATAATAGTATTTTCATTTAAAAATATATTTAATGCGAAAATAGTTAAAATTAAGTGTTTTTAAAATATTAAATGCCGTCCACATCGGTAATGAAAGATACAGCGGTCAACCGTCCACCTTCTCCTTTCCTCTGCTGGTACCTGAAACAATGTGGGGGAAAATAGGGGTCAGCTGGAGAAGCTGAGTGAATATCTCAAAATGCAAACAATCCTAGCATACAACACATGAGGGCACATCGGTGTACTCCTAGTCAGAAACTACTCGATTAATTACTCAGATATATTTCTCAGATTTTATTACTCAGATTTTAATTTATATAGCGCTCTAGTGTGACTTGGGCCGAGAGATCAACCTCGACCCGCCTCACACCACCTCAACACCTGTACTCTTCGGTGTTGAGTCAAAAAGGCCTGGCACTAGTACTTTTCGGTGCCAAGTCAAAACGTCTGACACCAGTGCTCTTCGGTGTCAAGTCAGATATAAACTCAGACGAGAATAATCCCAAAAACAAGGCCTGGCACCAGTACTCTTCGGTGCCAAGTCAAAACGTCTGACACCAGTGCTCTTCGGTGTCAAGTCAGATATAAACTCAGACGGGAGGTGATCCCAGGCATATAGCCAAAAACTCAGATGTGTGTTATTATGTTTTATTATCTCTTTAACATAATTATCTCAGATGCCCTAGCAAGTAGTAGCACAGAATGACCCTGTGCCGAGCTCGGTTACCCAGGCACAATGTCTCAGATTAAAATAAATCAACAGCTGCTCAGATACTCAGATAACGGATCAAACTTAGATAACAGATCAAGCTCAGATAACAATTAAGGTGCAAGTAATATAACACGTAAGTCATGCATGTACAACGTTAAAACTGAATACACGGTGAGAATACTCACCTCGAGAAACGTAAGCTCAAAAGGATTCCCGATAGTCAAAGGTACAGCACGTTGTCTCCTAGGCGGTCCTAAAATAAAAAAAAAACGAAACCCTGAATTAAAATTCTACCCGAGGGCTTATTTCAGAAAGCTGGCAGCATCCGTCAGTCTCACGGAAACTGCCATAACTCCTAAACGGCTCATTAGATTTCTCCCATCTTTTTACCACAGAAACTAGACTCAGAATACTACACAACACTCTCAAGTGGCTTCTTCCCAAAATCGGACTCTAAGGGCCTCAAAACAGGCTCACAAAACAGCATAGCTGCACAGGTCGAAATGTTCACAGCAGCGTATTAAAATGGTCATAACTTTTAAACCGTAATTCGGATTGGCGAGAGGGTTGCGGCATCGAAAAGCTAACTCAGAAAACAAGGTCCCAGCACGGGCCAAAAATCCAGAAACGTATCTTAAGTGTATTAAAAACAGACTCAAAGATAGAAGACTATACATTCTGTCCAAAATTCCAGCTTTGCGTTTAAAACTCGTTTTGAATCCCGACATCAATCCGTTTATTCCCGAGACACACGACAGTCCCGAAACTTATTTTAACTTCAGAATTACGTTTACAACAAATCTATTCCATTATTTTAGAAAGCTATTCGGTTTAGGTAACCAACTCTACGGGTTCGGTTTCCGGTTTTCGGTTATCAAACGTTTAACCAAAACGACCATGGTTTTTACCCAACCCGACAATAAAAACCCAAACCCGACTCTCAGAACTCAGAGGCTGGAACTACAACAACTCTAGACCGAATGGAACCTCACAGATTTTAAACTAATTCAATTTGGATAGCAACAACAAAACAACAATTCTCAAGACAATAGAACCCGAGCCCTCTATGGCTCGGTCACGAGTTTAATTTCAAGCAACCGACCTACAACAAACGGATTTAAAACAGGGAATCACAATAATCGCATTAGACAAAAAAAATAGAAATCGAGGTTGTGGCAATACCCAACAAAAAAAAAACAGTAAGGAATAAGTGATTACCACCCGAATGAATGAAGCTCGAACCCTGATACGACTCGATCGCAGAATCCACCACTTCAGAATTGAACCCACTCCTTTCTCCGCTCAAGGACTGAAATAATCAGAATTAGAGTTGCGACTTAGGGATGCTTGCTCGGGAAACACTGTCACGATGTACTCACTGCTCAGTCCCCAACGTCCGGTTGCAACAAAACACGCAGCTGTTAGAATGGATGCAAACAAAACAAAAACGAATAGAGATTAACACTCGAAATTCCTACCGAGAATTGTTTCTGACTTGATCGATGTTGCTGCTCGTTTCTGCCCCTCCTCGACAAGACTTGCGAATCAAACCCACGAATACCTCAGCTCGATCTCTGCGTTTCCCAGCCTTGCGTTTCAGTAGAACACAATGATCAAAGACTCGGAATCAAACCCACGTGAATAAAGACTCGGAATTCTTCTGACTTCCTTTTGCTTGACAGCGAATGATCAAAGATTTCAATGGAGATGCTCATGGTCGAATGGAGAAAACGGCAGGAAGAAAAAAACGCCACACTCTTTGGCCGAAATTGTGAATTATGGGAAGCTAGGTTAATTAATTTTTTTGAATAAGTACCTAGGTACTCGGGCCTTGACTTTTTATTAAATAGTTGGGCCTTAGATAAATGACAGCCTCCTCTTGGTCTCGATGGATGAAATTCAGGTCTCAAAGGTAACCAGCGGCTAGCTCAAACTAGTAACTCTAGTCGAACCCAAGGACAAAGAAGTAAGGAGTTAAATCCTTAAGTTGTTCTAGCCGATATTCGGCCCTTGGCCAAAATGGCCGGGCCTCGAAAGTTATCATATATGGACATGCATATAATAACACTCTAGTTATTTATATGAAACGTCACAGATTTACTTCTCTCAATTAGGTACACATGAAATCACCTAATCTCTGATAAATAATTGACACGTAAATAAATCTCGCCACACATTTAATACGGGTAATCACTAAACATCACACTTAATTATACGATCAACTCATAGATCATTCAAACGTAATTTAAATTATTATTTAATTATTTAAAAAATACAGGGCGTTACAACTCAACTCCACTTGAACAGACTTCGTCCCCGAAGTCATGGCTCGGAAGAAGCTCAGGCTAGCGATTTCGCATCTCAGACTCATGCGCGGCAACACCACACGTCCACAAAAAAAGAAAACGATAAGGTTATGAAGTGAGGAAACTCGTTAGAGATTAAGAATAGAATGAAACCCTTCAGGGCGACCCACTCGATCAGCATGAACTCCGGCTCTTGCTCATACAAGTCTTCCGTCTTTAGTAGCGTAAGAGGATAATGTAAAAGAGATAAACGGAATGCTCTCCGAGGATCTTGGTTTATTAATGAAAAGGATGTCGATAGTAAGTACAAACTAACTCACGACACTCTGCTGAAGGCGTCTTCTTGTCTCGTAGTCGGACACAGTTGTGGCACCCAGCGATTAACGTTGCGTTGAATCTCCGATTCAACTCCACTTGGAAATTTACTATTGATTTGTTGACGATACCAGATGCTCAGCGTAGTACCAGGTCATCCAAACCATTTGCACAATCACACTTGGATCTCTCATGACGACAACAAGTTTTTATGGAAAATTTTCTTCCCGCACAACTCCATCAAATGACCACTTGCACATTTTAGCAACAGGTAAAAAAATTTCATTATCGACAATTTTCCACCAAAATGACTCGGAAGGTCCTCTACTCTATGGGTCAACAGTTTGTTAACAGCATAATAAATAATTTAGCGGTTTACACCATTATCAGTTAATATGAAAACCATGCAAATAAATCACGAGGAATATACATATCACACAGAATTCTCCTACACTCAGGTATATAACTCCAAAATATGATCTGGAAATATAACGCAGAAGTCCCACTCAGAAATAAACTCAAAACATATCTCAGGAGTATAACTCGAAAATGTATAACTCAGGAGCAAACTTATAAATCTTAACTCAGAAGCAAACCCAAAACTCTAACTCAGTAAAAACTCACAAGGTAATAATATTTACAAGTAATAGCATTAGGTATAAATCACATTTTTACTCATTCTTATTACTACTCGCGTGTTCCAATTTACCAGCTTATAATACTTGGAATGATATACTCTCTCTCAACCGTGTTATTGGTTCTCAAAATAACTCTTCTTTAACATTATATTGTTATCTTACTCTATTAGGTTTACATATTACCGATGTTGATAACCCTTTAAATAGCTCAAATTAACGAACTTGTCATTTAATTCCCTTTTAGTAGGTTCTCATTTACTCAATTCGCAGTTACACTTTATTCTAAATCTTACGGTTTACTCATGGTTCATCAATTCAGTACATTCTCGTCTTTTCGAAATTTCTCCTAAGTTCAATATAAATTTATTGAATAGTTGTTCTCATCTCAAGTTTAGTAATTATTCATAAATAGAGTTTTCTCATATAATTTTATAATACCTCAAAACTCATAACACTTTATAATACTTCAAAAATTTGAATAAAACTTCCTGTTAATTTAACACTTTTCTCTTTTGACTCATTTTATTAATTTGCTTATGTAACTCGATTTGTAAATTTCTTATAACTCAAAATTACTCCATAATTAATCAAAATAAAATTTTATCCTTTAGCTCGTTTTAATAATAACTCATTACAGCAAATTACCGATCTCATTTTAACTCATTTTCCTCAAAATTTCATTGTAGCAATTTTCTCATATTCGACTCATTACTAAGTTCTCGTCACTTTAATTTAACGATTTCTCATTATCACATTTATAACCACCCAAGAATAAGTATACTGTCTTATTTTGTATATAATTGTAGTATTACTACTTCCCTTTTGCACGATATTCATTCAACCCAATTAACTTGATTCGTTAATTTCTCCAGTAAACCCGATCTATCATTTTGTTGTAAACTCTATAATTACCCATAGAATAAATTTAATTATTCTCAACTGCTTGATTTGATAGTTACTCTTATAATTTATTTGATCAATTATATGTATCTAGATTTCGCACTTTAAATTCATACCAACAAAATCTCTCTGCATAAGCATCATGCTCATAATATTTATAAATAATAATTAATGATAATTACTTCTTGACAATTTCCCTTTTTACCCCTACTCAACTCCACTTGGAGAAAAACTCGTCCTCGAGTTTGGAACTAGTATTGTCTACCAAAATAAACAAGCAAGTATGTAGTCACACTACAATTAGAATACACATACTAAATTCCCCATAACAAGCATTGGTCCATCGTTCCCTTCAAAATCTTCCCGTAACCAACCAAAAGTTCGGTGTGTACGATAATAGGGGCCCTCTATTACTTTCGACACCTACTTCTGTTTGGTCACGAGTAAATCCCAAAGTTTACAACTTCCCACATATAAACCCACCAACAAATCACACTCAAAAGAAAGGAATTTTAATCACACTCAGAAGAAAGGAAGTTTATTTTCAATATCTGATAAATACAGATATGCACTCAACAGTGCAAACTCAAAATCTCATACCCATTACTCAGAAAATCATGCGTACATTTAGTCTCGTACGCGATACTCGGATAACTCAGATTCATCGAAATATTTCCACTTAGTTATTTTCACAATACAAATCTCCTTTTAAACTTTTCATTTGGATATGCCATTTATCATTCCTCATAAATATAACTTATATCCTCTTCACAGTTATATTAAATTTATTGTAATTTGTGAGCATGTCGATTAATATCTTTTTGATCAGAGTTCTCAGTTATTGCGTTCCTCGTTTAATTTGATTCAATTTATCGCTCTTTTAACTCGTTTTAAAATAAATCATCATCAAATTGATGACGTTAGCTTCCACTTAATCCTCTTATATAATTACTCTTTAAGATGAGCTTCAATAATATCTGATTAATTTAACTCAGTAATTTCTCAATTAATTAGTCTATTAAACTTACCTAGTTTATTTTAAGCTATCAATGTGAACTCATTAATCTGTCACTTAACTTGTCATCCACATTTAGTTTCGCACTCAGCAATTTAACCTACTTACTCGAAATGTTTTTCCCATTTTATCTCAATTTAATGATTCTTAAATAAATACTAACTTGTTGACCTTAATATGGAATCTGCTTAACTATTATATCTCGTGATTCGTTGTATTCACGAAAATTTTAATTTCTCATCTAGATAACTCCTCTTTTAACCCTGATCAATAATTCTCTTTTAGATCCTGTTAATAATATTCTTTAAAAAATATTCTTAATCAATTTGATTTACTAATCTCTGATTTACTCGTTTTAATTGACTCAGTCTATTAAGTGTTTTCTCCCAATACAAATATTAAGTACTCCTCTTTAATGTTAATAATTTCCTCATTTCTCATTTACTCAAATCATGTTTCTCATTACACAGCTTATGGATCATATATAATAAATTAATATCCCATTATTACACTTTTGGTTCGAATTTCTCAGAATTTATAAACATTTCACCTCAACTCTATTAGGTGTTCCTCTAAATTGAAACTTTTATTATTTTCTCATTAGTATTTATAATTTCACATTTCTCCAGTATATATTTTTCATATATATATAAATATAAAACTCTAAGAATTAAAAAATCGAAATTATGCTCAAATTAAGCTCTAAATTATTCATAAAATTATGGAATCTCATAATAGTATATCTATATACATATATGTTTAGCCATACAATCACGAGTAATTCTCTCAGGATATAAACTGAAAATTCTCAGAATATGCTACTCGTCTATACTCAGAATATAGCAAAATCTCAATTAAATAATACTCTTAAATATTACCGGCAGTAGGAAGCGAGAGGTCGACGTGACATGCTGTATGTTCGATGTGGAAAATTTTCTCAGAAAAATATTTGACTCTTTTCTCGTTTGAAAAACTCGATACTCAAACTTGAGTTTGAATTCGCCCCTTGCGAACCCAAATCCCTCAAGTCAGAGCTCTGATACCAACTTGTAACACCCTAAAATTTACAAGATTTTTAAAATTTTTGAAAACAAAATTATAATCAAAAGGTCCCAATAACTTGAATAATTAAATCCCAATAATAGTATTTTCATTTAAAAATATATTTAATGCGAAAATAGTTAAAATTAAGTGTTTTTAAAATATTAAATGCCGTCCACATCGGTAATGAAAGATACAGCGGTCAACCGTCCACCTTCTCCTTTCCTCTGCTGGTACCTGAAACAATGTGGGGGAAAATAGGGGTCAGCTGGAGAAGCTGAGTGAATATCTCAAAATGCAAACAATCCTAACATACAACACATGAGGGCACATCGGTGTACTCCTAGTCAGAAACTACTCGATTAATTACTCAGATTTATTTCTCAGATTTTATTACTCAGATTTTAATTTATATAGCGCTCTAGTGTGACTTGGGCCGAGAGATCAACCTCGACCCGCCTCACACCACCTCAACACCTGTACTCTTCGGTGTTGAGTCAAAAAGGCCTGGCACCAGTACTCTTCGGTTCCAAGTCAAAACGTCTGACACCAGTGCTCTTCGGTGTCAAGTCAGATATAAACTCAGACGGGAATAATCCCAAAAACAAGGCCTGGCACCAGTACTCTTCGGTGCCAAGTCAAAACGTCTGACACCAGTGCTCTTCGGTGTCAAGTCAGATATAAACTCAGACGGGAGGTGATCCCAGGCATATAGCCAAAAACTCAGATGTGTGTTATTATGTTTTATTATCTCTTTAACATAATTATCTCAGATGCCCTAGCAAGTAGTAGCACAGAATGACCCTGTGCCGAGCTCGGTTACCCAGGCACAATGTCTCAGATTAAAATAAATCAACAGCTGCTCAGATACTCAGATAACGGATCAAACTCAGATAACAGATCAAGCTCAGATAACAATTAAGGTGCAAGTAATATAACACGTAAGTCGTGCATGTACAACGTTAAAACTGAATACACGGTGAGAATACTCACCTCGAGAAATGTAAGCTCCAAAGGATTCCCGATAGTCAAAGGTACAGCACGTTGTCTCCTAGGCGGTCCTAAAATAAAAAAAAAAACGAAACCCTGAATTAAAATTCTACCCGAGGGCTTATTTCAGAAAGCTGGCAGCATCCGTCAGTCTCACGGAAACTGCCATAACTCCTAAACGGCTCATTAGATTTCTCCCATCTTTTTACCACAGAAACTAGACTCAGAATACTACACAACACTCTCAAGTGGCTTCTTCCCAAAATCGGACTCTAAGGGCCTCAAAACAGGCTCACAAAACAGCATAGCTGCACAGGTCGAAATGTTCACAGCAGCGTATTAAAATGGTCATAACTTTTAAACCGTAATTCGGATTGGCGAGAGGGTTGCGGCATCGAAAAGCTAACTCAGAAAACAAGGTCCCTGCACGGGCCAAAAATCCAGAAACGTATCTTAAGTGTATTAAAAACAGACTCAAAGATAGAAGACTATACATTCTGTCCAAAATTCCAGCTTTGCGTTTAAAACTCGTTTTGAATCCCGACATCAATCCGTTTATTCCCGAGACACACGACAGTCCCGAAACTTATTTTAACTTCAGAATTACGTTTACAACAAATCTATTCCATTATTTTAGAAAGCTATTCGGTTTAGGTAACCAACTCTACGGGTTCGGTTTCCGGTTTTCGGTTATCAAACGTTTAACCAAAACGACCATGGTTTTTACCCAACCCGACAATAAAAACCCAAACCCGACTCTCAGAACTCAGAGGCTGGAACTACAACAACTCTAGACCGAATGGAACCTCACAGATTTTAAACTAATTCAATTTGGATAGCAACAACAAAACAACAATTCTCAAGACAATAGAACCCGAGCCCTCTATGGCTCGGTCACGAGTTTAATTTCAAGCAACCGACCTACAACAAACGGATTTAAAACAGGGAATCACAATAATCGCATTAGACAAAAAAAATAGAAATCGAGGTTGTGGCAATACCCAACAAAAAAAAAACAGTAAGGAATAAGTGATTACCACCCGAATGAATGAAGCTCGAACCCTGATACGACTCGATCGCAGAATCCACCACTTCAGAATTGAACCCACTCCTTTCTCCGCTCAAGGACTGAAATAATCAGAATTAGAGTTGCGACTTAGGGATGCTTGCTCGGGAAACACTGTCACGATGTACTCACTGCTCAGTCCCCAACGTCCGGTTGCAACAAAACACGCAGCTGTTAGAATGGATGCAAACAAAACAAAAACGAATAGAGATTAACACTCGAAATTCCTACCGAGAATTGTTTCTGACTTGATCGATGTTGCTGCTCGTTTCTGCCCCTCCTCGACAAGACTTGCGAATCAAACCCACGAATACCTCAGCTCGATCTCTGCGTTTCCCAGCCTTGCGTTTCAGTAGAACACAATGATCAAAGACTCGGAATCAAACCCACGTGAATAAAGACTCGGAATTCTTCTGACTTCCTTTTGCTTGACAGCGAATGATCAAAGATTTCAATGGAGATGCTCATGGTCGAATGGAGAAAACGGCAGGAAGAAAAAAACGCCACACTCTTTGGCCGAAATTGTGAATTATGGGAAGCTAGGTTAATTAATTTTTTTGAATAAGTACCTAGGTACTCGGGCCTTGACTTTTTATTAAATAGTTGGGCCTTAGATAAATGACAGCCTCCTCTTGGTCTCGATGGATGAAATTCAGGTCTCAAAGGTAACCAGCGGCTAGCTCAAACTAGTAACTCTAGTCGAACCCAAGGACAAAGAAGTAAGGAGTTAAATCCTTAAGTTGTTCTAGCCGATATTCGGCCCTTGGCCAAAATGGCCGGGCCTCGAAAGTTATCATATATGGACATGCATATAATAACACTCTAGTTATTTATATGAAACGTCACAGATTTACTTCTCTCAATTAGGTACACATGAAATCACCTAATCTCTGATAAATAATTGACACGTAAATAAATCTCGCCACACATTTAATACGGGTAATCACTAAACATCACACTTAATTATACGATCAACTCATAGATCATTCAAACGTAATTTAAATTATTATTTAATTATTTAAAAAATACAGGGCGTTACATATATAACACGTAAACATAATACAAGCAACTCGTCCGTCTATCTAGTCACCCTATTGTGACTCTATCGACCTTGCTTCCCTAGCAATCATATCTAGTTATCGGGTTGCCCCCGAACTAACTAGAACCACATTAACTTATTAACCGAAATCCATCGCCATTAATAAGCTTTAAGATACTGGCAAGAGGGATTCACCCAATCTACCGATACCTGCCTTACTCACCGGACTACCTCCAGTTAGTAAGACTACTACCGTTGTTGAGTCGATGGGAATCCACCCAACTGCCCCTCACACCACACCTCATGACCGGGGGTCCCCCGTGCCATCACATCATCACTATCATATCATAACTCATTAGTTATGTCTATCTAGCTCTCGGCTATCACATCAATCATCAAACAAGTTAGTTCAGTATCATCAATAATATAACTAACTAACAACTACCAATCTATGCAAATAAGCAAATAGATCGTAATACAAGTGAGGTAGGTAATTCAAGGGCTATGTACTCAATAAAATCCACACGTACTCACCTTAGCAAACAATGCTCCAATGGGTATTCTTCACACCGACCCTTTGCTCCAACAATCGGTCAACCTTCCAAGACTTCACCAAAAGCCTAATATAACAATCACAAGATGATCAACATCACATACTACTAATATCATGACCATTTATCCCTAGATACCCTTTAATAACATTTTCCCCAAATTTTGGTGATCTCCAAAACCCTAGGTTTAACAATCTCAAGATTCTTACAAATCTTAATCATACACTTGTGTTCCTTTGTTAAAATACCTTCTATAAGATGTATACAACCTTTATTTAACCATAATTCACCAACCCAATAACTAGGGTTTCAAACCCAAGCCAATAAACCCATAGATCTAAAGCTATAACTACAAAGGAGTGAAGATATACCTTAGATCTTCAACTAGGAGTGAAGAATCACAAGATTTGACCAAGAAATCGGCTCCAAATGATGATTTACACCCAAAAACGTACACAAGCTCGAGTTGGGAGAAAACTAGGGTTTTTGTATGCATTAAATGACCAAAACCCGACTTAAATGTTGTTCAGACAGGAAATCGCGCCGCTAACCTGGAGATCGCGTCGCGATCTCCTTCCCGTGATAATTTGCGCCACACTTCGCGCCAACCATCGCTATGCGAACCCCGACGCTATCTCAAGATCGCGTTTCCCCCCGGCGCTATTTCGGATCGCTGCTGCATCCGTCGAAGATCGCGCCGCGAACTCCCAGATAGCGGCGCTATCTGGGCTATGCAGCTGAGGCTGCATTTTTCTTCATTCTTTCCGACACGGTTTCGCCCATAACTTCTTCATACGACGCCCGATTGGCACGAAACCAATTTTCACGTCCTTTAAACGATTTATCCTTAATTATCATATTTTTATAAAATTTATTTATTTACAAATTTCGGGTCGTTACAAATATTGTTGATATAAAGCCTTTCGTTATCACTATCAGCTTCTACCTTTCGCATGACTAAAGTATGTCAGTTAATATGTCATTGAATTGACAAAAATTAGAACATCAATTGTAATTATAATTTGTTATAATATTTTATTGTTATAAGTTATTAATGTAAAGTAAATATGTACAAACTACCTAGAAATAGTCAAACAGGACTTTGGATTTTTTTTCTTTTATGAAATGGACAACAATCAATGTTTTACCTTTTGATTATTAATAGAGTCTCCCAACGCATTTTATTATTGATATCTAATAAAAAGTTTATAAGCATCTAAAAAGTATTTTAAGAAAAGAATCATTAGAAAGCTTCAGCAATACTATCACCTATCAAATGACCCAATGAAATAACTAACGGAAACTGGCAAAGATACAATTTCAATGTATGTTGTCTCAAGAGATAAAAACTAAAATGACACTAATTTGATAAGAGTAATGGTATTTAGTCCTACTATTTTGTCCTACTTACTAGATGAAGACATGTGTCAAAATCAAGGGATAATATTAAGAGAAAAAATTAGTGGATTACACTTGTCATTTTATCAAGTTGGTAGGATTATTAGTAGGACCAAATAGTAGTACTAAATATCATTTATCATTTGATAATGATAACCACAATTTTAATTAGAGTAATAATATTTAGTCATACTATTTGGTCCTACTCATAATCCTACTCATTAGATGAACATATGTATTAAAATTAAGGGATAATATTAAGAAAGAGAACTAATAAAACATACATATAATCCTGTCAAATGGGTAGAATTATAAGTAGTATCAAATCATTTTTCTTTAAGTTATTAGTCACAAAAAAATATGTTCCGAAGAAAATAAAATTAGGGTTCTACTAAATATACCAAAATGGAATATTTGGAAATGATTCTTTTTTCTTAAAAAGGAAAGTTGGTGATTTTGGGTGCACTTCATATGCTACCAGGTCGAAGGGCTATTTTTTTTTAAAGTACTTTTTCAATTTACTAAAGTTGCAAATAAGTTGCAAATAAATTATAATATACTCGTATTAGACTTTTAAAGTTACGTAATGAGTGATGTTGGTCTTAATTATAGGTGCGTTCGTGCTTGATATAAAAATAAGGAATTAATTATCACATTACAGTTTTTAATACTTATATCAGACTGTATAAATATTACTACAAACTATACAAGTATATAAAGTAATTGTTGTGTTGTGTAGGTTAAACTATGTGCTATGGTGTCTGACTCTCAACCTTGAGGTCATGAGTTCGAGTCCCGTCGTAGACATATGTGATAATTAGAAGTAGATTAGATTTATTGTTTCACAAAAAAAAAAAACTATGTGGTGTAAAAATCACCACCTATAATAATATAGTAATTAATTATGATTTTTATTAGCATCTGTCTTAAAAGTTATTTTTAGAAAATTATTATGCATAAGTAATTTTTATTTTCAGTAACAAGATGATATTGTATATACGGAAATAATTATTGATCCATGTATAAAACTTAAAAATACAGTTTTTATATATTTTTATTAATTTTTTAGCTTTTCTTAAAAAAATTAAAAAAATCAATTTTCATCAATTTCTTTTACCCTGACATTGACACATCCTCATTGAATTTAGAAAAAGAATTAAAATTTTGGTAGTCTTAGTGAAAAGTTTGGTATGTAAAGACTCACCCTAGTGAACTATCGCTTACAACTTTTTTGACCAAAGTCAGAGGATATTTGATATTGGTCATTGGTTAAGACTATGGGGTATGGGCACCAACACCACCCCATTTTTTCTGCCACATCATCCGCCACCTCAGCAACCAAACCACACCACACCACTCCACTTTATCCAGGAAATACCCACCACTCCACCCCACACCATTTTTTTTCCAACTCATCATTTCTTTTCCATTTAATTTAGTAAAAACACAAATTACATTTAAATAAAAATACAACTAACAATTTAATAAAAATACAAATAACATTAATTTTATTCTTCGTCTTCATTATCGTCTTCATTATCGTCTTCATTATCGTCTTCATTATCGTCTTCATTTGGGTTTTGGTTTCGGTTATTGTAGAAATGTTCCGCCAAGTCGACTTGAAGTCTTTCGTGTGTTGCACTGTCTCGAATGTCAACAACCCTATGCAAATATTCAGTGGTTCCCGGTACATACAGTGTTTCTCGGGGACCGTCTGGCACGTAATGTGAAATATTGCGACCTTTGTCTTCGACTACCATATTATGCATGATGATACATGCATACATAATGGATCTTAAATTATGAAGTTGATAGGTACGCGCCGCATTTTTAACAACGTGCCACTTTGCCTTTAAAACCCCAAAAGCACGTTCTACGTCTTTACGTGCCGATTCTTGTTTTTTGGTAAACAAGGTTTGTTTTGGGTTTGATGGATGCCGGTAAGCCTTCACAAACGTAGCATGACGAGGATATATTCCATCAGTAAGGTAATAACCGAATCTATAGTGATTTTCATTCACAACGAATGGAGCATCTGGTGCCCTTCCTGTTAAGATCTCGTTATATATCGGTGACTGATCAAGCACGTTGACATCATTGTTCGAACCTGCAACCCCAAAAAACGCATGCCAAAACCATAGATCTTGTGAAGCAACTGCTTCTAGTACCAACGATGGCGTTCCATGATGACCTCCCGTGTACTCTCCTCTCCACGCTTGAGGGCAATTCCTCCAGTCCCATTGGGTACAGTCAATGCTACCGAGCATTCCAGGAAAACCATGTTTCTCTTCATGATGCGCATATAAATTCTGAACATCAGTGACCGTTGGTTTCCTCAAATAAATAGGGCCGAATATTTCAACAACCCCTTCCGCAAAGTTATACATACTTTCCCTAACGGTCCTTTCAGACATGCGTAGGTACTCGTCAAGAGAATCATGGGACGACCCGTAAGCCATGGATCGGAGTGCGGCAGTACATTTCTGGAGCGGAGAAAATCCTAGCCTACCTCTAGCATCATATTTTTGTTGAAAGAAAGGATACCTGTTTTCTAATGCACTACATATGCGCATGAACAAAGTTTTGCTCAAACGAAACCGTCGTTTGAAATCTCTATCGTTATAAACGCTATCATCTGCAAAATAATCTCGATAAAGACGTCGGTGTCCAGCGGCACGATTACGGTTGAGCTTCGCCGTCCTACTGTCGAAGCGGGCAGTGCTACTTTCCGCCGCCTGTGCATTCAAACGCGACGCGCAATACGCAATCAGAACCATTTCGTATGAGTCGGATGATGACGATGATGACGATGATGTTGACGACGACGGTGGTGGGGTATCCATGATTAAATGTAGTGATTAAAATAATATTGTAGAGAGAATGATTGTAGAGAGAAAGATGGTAAAGATGTGAGAAAAAAAGATGTATAGTGTGTGTATATATAGGGGAAATAAAAAATAAAAAAAAAAGTTTTTTTTTTTAATTATTAACGGTCATATGACCGTTGGGTGTATATAACGGTCGAAAATCCCTCGCTCCCCCCTCGTTGTCTTCCGTTGCCGTGCCCACGGATCATCACCACCGCACCCCACGCCGTGTAGGGGGCGGTGTTCCCCGGAGCACCACGGCGTGGCCGAGAGGCCACCTCAGCCCCACGACCCCGTTATCTCGCCCATACCGCACGGTCTAATATTCAACCACCATGTGTCACACATCACCTATTTGTCTCTGTCCATATCTCTATTTTTAATCGAATATAATTTTAAGAGTAAATTATACGGATGGTCCTTTAAGCTTATAGTAAATTTCATAAATGGTCCTTTAGTTTAAAAAATTACACTGATAGTCCTTAATTCTGAAAGGTTTTTCACCAATAGTCCTTTACACTAACTGGCGTTAACTTTTCTGTTAACTTACCCCATGTGCAATGCACATGAGGGTAAAAAAGTCATTTTTCGGTTCTTTTCATTCTTAAATTAATTTTTTTATCTTAAATTAAAGTTTTTAGTTTTAGAATAAAAAGAAAATAAATGAAAAATGACTTTTTTACCCTCATGTGCATTGCACATGGGATAAGTTAACAGAAAAAAATAAGGTCAGTTAGTGTAAAGGACCATCGGTGAAAAACCTTTCAGAATTAAGGACCATCGCTGTAATTTTTGAAACTAAAGGACCATTTGTGAATTTTGCTATAAACTTAAAGGACCATCTGTGTAATTTACTCTAATTTTAAGGATTTTAAACGAAAGAGTAAATTACAAAGTGAGATCAAGTTATTTATTATTAAATTTTTATTTATATGATACTCCATCTGTCCCACGAAAAAGATCTCATTTATCCTATGAATTTTGTCCCACAAAAAAATTCACATTTCTAAAATTTGAGGGGACCACTTAATAAAATCATACTCCCTCAATCACACAAAAAACTTCTAAATTTACTCTAAATTTTTATCCCACAAAAAACTTCTCATTTCCATATTTGATAGCCTCCACACAATAAAAAACTATTATTAATAAAGACCACATCACTAATATCCACTAACTATCTTTCTCTTTCCAATCCAACATTATATTTAATCAAAAGTATTATCAATGACCCCACCACTAACTATTACCTAAAAACTTGTGCAAAAACCAAATGTGAAGTTTTTTGTGGGACGGTGGGAGTATTATTACTAATGATTCCACCAATAAAACACTTTTTCTCTCTAATCTAATCTTATATTTGAATCAAAAGTATTACCAAAGACCCCACCACTAATTATCTCCTAAAATACTGTGCCCAAGAAAAATGAAAACTTTTTTGTGGGACGAAGGAAGTAAATATAATATTTAAATCAAATAATGAAATTATAAAAAATAATCAATGAATTTTATATGTCAATTATATCATAGATAGAAAGATGAAACAGAAACATGTAGTAAGAAATAATATAAATATTCAATTAATAAAAGGACTTTGGTCTAGCTGTAAGGTGTTTATATCATCCTTATGTTCGGGATAGGGTGAGCAAAAAGCCCGAAAAAACCGAACCGAACCGATACCGAACCGAAACCGAAACCGAACCGATAACAGAATTCGGTTCGGTTTTCGGTTCAAGAAATCCAGCTATATCGGTATCGGTCCATATCGGTTTCGGTCCATTCGGTATCAGTTTTGGACCGATAAGGACCGATAAAAGGGACCAAGTAACACTCATGTCATATATATAGTATTCGATTAAAGAACTTCATGGAAATATAGTAAAGACACATTCATATGATATACACAATATGTGATGTACAAGATTATTAATAATCCTGTACAAAATACATTTATACAAGAAATATTATATCGGATTAGAAAAAATTTGATAGAGTTTTTGATTGAGTATTGATTACTATATATGACTCTTTAATAATGTGAATAGTGATATAATTGTGTATGGTGAAGACCGTGAAGTTAACTATTTCTATATTTCATTTTTATAAATTTTTGTTAATGATTATTTTTTGTTAATCTATATGCTTTTAATTGCTCTAGCTTATCGGTCCAAATCGGTTTCGGGGACCGAAAACCGATATGGAACCGAAACCGATTAGACCTAATCGGTTCGGTTTCGGTTTCTGAATTTTCCCCTTGTCGGTTTTCGGTTCGGTTTTCGGACTGAGCTCACCCTTAGTTCGGGAGTTGAAGTTGTATAGTAGGAAAACATTACGTGATGTCATGAGTAAAAAACACATATAATGCACACCTTCTAAAGAAATAAAATAGTCATGTGATATATGTATGACATATAAAAAATAGAAAATATATGCATAGTGTAAAGTTACATTTTTAAATATAAGATAATAAATTACCTAAGTGATTCACGTATGA
Organism: Calendula officinalis; assembly: GCA_963853835.1. Taxonomy (NCBI): domain Eukaryota; kingdom Viridiplantae; phylum Streptophyta; class Magnoliopsida; order Asterales; family Asteraceae; genus Calendula; species Calendula officinalis. Next base: position 2,558,915 of record OY970834.1, read on the forward strand.
GAATATTTTTTTACATAGAGAACAAAGGTAAAGGGGCAACAAGCTGTGCCGCTATCCCTTTTCGAATTGCAAAACTAATTATTTTAAAAATAACATTTATGGATCTAAGTGTCATAATATTACTATGTATAACATGTTGCACTCTGTTGAGAAGCTACATCGCCTCAGGTGCAAGGAAACCGAAAGTATTAGATTTAAAAAGTTTAATAATCACCTTTCTAAGCAAGAATCCAACCTAGGGCTGTCAAATCGTGATATCGTTTTATGTTTTTGGGTAACACGATACGACACGACACGAATTCGTTCAACACAAAAACAACACGACACGAAGTCGTGTTTTATTCTGCTAACACGAACACGACACGATTAAAAAACGATAAACACGACGACACGAGATAAATAACAAATATATCAAATTTCTTACTTACTACATGCTAAAAACATGACAAACACGACAAAAATATAACATAAATTTCTAAGGTGGTGTTTGTTTTTTGGCAAAAAGTCTTTTTGGGGTCTTATGTCTGCAGGCGGGAAGACATTTTGGAAAAAGATCGTTTGTTTTTTGGAAGTCAGAAGATGAAAAGTCTTTTTGGGGTCTGCTGTGAGAAGACTTGGACTATAGTCTTCCAAGTTTAGAAGACATTTTACTTAAACCTAAAAAAAGAGTTTACTCACCACCACTACCACCCATACCACCCATACCGCCCGCAACCACCCACCACCACCTGCCGCCACCACCACCCGCCACCACCACCGATCGCCACCACCCACCACCACATACCGCCACCACCACCACCTACCGCCACCATCGCCACCACCTACTGCCACCATATACCGCCACCACCTCCACCACCCACCACCACCCGCCACCGCCACCACCTACCTCCACCACCCGTCACCACCCACCGCCACCACCACCCACCACCACCTACTGTCACCACCATAACCACCACCACCACCCGCCCCACCCACCACCACCAATATTGCAACTAAAAGAATATTCAGCCTGCAGACATTGAAAAACAAACAGTCTTTTTCTTATAGGCTGCAGACATTTGATCCACATCTTCTCTGCAGATGTGGTCCGCAGACTGTAGACGTTTTTCGTCTTCAAAAACAAACGGCACCTAAATGTTCCCAAAATCATAACTATCGTGTCAATTTCGTGTTAATCTCTGAACACAAACATGACACGAACACGAATTCAAATTTCGATTTCGTCCAAATTTCGTTTCGTTTCGTGTATTTTTATCGTATCGTGTTAGGTTTTGACAACCCTAATCCAACCATACGAGATTCACTCGCCTAGTTCATTACAATTTGACTATGAAAAAAATATTTATTTTTAACAACTCCTCAAATTTTTAGGGACCTTTTATGTAATTTCAGGCTTGGTAGTTACTGGTTGCTACTAGGGGTGAGCATAGCCGGTTACCCACCGGTTCCGACCGGAACCGGAACCGGAACCAGAACCTTTTGTACCGGTTCCTCAATTTTCGGAACCGGAACCGGAACCTCCGGTTCCGGTGCCGGTTCCGGTTACCCTGTTTCTAAAATCGTAAAATTAAAATAAGATGAGAAGCAAAAATATTAATCATTTTTTGTCATTTTATCAACTAATTTTGAATAATATAAACTCCAAACACTTAAACATATTATTGTCTATATATTTTATCATTAGAACACTATATTTAGACTAATTAATGACTAAACTCATTAAAGGTTACACAAAATTCTCATATATTTAAATTTGGACATTAAATTTATCATATATATATATATATAATATTTTAACAAAAATAGACCGAATAATCGCCGGTTCCGGTTATCCACCGGTTACCGGTTCCTAAATTTTGAGAACCGGAACCGGAACCTCTTAGGGCGGTTCCATAATTTTAGGAACCGGAACCAACAGTTCCAAAGCGGTTCCGGTTCCAATTCCGGTTACCCGTTTTTTTATGCTCACCCCTAGTTGCTACCACCACCCCTTTGGTATTATCCAAACACAGTGATTGGATTAGACAACGGTTTTTTTTTTTTTTTTTTTTTTTTTCGCAGCAGTAAATGGGGAAGGCGAAGAAAGAATTGCTAGCATCGGCGCCGTGGCGAGTCGCCGGAGACGATCAAGGAGACAAATTCAAAGACGCCAAACTCAAAGTCACCGCAAATCCAGGCACTACTCCTACTATGCACGTTCCCGGCAAGAAAAAGCCTAAAGACCTCGCCGCCGACGAAGACGATTCTCTGACGGAAATCGATCCTGAACTCCGTTACAGCTTTCAGCGCAATTTTCAGGTAAATTTGCATCCTTATTTCGTCAACTGTTTGCTTTATTTGCATTTAATGACATGTATCTGTACATCCAGCCACTTTAGGTTTTACATTCACAGCAAAAATGTCAAATTTTGACATCTTACTCGCCTATTGAGAAATTGCTGTGCTCGATTGGTATCATGCATATGTTGATTCTGCAGCTGTAATTGTTAAAATAAATAGTCAATTATGAATTTGAAGATTAATGTGGTTGAATTTTACAATCTCACAGCTGCGTTACAATTTGAATTTTGTGTATTACAGTTTGACTTAATTGATATTATTTTTAATAAATGAATTTACCTGCATTTTACAATTTTGCAATATGATATGCATATAAGTACTTCATCCAATTCACAAGTTTACAATTTTGTAATATGTTGCTTGCTCTTCAAATTATGGGCTTTTTGATGCCTTCAGATTATTTTTATTTCTCACGAATTTGTTGTTTTTTCATTTAATTGCAGTTTCTGCAACGGGTGTTCAGCATTGATACGATTGTGAAACCGCTACCTTATTCAATGCAATACAATGTTTCTCGAAACCTAAGTTTTTTCACGCGCATCTTCACACAGTTCTATGGTAAGTACTCGTTATTGTGCATCCAAATTTCAATATTTAAACCACTTGAATGATAAGTAATTAACAAATTATTATATATTTGACTTGTATTGTAATTTGCAGATCCTCAAGGTATTGCAAATGCTCAAAAGTCTCTTGGATTAGGACAAGAAGGCAAAGTACGCAATGTGCGAAAATCAACCAACCGTTCATCGTTTAAGAGATTCTTTTTAATGTTTTTGTAGTGAAATTGTATGTTGATCATGTTACAGTTAAAATCTGACTACAAAATATGCTAAGTTTATTACTCCTTCCGTCTCATTTTTATTGTCTAGTATACTATTTTAGTTTGTTCCATAAAGACTATTTTTCTTAAATTTCAACCAATCAAAAAACTTTTAAGTGGGAAAGATAAAATTTGATTGGTGAGATAGTATTAATGTACTTTTTTTAAACTGTATGTTTTTTTATAGTGGATAATAAATTTGGGACAGAGGGAGTATTATTTTTTATGATTAAATGTGCATTTATAGGCTCTAAACAACTACTTGTTGAACTTTGGTTATTTTGCTTGCAAATGTTTTTAGGGGTCTCATTTTGTCTCTAGGTTGACATTCCAAAGTCAATGTATGTACCAAAAGTTGCACTATATTTGATGTCTTCCTATAAATTGTTTAATTTGATGATTTTATATTTAATTGAACCAAATTATTAACCAAACTCCATTCAAACAGTAAAAACCGAAGTTAAAAGTTCCGAATCCATATAATAGGGAACGATTTTGCTTACTATCAAACCGGTCATTTAGATCACTAGCACCTGGATATGTATTTTAACATGTGATAAAATGATGTATCAAACCGTTTATAACTTATTATTTTGAAGTGGTCGAGCTTTGGTCGTGATGTACGTGACCTAACTGTTGCCGTGATCATTTTTAAAAAATCTTCTGACAATTTGATAAATGTTTATCTAGAGAGGATATCGACCCTGTGACTCCGTGAGCTCTAGGAGATTATTTCAAGCGTCTTTATCGTTATATATCACCAGATGATTTATAGCATGCTAATAGTCTAACCAAATTTCACTTTAAAAAATGTTGTACGTAACAAAAGATTGATTGTTCAGAGAGAAAGGTATCGGAAAAAGAAGATTTAAGCATCATTCAGTTTAGGAATCTATATATTTTTTCTTCAAGAAGACTGAAAGCATATAACTCCTTTATTCTATATTTAATTAAAGCTTAGTATTTTTTTTCTTTAAATTTTGATCAATGACAAATCGTCTATTAAACTTATTATTATTTTTTAATATTTTATAACTATATTATTTGGTTTCTAACAAAGTAAATATGTAACTTTTGATTTCATTGGTGTATGTTTAATTTAGATGATTAACAAACTAACATTTTTGTAACTAAAGCTTTTTCGTTTGATAGATTAAGGGTCCTACTAAAAACACTCCAAATGCATTGAAGACTGTGAAAAAGATATTTGGTGATAATCATGTCAGACTTTATTTTAATCGGATAATAAATATTCTCAACTAATTTAAAATTTAAATAATATATTTATTACATCCCCCAATTAATTTATTTAAAGAATTTTAATCCTATCCGAACATAATACTAATTTTTAACCCTTTAAATTCAAACAAAATTCATATTTTAATCTCAATCCTTTTTCAAAATATTAATTTTAATCTTTTTCAAACCTTCATTTATGTTTATGGTCCAGTTCTAATTTTAATCTCAAAATCAAAAAACACCATCTCAATCAAATAACACCATCTCATCAAGTATTATCTTTGAACTAATCAAGAGATTCAGATAGGTAGAAACAAGAAAGACACGATAGAGAGACAGAGACAGATCGAACGAGAGAGAGAGAGAGAGAGACAGAGAGACAGAGAGAGATCGAACAAGAGAGAGAGTAGGACGAGAGAGAGAGAGACAGTGAACATAATAGAGACAGAAAGAGAGAGGGTCGGACGACGGCGTGGTGGCCAGCAGAACAACGGATCCGGTAGTGGAAGAGCGGCGGAGTGGTGGACGACGGCTTGGTGGACAGCGAGGTGGCGGACGGCGAGATCCAGAGCGAACAGAAGAGAGATCGAGATCGAGAGCGAACAGAAGAGAGATCGAGATCACTGGTTTTTAACGGCGTTGGACGGCGGAGTGGTCCGGCGGGGTAGTGGCCGGCGAAGTAGGGGCCGGAGGCTGCAGAGACTTCAGGCGGCTAGGGTTTAAGTGGAAACTGAATTTCTGAATGAATGAGTTTAGGTTATGGTAGAAAGTTTTTAAATAGGGTTAATGGGTTTGTTATGGGCTTAATAGGTTATTGGACATCTTTCCAATCATTCTCATCATTATTAAATCATTTCCTTTTTACTAAGGAGTGAATTTAGAGGCTCCCTAGATTAATTAACAGTGTATTGTCGTAGAACCCGATAACACCTAGTAATAAAGTCAGATTAAAACGTGTTTGAGATTGCGTTTTGAAAAACTGAATTGAATTTCCAAAATAACATTTCTAAAACTGCATTTTTACAAGCAACTGCTTTTCCAAAATAACATTTTGAAGGGTGTCAAACACAGATAATCACTTATTTAGTCTTTTTATCCAAAACTGTAAACTAGATTATTGGGAAACACAATACTTCGTATTATCAAATAATCCGGTTCAAGTCAACCCAAAACACCCTTTAATCTTATAAGACGATAGATGGATGAATGATTAGAGAATATATGCTAGTAAAGTTGCATACTTTAGAAGTATATAAATTTAGGAAGCAGAGAAGCATCAAAATTTCATGAAGTACCACTCTTTCAACACCTTATACGAAGTACAACAATTTATGCACATGGAACAACTCATATTCACCATCAAATGGTTCTATTTTCTCTTCATATTTGCTAGAGCCACAGCATTTGCGGACGACCTCACAGCTTCCTTATGCAACACTTGCACTCCCATATGTTCATCTCCACCGTCTACCACCAAGCCACCACCATCTCCGGCAACCATCACATCCAAACCACCACCAGCTCCACCTACTATTCCGTCCAAACCACCACCATCGCCACCATCTCCAACTCCTGCCCACAAAATTCCACCACCACCACGATTTTACTATTTTGATTCACCGGTAGGTATAGCTCCGCCACTAGCAAAGTCATCTCCACCACCGGATTACATCTCATCAGGCGGGAACAATGCCGGCGGCCCACCATCTCCAAGATTCGTGTACTTCCCTTCCACACCGGTAGCTGGTGGAGGTGCCGGACAAAACAGTTACCTGAATCCGGCGGCTGGTGGTGGTGGTTCGGGACAAAGCAGTTACCCGTATCCGTACTACATGTATGATTCAAAGGGTGCTACATTTTCTGTAGGGGTTTTGTGGGTTTTATTGTTGTTGGTATGTCTTCATGTTACACTTTAATTTAAGTTATCATAACTTCCAAGACTAATTCCATGTTTTATAGTTGAATGTGTTACAGAATTCGTTTGAGAACTTCATATTGAGATGTTTATCTATAAAAAAAATAAAATAGTTTTTCATTTCATTTAAATACCCCAATGGGATCTCCAGGTAGTTGCGATTAGGGGTGAGCATAACAGGGTACCCGCCGGTTCCGACTGGAATCGGAACCGGAACCAGAACCGCAGGTTCCTGAAATATAGGAACCGGAACCGGAACCTGGAAGACAGGTTCCTAAATTTCTGGAACCGGAACCGGAACCGCCGGTTCCAGGGCAGGTTCCGGTTACCCTGTCTCTAAATTCAAAAAAAAAATAATAACATTACTTACTATATAAACAAGACAATAAATCACACGAACTAACGATTACAAATATCGTTTAATAGTTTTAAAAATAGTTCAACGATCACGAATATTGTTCAAAATAGAAATAAGTGAATAATTATGTTTAAAACATAGTAAATGTGTGAAAGGTGTGAAAGTCAGTCACAAATATACGACCTCACGACGAGTGAATGTCTCACTCAATTATAACGAGTAAGAGAAATTTTATATTTTTACTTGGACTAGTATTTTACATTTATATAAATCGTAAATCTATTTAATTTAATGTATAATATAATATATATTATATATTTTAATAAAAACATACCGTCTAATCGCCGGTTTCAGGGTATCCACCGGTTCCAGGTTCCTTAATTTTGAGAACCAGAACCGGAACCTCTTAGGGCGGTTCCGAGACGGTTCCGGTTCCGATTCCGGTTACCCTCTTTTTCTGCTCACCCCTGGTTGCGATCATCTGATTGTTTACACTTAGGGGGTGTTTGGGAAAACTTATTTAGAAGGGCCTATGCTTATGAGCTTATAAACTTATGAGCTTATTTAAGTTAATAAGCTTTTGTTAAATAAAGTGTTTGGATGGCTTATATAAGCTTATTGTAAAATGACTAAAAAAGAGTTAAACTAGGGTGGTTAAAGTTTGTGAAGGTGAACTAAGGTTATGGTGAAATGAGAGGGTAATGACGTAAAAATTTTAAATAAGCTTATAATCCCCTCCCAAATAGCTTATTTAAAACCTCTTAAATAAGCTTATAAGCCCCTAAATAAGCCCTCCCAAACACCCCCTTAAAGAAATCAAACTCGGGTCACATTTAGGGTATGCTTGGTTGGAGGTATTAGAGGGTAGGGAATGGTAATGGTAATCAATAATAGTGCTTGGTTTATGACTATGCAATGAATCATTATCCAATACTAGGTAATACTCCATTACCCACTAAAATGGGGGGAATGAGCTAGGTAATACATATATACATACATACATATACACACACACACATACATACACATACACATACACGCACATACACACATACATGCATACATACATACACACACATACACACACACATACATACATACATACATACATAAACACACACACACACACACACATACGTACGTACATACATACACACGCACATACATACATACCTACATACATACATACAAACACACACACACACACATACGTATGTACGTCGTACATACATACACACACACACACATACATACCTACCTACATACATACAAACACACACACACATACATACATACACATACATACACACACACATACATACATATACAAACATACATACACATACATACATACACACATACATACATGCATACATCATACATACACACACATACATACATATACATACATACATACATACATACACACACATACATACTTACATATGTATATACATAAATAGACATGTACAATATTCATGTTTATACATATATATATTTGTATGAACCAAGCAACATCAATAGGTAAAGGAATACTAAGGAATGCTTTGCATTCCTTAGTATTCCCTTTACCTTTACATTTCCCATTCCCTAGTTTGAACCAAGCGCCCCCTTAGTTTACAAGTTACAACATCAAGATTCCAATTTTACTATATAAGCCGGACAAGATACTAAATGATAAATTTACCTTTTAGTCTTTCACTCCAAAGTGTTAAGAAGTATATGTGAGCGACATTTTATCAATTTCTAGAAAAAAATTTGTGTGCTCGGTAACATTTTAAGAGGGTATGGTGGCTTGACTCGTTTCGCCATGTAAGCGCCACCGCACCAAACAACTAATAAAAGTTAACAATAGTCGAGATTTAAAGCAAGCTTTTAAAGAACAGTGTGTTGGTGATTTATATCACCAATATTATTTAAGTGTAATGGATAAACTTGTTGATCAAATGTAATCTTAATAAATATTGAACAAATTAGGATGGTGCGGGAGTGCACACTTGTTTGAATTTATTCTGATTAAAATACACCGACTCAACGGGGGTCCGGGGACAGCGCCCCTGGGAACGGGGTCCAAGGGCAGAGCCCCTGGCTGGGGTCGAGCTGCCAGGTTAGCGCATAAATTTTTTTATTTAGGTTAATGTTCCTTTATAAAAATTGTGTAGAAAATTCGAATTCTAGAATAAAACCCGGATTTTCAACCCGTCAGACCCAACCCGAATTTGACCCGATCTTGGCAGTTTTGATCGGTTATACGCAGTTATAAAACTGCAGTATAGCAGTTCTAAGTGGTTGGTGAAAGATGGAATTAACCATCGTTTTGGTCAAGAAATCTGGTACGAATTCACACGAATATTCACATTCTCTGTTCTTGAGATCTCTCTGATTTTATCCGATTGAAGATTTTGAATGTACTAGGGGTGAGCATTTGGACCGAAAAAACCGAACCGAACTAAAAACCGACCGAAACCGAACCGAACCAAAACCGATAACATGTTATCGGTTCGGTTTCGGTTTTGAAAATTCACCGTTATCGGTTATCGGTTCGGTTCGGTTTTCGGAAAATGATGAACATTTGGCCTAAAATAACCGAACCGAAACCGAACCGAACCGAAACCAAACCAAACCGAAACCGATAACATGTTATCGGTTCGGTTTCGGTTTTGAAAATTCATCGTTATCGGTTATCGGTTCTATCGGTTCGGTTCGGTTTTGGCCCGATAATCACCCCTAGAATGTACCTTTGAAATACTTTGATATGAAAGTGACTACACGACTTCAGAGATCCAAGCATTCGAAATTCATTACTAATTTCTAACACAGAGTTCATTTGAAAACTCAAAACTAAAATAAAATCATATGTGAATACGTTTTAGTTTATATATAAACTCTGTACCCATTTATATAGTTCATATGTGATATCAAGTTCACATATGAACACATTTAATCTCAGCCTTTCATTTTTGAATCTAAGAGCTCAGAAAAATTCTTTATTCTTAAATTTTATCTGAGTTCTCAAATTAATTTATATGATGTATAGTGAAGAAGTCAATTATTTAAATAAATCATATTTATTAATGTCAAGGTTCTAAATAATGTGAAATGTAACATGACGGTATAATCATGCCACAAGTATCAAAAGTCATGGCGATACTATGATGTTTCCTAAGGCGTAACATAAGGTGATAATTTTGTAAATAAATTATAATTACATATATACAATTATGCAATATTGCAAACAATGATGAAAAAACACATAATTATAAATTTATTAAATAGTTCATCAATCTTTTTTTTCATCTTCAGCATATTCAACCCATATTCTTATAACTAATTTATCATATATATTTAATTCATATAATTCAGTTGTTTTAATACGATTAAAAACACAACTTATTACATGTAAATATAACCCAATTAAACCTCAACATACACAAGTCTTACACCCAAGTTTTGTACAATAACATTACGGTGTGGTTAAGCCATGATGAGCTTGACAAAACCATGATTAATACTTCATAATGTCTATTCCAAACCACAAGTCCACAAATGCAATAAGAATACGTGACATAGTGATCAATATGAAATAAAAAAACCTTAGGGGCGATATGTGTCAATACACCAAAGTGGAAAAAAAATACGACACCATCTCTCTCTGGTTTCAGATCTCTCTCTGGTTTCAAATCGGAGAACAAGTGAAGGATCCAAATCAACAAAAATGGAGACCGGCAGTCCATCCTCCGACGATTCCTCAGCCACAATGGCGGAATTGCTACCATTGGCCTCCGTTTCTCAACAACCATACGTATCCGAACTCCTTTCATTCACTCTCGATCGCCTGCACAAGGAACCGGAGCTTCTTCGTGTCGATGCAGAGAGAATTCGAAGGCAGATGCAGGAGGTTGCCGTCAATAACTACCGTGCGTTCATTTCTGCCGCCGATGCTCTGGTTTCGATCCGTCATGAAGTCTCATCTATTGATAAACACCTCGAATCAATGGTAAATATTTCTTCAATAACTCGATGTTAATCATGCTTTCTTACTGATTAGAAGGATTGTGATTTATGTGAAATTGAAGCACAGTGTAACTGGAGAGGTGGAATCAAAGAGATATATAGTCAATTGTATCCTTAGGTTTGTGTATGCCTTTGTGATCGCAGTAAAATTAGAAATCTAAGAACATGAACTACACAGAAAACAACATTTTGTTCTAATTACAGAATTGATAAGAGCTCCATTTTTTTTTTTGCTGGGATCAAATTAGCTACAGTCAACTTTTAATGGATCTAACATTTGGGCAATCATAATTTTTTTCTTGTGCAGATTGCAGAGGTCCCAAAGCTAACATCTGGCTGCTCTGAGTTCATCGATTCTGCAGAAAAAATTCTAGAAAAGAGAAAGATGAACCAAACACTGCTGGCAAATCATAGTACTTTGCTTGACTTACTTGAAATTCCTCAGCTTATGGACACGTATGTTTTCAGTCTATCAATAGATATCATTAACTAATATTTAAACTAGGAGTCACTATTCTTAAGCCCTAAAACTGCTATGAAATAAGCCAAGTATATAGATTCACATATAGTATACATCAGAACCTATCATATCTAGTGTTCTAAACTTGATCAGAACCTTAAAAAACCCTAAATTTTGTGTAGGTGTGTGAGGAACGGAAATTATGATGAAGCTCTAGATTTGGAAGCATATGTTAGTAAATTGTCGACAATGCACCCAAAGTAAGTTTTTTTTTTCTTTTAATTCTAATTACAAATTCATTTTTCTAGCTTTCAACCCCATAATATTACTCTTATTTTCTCCTTTCTATTTTATATATATCCATTAAGATTACCAGTCATTCAAGCACTAGCTGCAGAAGTTCAACAAACTACCCAATCTCTACTCTCACAACTTCTCCAAAAACTAAGATCAAATATTCAGGCAAGTTTTATGGTACCACAACAAAAATAATTCGTTACAAAAAAAAAATAAAAATAAAAATAAAAAAATAATAATAATGATGATGATGATGATGCCTTTATTATGTATTGCAGTTACCAGAATGTCTTCGAGTTATTGGATATCTAAGAAGAATAGGAGTATATAGTGAGTATGAAATGCGTCTGCAGGTATTGATATCCAACAATTTACTTAAAACAATAATTTTAAAGTAATCTTTTCAAGAACCTTAACTGAATGACAAGATTCTTAATGTTACAGTTTCTAAGATGCAGAGAATCATGGTTATCTGGGATTCTTGATGATTTAGACCAGAGAAATGCTTATGAATACCTAAAAGGGATGGTAAATTGTCATAGAATGCATCTTTTTGATGTTGTTAACCAATATCGGGCCATATTTGCTGACGATACGTCAGGAAGTGAAGAGAATTATGATGGTGGGCTGTTATTTAGTTGGGCCATGCATCAAATTGCTTCTCACCTTAAAACTCTCAAAATTATGCTCCCAAAAATAACAGAAGGTGGATCTTTGTCCAATATATTGGACCAGTGTATGGTAAATTTTGAACATTTTTTTTATTATTATTTTTTTTTTCTCAGAAATATGAACCTAATATTGATCTTGTTTATGGTTCACAGTATTGTGCAATGGGGCTTGGTTGGGTTGGATTGGATTTTCGGGGCTTACTTCCACCTCTCTTTGAAGAGTAAGTTGTATAAATATTTGCTATTTGGTCCTTTTATCTTTTTTATTCATTTATCATCATAAATCACAAATTTCTGCAGAGCTGTTTTGAACTTATTTTCAAAGAATATGAGTACAGCAGTTGAGAATTTTCAGGTAATATAACACCTGTTTACACAATCTATATGCATTATTTATTAACTTTATTAAATTCTCTATTGACTACAGTTGGTTTTGGATTCTCATCGGTGGGTCCCATTACCAGCTGTTGGTTTCTCATCCAATAGTTTTGGTGAAGAAAGTCATGAAGATGTCACACCACCTCCAAATTTAATGGAGCATCCACCTCTTGCTGTTTTTATTAATGGTAAGTTACAATTTTGATTTTTTTTAAAAAAATTTCCATATTTTTACTTTTTATAATAATTTGTGTTTTTGTGGTATCAGGTGTATCTGCTGCAATGAATGAGTTAAGACCCTGTGCACCAATAAGTTTGAAACATATTCTTGCTCAAGAATTAGTTAAAGGATTAAAAACCGTTTCTGATTCTTTATTAAGATACAATACCACTAGAGTGCTTAGGGAGAACGAATCTGTCCTTTTTCTGTCTCTTTGCCGATCATTTATAGAGGTAAATTATCACAAAAAAATAGAATTTTCTAGTAAACTGTATCCTGAACTTGGTTGACTAGGTCCCCTACTACCCTAAACTATTAAAGGTGGAACATAGTACCATGAACTTGACGAAATTGTCGATTTAGTACACTGACTCACTAATTTAGTCTTGTTTTCTCACGTGATTTTATTTTAATATCAATATATTGAGATGAACGTATATCTTTTAGTCTGTCAAAAGCTCTTACAATGTAAGTCAACTAGTCAAGTAAGAAAATGCGATCAAATTAATGAGTCGGGGGTACTAAATTGACTATATTGTCAAGTTTAGGGTACCATGCTGCACATTTAATAGTTCAGGGTAGTAGAGGACCTAGTCAGCCAAGTTCAGGGTACTAAAATGCAATTTTGCCAAACTAAAATGTATCTTTTTATGGAATATTTGATTTAGGTCGCTTATCCGCATTGTGCTACATGTTTTGGACGTTGTTACCCTGGAGGATCTTCCCTTATCACAGATGGAAATGAATTATTCGAGGGGCTTAATCGTCTTTTGACAACATCTTCCTCTAGACATTTACCAAAAAGAGTTCAAAATACCGAAACAAAGAATGTATCAGAAAATGGTAATTCAACTGCAGTTGAAAACGGATTAGTCACAGATGTCAAAGGAACCGAGAATAATAATAATGTTGTTCGGGAAGACAACATGAATAATACGGTTTCAGAAAGTGACGAAAAACAAAGTAAAGAAAAACCCTAAATGTGTTTTAGATTCTTACTTTTTGTATAATCAACTAAAATTATTTGGTACTGATGTGTTTTATATTAAAACAGAAAATTAGTGTGTTGTGCACTGTGATTCAAACATGTTATTTTGTGTAATTAAATTTAACACAACTTTGATATTTTTAAAGTAAGTTAAGGCACTCTTAAATTGTAAATTTTACTTATATACCATATTATCTTTATTAATTCATAAACCTATATTATTTTATTGATCACCACTCGCCACTATCACTATTTATCACAGTCACCCCACCTACATACCACCCACGACTATCTATATACATAGATTAGTAGATATTTATGTGGCCTAAAACTATTGTTTCACTTGCTTTACCTTTGAGGCATCTATAAACCCTTAAATTCTTTTTCCATTGAATGAATGATCTTTTTAACTAGTTGGGGTAATATACAAACTATCAACAATTTCAATAAACTAAAAGGAAAAAAATATAAATCTAAGAGTTCCGAATATAATGGATAAATAATCTCATGGTGTGAGTAAGAAATAGTAAAAAGATAATAACAGAATATTTTCATAAATGTCAAGTGAGAGCACTAGGGAAGCTACACGTCAAAAGTAGTGTATTCCAATGGCCTAAAGTGATGGAACGAGAATATGTCAATTTGAGTTAAATACTTTTGATTCTAATAAGTTTATAGGATGCTTGAAATGATGTCATAGAGATTATGAGTTCGTTCCTATTCCTCCGTTAATATTTACCAAATGGCAAACAGAAAGTTTAAAAACGGCTATGATATTGATTAAGTCGCGTACAATACGAGCAAAATTCGGCCCGACCATTATAAACGAGAATACCCTTTTAAATAAAATAAATAAATAAATAAAATACTTTTGATTCTAATTTTGCAGACACATGCATTATTCTTGTCGTAGCATCTTTTTATTGTTTTATATTACAAATTATTGGTTGTGAAAAGCTGAAATCTAAATAGATTCCGAAGAACAATATATATATGTTATTTGACCTTAAAAAATAAACGTATCTTTTATTTACTAAACAAGAGGGTTTAATATGTTAGCTCCAAAAGATACGGTGAAGCATATGGAATCAAATTGTTATGTAAGCACACTCATCATTCCCCACCAGTTTTCATAAAGACGAAGTTTGATCATTCAATTTTCAATTCGTTCATGACACTTTGGGTGATAAATATTTATATTTTATTTTAAAAGGGTATTCCCATTTATGACGGGCTCGCACAGATCTTTACTCGTTGTGTACGCGACTTAATTGCTGTCGTGACCATTTTCGAGTATTTCCTTAGTCATGTGGTAAATATCTACCTCGGGATGGGATCAACCTTGTAACCTCTAGAGACCATTTCATGTGCCATTACACTAGGTTAGTTAGGCGATAAGTATTAAGTATTAACTTAAAATTATGTTATGGATAACATCAATATGTTTGTAATCAAAGGGGCATAATGTTTTTGGATGCATATACTTATTATTTCAATTCTAACTTAGTTACCTATAATAACATTTCATATGGGAGATAGAGTTCCGTTACAGGTAGTTCATCAAAATAGTCATAATGGACAAATCCTAGCCATTAGATCAAAATGGTCAAGATCAAATCCCTTAGCCACTGACACCTCCGGCCGCCGCCGGCCGCCACTTCCGGCCGCCGCCGGTCGCCGCCGCCCGCCGGTGGCCAGCGGCAGCCGGCAGCGGCGGCGGGGTGGTGGGTGTATTGATGTATTGAAACACATGTGATTCACTAAAAATAGGGGTTCCATAATACAGACGAACATATTATTTCGAATCACATGTGTTTCAAGTAATGAAACACATGTGATTCACTAAAAACACAAGTTTCTAAAAACAGAGGAGCATACGAACTACGAATCACATGTGTTTCAATTTTCAAGTCACGAAACACATGTGATTCACTAAAAACAGAGGTTCCAAAATACAAACAAGCATATTACTTCGAATCACATGTGTTTCAAGTCACGAAACACATGTGATTCACTAAAAATATGAGTTTCTAAATACAGGGGAGCGTACGAACTACGAATCACATGTGTTTCGAAAGGTGAAACACATGTGACTCACTAAAAACAGGGGTTCCAAAATACATACGAGCATATTACTTCGAATCACATGTGTTTCAAGTCACCACCGCCTGCCACCACCGACCACCGCCGGCCGCTGCCTTCGGCCACCGGCCATCGGCCATGGTGGTGGGGGTATTGATGTATTGAATCACATGTGATGGTAGTGGTGGTTTGAATGTTGATCTTGACCTTTAACTTTTTCTTGATCCAAGAACCAATAATTGTTCCTTAGGACATTATAAAGTTCTTGGACTACCTAAAACAAACCACATAGATGAAAAGTACTTCCTCAGATTCAAAATAAGTGTTACACTTTCCTTATATAGGTGATTCAAAATAAGTGCTATACTTTCCTTATTTGGTAATTTTTTGTATATAAAATTACCATTTTATCTTTACTTAACTTTATTAAACATCATTAAAATTACCTAATTTACTTTCTTTTTCTTCAATAAAGCCAACGGTTATATTGTGGGACCCTTCTTCACTAATTATCCCCTTTAATCTACCATAATCTCTATTATACTTCCTCCGTATCACAATAAGTGATACATTTAGAATATCACGGAGTTTGAGGCAAAAGATTAAAGTAAGGTTAAAATATATTAAAGTATGGTTAAAATATATTAAAGTAGATAGTTAGTGGATGATGGGTCCCACTCTTCTTAAATAAAGTGATATTAATTAGTTTTAAAAGTAAAAGTAAGAGTATAAGAGTAATTTCAGTTTATTAAAGTGGATAGTTAGTGGAGGTTAGGTCCCACATTTTTGCCAAATAAGATAACTTTTGAAGTGTATCACTTATTGTAAAACAACCATAAATGGAAAGTGTATCACTTATTGTGATACGGAGGAAGTAATATTTTGCATCAAAAAACGTGAAAGTAAAAGTGTAACACTTATTTTGAATCGAAGGAAGTATAACTTTTGCACAACTATTCTATTTGCAAACCTTGCTTAAATGAAGATAAACCAATTTAGCGAGCTTGCCTTTCTGGTGCATTTTCAATGCTATGGAAGCAAAGATTACATATTCAATTTTTAGTGGGAAATTTACAATAGTCTTAAAAGACCCATTTTTTTCGTGGCCTTAAAATAATCTTAAAAGGCCCATTTTTTCTCCGTGGCCCATTTCATTTCCGTTCCTTTTGTCTATTCCATTCATCATTTGTAATGAACAGTAAATTTACAATTGAAATTGTATAATAAGGTTAATATGCTCTTATAGAGTGGTGTTCGAGTTTTTGTTTTATGGGAGTTGCATTGGTGACGTAGGTGTCTTTGTCATGTTTAGAGTGGTGTTTTGGTGTCGGGATTTATGGGAGTTGTCTTGATGTAGTTTCAAGTGTGGGATTTTTAGACGTTAGTGTCTAGTTGCATTATAATCTCTAATCTTTTGCTAGTTTTTCATTGGTTTTTTCTTCTCCGTTAAAGAAAATGGTACGTAATATGCTCGACAATTTTGGCTGAATTTAGTGATGAAAATACAGATGATACAAATTTGGTTTTTTAAGTCAATTAGTGACTCATTTTTCATTTGGTCACTAATTCCTCCCAAAATTTAACTCTTCCTTCCTTCGTCACACTTGTAAACCGACACTTTATGTTCTGTCACGCATGACAATGTTCTTACAACTAATCACTGAACTTTGATTAAACGTTTAAGATAGTTTTTAATTTATGTGTAGCTATAAGTGACAAATCTTAACAATTAATCAATAACATTTAATTGTTAAGATTTATCACATACGTTATATATGCATGGTTACTTAGGTCATTTGTCACTTATATAAAATTTATCTAATTTTTTAGATTTATCTTTTATTTATTTTTTCGCTAAAAAATACTGAGTAATAACATATGATAATCACATGTGATTATATGTTTAATCACATTTTGTTGTATATTTGATCACATGTGATGTTTTTGTGCACATGTGATTATTACATGATGTGTTTTTAACATAAAAAAGTTAAATTTTTTAATAATAATAATAAATAAATAATAATTCTAAAAAAAATAATAAATAAAAAATATGTAAAAATGACCAAAATACCCCTCCATATATAAATTATGTGATTAATCTTGACCATTACATCTTATTGATCAATGATTGAGATGTTTCTCTTATGACTACAAAAAATTTAAAAATTACTTTGAACACATCGCTCTCCTTTGAATCCAACTAAGTTTTATTTTCAAACTCAATGCTCAATACTTCAATCCATTCAAACATATCATATCAAACTAATTATTTGGCAGCATTATCTAATAATATAAACAGCAACAATTAAGAAAGAAAAGGATCCAAAAAACAAATCTTATCAATAAAGACTTCAACGGTTGGGGTGTAACAGTATAGATAGCTAGATCATTCCCATATCAAGTCCCACGTGGGAATACTTCAAAGATGCTACACAGTGGGGGAAAGTGGTCGACTTGAAGATTGGATAAGAACATATATGGCACCACAGAATTTCATCCACTCATCTGATGCAGCCCACATGTAAAGGATTAGACCTTTTATTTCTTGAATTTCATGATCGTGTCAAGAAATGAGCTCCACTGAAAAAAGCATAATTTTTGTCTCAGATTTCATTTCAGGCCCACGAGTAATCAAATCGAAGCTTGTGACGAGGATCACGTCATGATAACTTATGGATACAAAAGCACTGTATTTTGGGAGTTATTTGCGTTTTTATGTTTTTTCTTTATTATTTTAGACTTTATTTTAGGTCCAGTTTATGGTTTGTTTGTCTTTTTTGCCTATTTAAAATTCTATGTCTTATTTAAGGTATGTTTATGTGACTGGAATGAATCTATTATGCCAATTATCATCAAAGATGTATAGATTTATTATGATAATATTTTAGGGGTACGTGTGACACGATTGTGAATGATCTAATTTGTATCAAACTAGTTAAGATGATGATATTAACTATATCTAAAACAGAATTTAAATGGAAAATAAACAGGAAAATAATTTGGAATCTTATCTATAAAATTTCATGGTTGGGGTGTGTGTAGCATTATAAAAAAAATCATTCCCGTATCAAGTGGAGGACCTGGGATTGGGAAGATACACGTCAAACATGCTGCATAATGGCCGAAAGTGAGATCAAGATAGGGTGAGAACATATATTAGGGCAATCAAGAAGAAAGTTGTAGTAGGGCACCCCATATTAGGGATATTATCATTGTGGATTCTTATTGTATCTTTCTGCTTTTGCAAACACGAAAATAATGTGTAGCGCTTCGTGACGGGTTTAGAAGGATACAATTTATAATTAATAAACTAATATATTAATAACACTATACACTGTTCATAGAAAAAAACATTATTTATAAACAGTTAATAGAATAATAACATTCCATCTTGAGAAATGTTATTATAAGTAATGTAACAATTAGTTACCCTAATCGTGTGTTCGGCTAATGCTTTGAAAAGCATAAATTGAAAGAATCAACATGGAAATTACTGCATTATTTGATACTCCGTACAACGTATGATGACAATGATTTGAGGGTCTTTTTTTTAACGACACATAATCTCCCACTAGTATAAATTTGGGCTTTTGTTACACATGCTACGATTGGAACGGCCACACATCGATATATTTGTGTGGCTAAAGGTCTGAAAATAAATTTCAGGTTATTTGTTAGCCACATATGAAACCTCATTGTGTGACCATTCGGAAATGTATTGCCACACTTTCGAACATTTATGTGGTTAAAGGTACATGATACGTTTACGTCAATTATTTAGCCACACATGAATTGAGACGTGTGACAAATATAGAGTAATTTCGAAGCATTAATCACGATATAAATATAAAAAGTGACAAATCTTTAACACCTTTGTGGTCCTAATTAATGACCTTAATTAATAAATGATCTGATTAATCTGATTTCTACTTTACACTGTATTATGTGTCCACAAAGGAAGTAAAGAAGTTATGTT
Source organism: Calendula officinalis (assembly GCA_963853835.1). Lineage (NCBI taxonomy): Eukaryota > Viridiplantae > Streptophyta > Magnoliopsida > Asterales > Asteraceae > Calendula > Calendula officinalis. The sequence continues at coordinate 2,578,679 of OY970834.1, forward strand.
TTAGCCAAACCCATCAACTTAAGCATCATTAATGCATACGGAGTATAATTTATTAATATATAGAAAGCATATATACTTTAGGTTACTATTAATCCCCAAAATACTTGGCGTGAGTTCTTTTGCTTCTAATGGTGTGTTGAGCTTTGGTTGATCGTTTCTTTCATCACCAAATGCTACTTTATATAGTTTCCATACGAAGTGACATAAATTAAAGCAAGAATCCTTTTCTCTAGAGTGGCGGATGACATGCGTAAAATGCAAAGGGCCGTGAAAGCACATCATTATACAAAAGTTTTTTTTATTTTAAATAGTATAACGCACACTCTAAACTATTTATAAATCTACATCCTTTTAGAAAAGTTTTATCCAACTTGTGTGATCCATATTAACAGAGCACTACGTAGAATCAGAACTCAAATTGAATTCTATGTTTTCCAGTAATCATGGCTATCAACATGTTTTTTTAACAATGATTCCATTAAAAAACAAAGCAAGACATTATGGGTGTTACAAATGTTTAATAAGAAATAAAAGGGTTACAAATTAGCCAATTAGCCCAATTATATGTAGGCCCGATCATATCTATTGAAAACCGAATTAAAAGTTAATAAAATTGTTTGTTCTATCAAACCTTCCTTACTCGACATGTTGATGTCATTAACTTTATCTACACTACAAGGAAAATGTCATTTAATAACAGAGGCATTAATGACTTACCAAAAATGTCACTATATCTGAATTATTAGCGACACTTTTTTCGAAAATGTAGTAAAAAGACTTGCATTTCACTTGTACTCACATTTCTTTTAGAAAGTGTGGGTAATATGTTTTACCTTTGGGTTTAAGGGGTGTTTGTTTTGCTTTTCCCAAAAAAATGGTGTTTTCTTAGCTTATTAGGCCGACTTATTAGCTTATTAAACGTGTAAAAAGTCCATAACCCCATTTTTCGGCTTATGAAATTGTGCTTATATAAACCAATAAACTCAAGCTCATAAGTTGATGATGAGCCCAAAAAATAGGCTTATGAATCGAGAAAAGTTCCTTCGACTTTTTTTCGGTTTTTTATGGGTCTTAAACCGACCAGAACCGCTTGAAACCGAGAACCAATTTTGCATGAAAATTAGAACCGAGAACCGAACTGAGATAGCTCGGTTCGATTCTGCAGTTCCGATCGGTTCTCGGTCAAATTTGCACATGCCTAATTGTAAATAGTTCATGTTTGTTCTAGGCTTCTAGCTCCTTGCTAATAGCTTTTTTTTGTTCTAACCCATTGCTAGTAGCTAATATATATTATTCTTTGTCGTTAATAAAGAAAATCATATTAAGCTTGAGAGATCATCATATTAAAAAAAATAAAGAAAAAAGGATATATGGCCTCAACCAATATGATGAAAAAGAAACTACAATCAATCTAGAATATACACTAACTCTAGACTTGAAATAAAATATTTCGAGGATGGTAATAAGAATAAATAAAGCCACATCTCTCTCTCTCTCATCTCAAGGGCATGAAAAGTATCTTTTAAACGTCTATATAAGGATGACAAACCTCCACTTCTTACTCACACATCAAATCATGCACATAAATATGTATAATGTTCCATATTGCAATGGAACAGTAGTACATGTCACCAACCAAATAAACTTGGTGCTTTACCTAAATCAGGAAAGCTTTCTACATGTATACTAGCTAGCTAGGTTTCCTTCTATGACAGCAATTATTATAGCAAACAACAACAAATAAGACATGATCGGAAACTATAAAAGGTATACAGAGTGGTGACAGAAGAGAGTGAGCACCCGTCGTCTTTCTTGCAAATTACCATGCTTTTTCTTGCAAATTACCATGCTTGAAGTGACGTGTGCTCACCCTCTGTCTGTCACCCTCTCTAATCTCTTTTCTCTCTGTTACTTCTTATTTAGTATTTCAAATTAGATTTCCATTAACCATTATGGCAATAATATTATCTTATAGCTAAGTACGTTCATTATAATCTTGATATGTTTCTTCTGTCATTTGATCACAAGATGAAAATAAACTTTCAAGAAATTGTTAGGGAAATTAAAAAATTCAAAATATGTAAACAAAATCATCTGGGAAGTGTCATGGGAAATTGACAAAGACAATTTTGATGGGTGGAAATTAAAAATGTTAAATATGTTGATGGTGGGTATTTAATTATGACAAATTAGTGACTTATCGAAGAGTCACAAAAAGAGTCAATACTATGGCAGTATTACAGTATAAAACGGTTACTATTAGACCAGTTGTGTCAGTTTCTCGGTGACAGTTGAAACAGTCACTAGTACTCTTTCCTGACTCTTGACTATTGTGAAGTCAGAAAATCTTTCTTTTTTAAAATACTAAGGTTCTAAAAAACGCGTCATGGCAGCGTCAAAGCGTTGTCAAGGCGTGAAGCGCGGCGTCGACGTTATGAAACAGACCATGGCGGTGGCTCGGCTAGGAGTAGCGTGAGATAAGGCGTGATAAGGCGCGCCTTATAACGAGTTTTTTGTAAAGCGACTGGGAAAATTGATATTTTTTTAAAAAACTGATGAATATATTATTATAAATTTGGATGTAATTCTTTTTATGAACTTTATACATGAATTGTTGTATAAATCAATAGATCTATAAAAAAATTTAATTTGATATACGTATATATATAATTTATATAAAAAATTTGTCGCGTTAAGTTACGCCTTGAAAAACGTCATGGCTTGAGGCTTGATGGTGCCGCCACACCACGCCTTACGCTTTCTAAAACATTTAGGGAATTCATTTCTACACAATTTTTATATCGTACACCACATATTACAAATTTTACAGCTAATTGTACAACTATATTAAGCACTGGTTGTGATAGATGTATTAAAAATTATGGTGTAAAAATCACCCCATACTAATAGCGTCATCTTCTCACGACAAGGGTATATCGTAGTTGATAGGGCTTGTTCTCTTGAAAAAACTAAAAATTCCTGAAAAGTTCCAAGTTTAATCCCTATAAGCAACAAAAAGTATATTTCTTTGTGGCTACGAAGGTTCATCTGCAACCACTTTAGATGGGTGATCGTACTGGGATTACTTGGCTAGCAAATCAGGTTAAACAAAAAAAGAGAAACATTTCTAGTATGTTTGATTAATATACTTCCTCCGTTTCAAAATAAGTGATACTCTTTCTATTTTGGAGTGTTTCAAAATAAGTGATACACTTTGAAAACTTACCTTATTTTGTAAAAAATAATGGGACACACACCCACTAACTATCTCATTTAATATAAATCAAAGTACTCATTTACCCTTACTTTTACTTATAAACATCATTATCATCACTTTATTTCAAATTTGTGGGACTCATCCTTCACTAACTATCTAATTTAATCTAATTAACCTTGATTATGATATTTTACCTCAAAAAATATAAAATCTAAATGTATCACTTATTTTGAAACGGAGGAAGTATCAAGCTAAGGGCATCCACACCGGTAATTTCTAAAGACTTGCAAATGTTATTTGAGATCGACGTAAGAAAATGAATTTCAAGTTATGAAATCCTATTTGCAATTGAAAGTGGGCTCTAATTTAATTTTATTTTCTTTTTTAATAAAAGATCACCTCTATCTATTATACTTTTAATATTTAATATATATGTTAGAAGATATAATTAAAAGATGATGTGGAAGTGAGGACCACTTTGAAAATATGTTGTAATTGCAGTAATGTGGAAATGAGTTGCAAAGCTGACATGTCACAATTGAAATACGAATGATATTTCATTGATGTGGATAACCTAAGGCTTATGCTAGTTGTTTGCATGAAAATGAAATTCTCGAAATAGAACATTAGAATTTTATTTTTACACAGATATATATCATAGACTTTTTAGACATAAAATATGAAATATAAGATGAACCAAATAAAAAGCATATTTAAACCGAGACTTTTAAAATCACGTGCTTTAATTCAGCCGCCCATCGATTCATTGAATGTTAGTTGGTACTTGGTAGAAAATCCTACATGAGGCCATACGCACGACTCGACGACCGCAGTCTATCAAAAACCTTTTTTTTTCGGTTACATATGTACTTTTTTGACAATGTACCATAATTAACTGGATCACCAAAATGCTGGTAGGCTAGCAATATAAATTATAAAGTGTTGGACGGTATTTTTCTTTAGAATTTGATCATGAGTTTGAGTCCCCCATGTGTATAATATGTTGTAGATTAGGGTAGTTTAGAGGGTGTGTATGTTATACGATTCAAAAATAATTAACTGGATCTTGGAAGATTTTAATTCAGAATTAAATAAATTTCATTTTAATTTAAACTAATTAACTTACAATTAAATATAAAATAAATTAATTGCCATTTTAAATAGTGGTTATCTTAATAACCTAAATATAAGAGTAGGACTAGTGCACGTACATGTTGGAACGTCACTGATTTCATGTTATGCGGTTCCAACCGAAGCTAAACTTTGCGACAAGATGAAAGTTGTGGCAAACCAATTGGCCAATTTCCGTCGAACTCAAACTCTTAGGTTATTTTTTGATTTTTGTTATGTTTCATTTGTAATGTAAATCACGTGGTATCCATGGTTCTCATTAAACACACGATATTTAGTTACCTAATTTCAATTTTTCGCATCTAATTTCATTTTTTTTAAATATATTGCAATGCCTCTCGATATTAGAATCATCCTTATAAAAGGCGTTCATTGGAAGCTGTGGGTCGGAGCTTTTCTCTCTAGAGCATGTGTTTACAATTTACATTGTGTATGTTTGGAATTCCGTATGTGTTAAGTGCATAATTATTCGAACTATAAACAAAATCATTGCAATATACATTATACTACGTACAATGTTTTTAGATACCATTTAAGGAATAAAATACTCGTTGATAATATGAAGCTGCAAAACCCCATGTTCAAGTATCTCTTTCAATATATGATAATGATTATGACAATTATTAAACAAAGCAAGAATTACCAATCTCGTACTTTGACTCTATGCTAACCTAGTTAACTATCAACTTTTATGACCTATTGTTCTGGTACTCTCCACTCTTTCTTCATTTGTCATTTTTATCACATCAACATTTCTAAACTGACACATTAATTAACACACATATGTCAACAACTTTACATTTCCTTTGACAAAAATCAAAATATGTTATAAAATGTACAAGTTTACCATACATGTCAAACTATCATCTCGTCGCCTCTTGTTCGAATAATCGAATTTAAAGGAAAAAACAAACTGGTGCAAACAGACGAGATCCCATTACCACAAATCTTAGCATATAGTCAAAGAACAGACATCTTTGTTTAGAGTTTATTCACATAAATTATTAGTATAAATTATTTGAAGGAATTTAGATATTGTATGGATTTTTTTCAAATAAAAAAGTAGGAAATACAACAAGAATCAATAAATATATTTGGAATATTGAGCTGCGTGATGTTGGCTGTGCGTTGACTATTTTCAAGCCTCCCAATACGACTTCCCCAGCCCCTTCTGGAGGATTTTTCCCATTAAAATTCAAATCCCCAATTTCTCTCCCAAATCCCATGGCCGATTACAGCTCAAATTCATACAATTACAGTGATCGAAACATGCAATTAGAGAGATACAATGACGAATTTGGCCCAAAATCCACCTCGCAATTTCAGATCTTACAGCGTTTCTTCCTACAAAACAAATATGGATATCGTTGTTGCTAATAACAACGATTTCAAGCTGAAGAAAGTGAAATCAACAAACGGATCGACCTCGAAATCATGGAGTTTTAGGGATCCTAAATACCAGAGGAAAAAAAGAGTTGCTGGATATAAAGTTTATTCTGTTGAAGGAAAACTTAAAAGGAAGAGCTTCAGATGGATTAAAGATAAGTATACACATGTTGTTTATGGACACTGAAATTAATTTTAGGTGCTGTTTGATAGGAACAAAATGATTAAGTGCTGAATGATTCAAGGGTCTGAATGATTAAGAGGTTTTGTATAAAACGTGTTTTGAATATGTGAATTTTTTTTATAAGATTACAACTTCTTAATAATTCAGCATATGCTTAAAAAAAGAATGATTCAGCACTATATTGCTGTCCCATTCAGCATATACTTCATTCAGAGGCGCTAAACAAACGCACTGAATGCTGAATGGTTCAACATTCAGCGCTGAATGGTTCCATTAAGCTGCAAACAAACACCACCTTAATATTGTTGTAAAATTACTGTGTTGCTTTTTTTCTTAAAATCTTCATTAATTTGAAATTAAGCTTCATGAATTCTGCTCTCATGTGAAATTTATTAGGCTTCGTTTATAAATAGCTTTGTGGTAACTTTTACCTAATGAATTAAAAGTTGTACATAGCTCTGGATTTGTTAAATTCAGTTCTTGAAAGCATTATTTTAAAAACCCGGTTAACAGGCGGTGAATATGAAAATGGAAAGGTAGTCGAGCTTGATGAAAATAAAAGTTCGGTTAGGTCGAACCGCAAAGAACCAGTTTTTCTAAAAATTTAGATGAATAAAAATAGACATGTATTTTTTAGAAGTATATAAGTTTTATAATTTAAAAATTATACATTTAGTTAAAAAATAAGTTTTAAGAAATCTTTTGATTCTTTATGTTATTTATTTTATATATTTTTTAGATTTTTTGGCATTTTGACACAATTTACATAATTAATGCATCAAATACTCAACATTAGTATCATCTCATTCAACCTCCGGCTAATCAGTCCAACCGCTTTCTTTAACTGTACTTAAAGATATTGAGTTCAATAGAAAAATTGGTTTCTTTATCATTGCTCAAAAAGTTACCGATGTATATTTTCTTGAATACAAACAGGATATAATAGTGAAACTTGGTTGAGTTTTTTTTGTAAATGATATTCACCTACGAATTAACTTACCCATAAAATGAAACGATTATATTCAGCAAAATTAATGTATAAAATGAATTGAGTGAAAAATGAAAATAACACGTCACCTTCTTATTAAACATATAGTTTTTTTTTTTTCTTTTTTTACCACATTAAATCATTTCATTTCAAAATATTATTATTTACGTGGATATGTGTGAGTGTGAATATGTGTGAAATGTTAGATACGAGGAATTTGGGTCCGCGCTTCGCGGCGGGGTAAAAATATACACATCATATTTATAGATTGACATATCCATAACATATAGTCAATAAAAAAGTTTCACACGAAAACATGTTCTTATACGATGTGTAATAAAGTTACAGCTTCAAGCTACAACTTATTCACCATCTTGACTTAATGACTTTAAGTGTTAGAGCTTTACTGAAATTTAATTTGTTAGGGTAACTTTTGAGTGGGTTGTAAAAATATAAATCATAAACATGTTATTAATTTTGTTAGGATAACTTGAACAATTATTATTTTAGTTTACCTTTAAAATACGTGCATACGGATTGGATTGATTGTAAATTTACTTAATCTATATACTACTATTAAAGTTATACGAATTATAAAATAATTTGGATTAGTTACAAATTTACTTAATTTATACACCACTATTATATAAATGATTTCAAATTCTAAAATATATCAAACTAAAAGACACCATAAAAATTTTATTATTATTGTATAAAAAAACACAACTTAAACTAATAATAATAATAATAATAATAATAATAATAATTATTATTATTATTATTATTAAGTCACGTGAAAGGTGTAAGAGAAAAATGATAATAACAAAAAACAACTTAATAAACATTATATTGCATAAGATTATGACTTGGTAAGAGAATATGTTCGCGCTCCATGGAAGATTCGTAAAAAAAAATATATCATGTATAAACTAACATATTCTTAACATTGCATTCATGGCATGTTTAAGAAAACTTATTAATGGGGCTTATGAGCTTATTAGCTTATTAAGCATTTAAGCTCAAATACACTTAAATTTTCAAACTTATTTAAACTTAATAAGATAATAAGCTCATAAAACTTGTTATAAGTTTTCCCAAACATGCTTTAAAATTTATTCATGCACCATTTCCCTTTAATATCAAACATCTCACTTCTTATTTAAAGGCCGTGTAAATAATACATTAAAATTATAACTTAATCACCACTCAAGTGACCATATTTGTTTTTTACTCTTAAAATTCACGCCCTCAAATTACCTCAACACCTTAGTCTCTTTCTTTTTTCTAATGGTCATTATGTTTTTCATGACTTATCCATTATGTTGTGAAGTTTGTACATCGTCTTTTCCTAGATAACAATGAAGGGCACAATAACTAAGAGGGAGGAGCCAACCCCTCCCCATCCTACATGTCAAAATTATGGGATTCGCCATCATACTTTTCGTTGGGTGAGTGAAACCCTTCGCTAGTGGTCCGGCGAGAGGAGAGAGAGAGAAATTTTAATTTTTTTAAGGGTATTTTGTGATTGAGAGGTATTTTGATGGGTCCTAAATGAGTATTATTAGTTAGTGATGGTAGGGGGTATTTGGGGTTTTGAATGTGAAATGTGAAATAACGATGTGACGCAGAGGTGACGCTGATTTGACATTTTGGCTTAAGCCATCATACTTGATACTCTAAAAGAAAATTTTTAATGAATTGTACGTTTTGGCTTTTGAAATTGTAAGTTTCTTTTTCAGTTTGTATTCTTATGAGCAACAACTATTGTACGTTTACTACGATACTACACCTTTTCTCTTTCTCTCTCCCTCTAAAGAAAAACCCAATTTCACTTTTTCTAAACACACAGATACAATTCTTGACAGCATCTTCGACTCAATTTTTTACTCAATTCATTAAACCCATTTAAATCCTCCAAATTTTACTAAATCTTCCTCCCTTTTCACTCAAAATCTCAACTGGTGTCTATTTATACCCTAGAAATGATCAAAGTACGCCCCATGAATCCCTTTCATTTTAAATAATTCTCATCATATTGTGTATGAATTTATGAATTGTTATCAAGGATCCACCTCATATCAACCAAACTCCTATGGAATTCCAGTAGATATGTTCGTCTCGAAGAAGAAGAAGCCACCCAACAACAAAATCATGACCTCCAATCTTAAATTCACCGATTCTTATAACCGTCCCTCTCGATCTAACTTACAAACATATCAAAAGGCATATTTGGTGTCAAGAAAGGCCTTGATCAAGTTAATCAGATCGGTAGTCAAAAAGGAAAGTGGAAAAGGACAATAACATCAGAATATTTATTAAAAAGGGAAAAAAATTAAAAAAAAAATATGAAAACTGCTCATCAACTGTAGATGAGCAGTCACATTTCTCCCCGCTAAATGTTAATAAGGTAATTATAGCGTTACAAAGATGTTGAAAGATACAAAAGTCTTATTACTCCCTCCGTCCTTAATAAAGTTCCCATTTTAATTGGTCACGAGTTTTTAGAAGTTAGTTAGTGGTGGGGTCTTGATAATAAGTTTGATTAAAATATAAGGTTATTTTGGAGAGAGAAAGTGTTTTTAAAAGATAGTTAGTGGTGAAGTACATTGTAATAATATTATTTTATTGAGTGAGTCCCTCAAATTTGAGAAATGAGAATTTTATTTTGGGACAAATATTTTGATAGAAATGGGAACTTTATTAAGGGACGGATGGAGTATATAGTATGTTACATTTTGGACTTTATAAGATGTTGATAACTGGTATAAAAAGTCTAATCAAAATATTAGACAGCGACTACACTGCAGATAATCCCTCAAATTTAATATATTTTTTTCTAACATCAATAATATGTCAAAATGAATCAATAACAAAGTCGAAAATCGATTATGATTATAAAGCAGTTGGGTCGTATAAGTCTGGAGTATAAGTTAGGCTACCCAGGAAGCCTGTTATAAATGGTAAAAAAATGTTCAAATCATTAAGTAGCTACATTACGTGTATGCTATTTTTGATGACAAAAAACTGCTCACTATAAACATCAGTCCTCCACATATACACGAGAATGCATTAAATTTGCTGCATATTGATGTGTAAGTCGACTTTTTTTTTTCTAGCTGTTTTGTCTAGTCTTATTAAACAAGCATATATTCAGATTTTTTTTTTGAACGGCAAAGGATGATATATTTATATAAGCATAAAATACTTCTAGCAAGGAGCTAGAAAAGGTACAAGAGTATCAAAAGACTAAAACAGGACATAAACACTAAACGGACCATGAAATACTATAACAATTTGCCCTATATTTAACCCAAGAGTATAACATGGATTTGACTTCATCTTGAATTCTCGACACCGATATGTTTTGATTTTCAAACGCCGCCTTATTTCTTGATTTCCATATAAGCCACATAAGACCACCGATAGCCGCTTGAAGAAGTTTTTTTATTTTGCCCGAATTACCGGCCTCAATAATTCCATTTATCAATTGTGCCAGCGTACCGTGATTGGGCACACTGATTTGACACCATTTCAGGAACCATTCCCAAATATTTTTGCTAACCGTGCAAGAGTAAAATAAATGCTCCATCGACTCATCTTCTTCATTACATAATTGACAAGAGATAGATGGAAGATTAATACCTCTTTTGCTAAAATTAACCCTTGTATGGATACGATCCTGTAATAAACGCCACACAAAGCAATTAACTCTCGGAGGCATCCAATTATTCCAAAAACAGACGTTAGATGGGGACTCATGAACTATATAAACAATAATGGCCTTCATAGATCCAACCGTAAAGGAACCAGAAGCATCTCCACACCACCGCCACTTATCTTCACCATCAGAAAGCTAAATATGAACCACAAGTTCTTCGAGATCCTTTAATTTCTGATTGCACGCCAAGGGAAACGGATTTACCGACCACTCCCAATTGCAACCCGAGTGCCCGGTCAATCTTTCCGCAACCGTGCAACTTTTGTTTGATTCCAAAGTGTACAGCTCGGGGAACAGGTCGCACAATTTAGGAATTCCCAACCATCTATCATGCCAAAAATGAGTAATTCTACCATTGTTGACAGCAATAGAACCAAGCTCATCCACATTTATATTGAGGGATTGAAGATAAACTCCTGCTTTTGCAATACCACACCATGTACCTGCATATTTCTTTTTTGCAAACACAGAAAATTTATGATTAGAGGACCCGTGAATTGCTTTTATAACATTGTATCCTTTGTGACATTAGTTGGACCCGTGAATTGCTTTTATAACAGCAGCTTACAAGTCCAACTAATGTCACAACGGATACAATGTTTGCACTTGGTGCAGAAGAAACCGACGAAAAGTAATTTTTGTGTGAATTACCTGACCCGACAATTAAAAATGCATTTTGATAAATGATTTAGACTATTTGTTAGATTACCAATATACTATTTTCATTGAAATGAGAAATACAATGGTTAAATATTTTGTAAAGAAGGACGCTTATTAGCTTATTAGTTTAATAAGCTTACAATTTCAAGCGTTTTTGGGCTTATTAAGCTAATAAGCTCCCTTAATAAGCTTTCCCAAATACCCCATATTTAACTTAAAAAAATGAAAAAAGGATTAATTTTGGAAATTAGGTGATTCCTTAACAGAAGAAATAGCAACCAACCGAAGCAACAAATCGAAGTGCTCATTGGCGCTGGTCTAAAATATAAATGTATAAATAGTCTCTTGATAGTTTTGCTAAACTCCAATCGCTACGTTTTGTGATTGTGTTATGTTGTTAAGATTTTTTTTTTTTTTTTTTTTTTTTTTTTTTTTTTTTTTGGTAACCTGGGTTCCGACTTGCTTTGCAAGCCGACTAATCCCAGGGCGACCACCCGCTTTGCAGGTAGCCCAGAGTCAGCGCAGGTGAACCTTCGTGGCCACAAGGGGTTATATTTTTTGCTCCAAGTGGGATTCGAACTTGGGACCTCCAAGCAATTTCGCCAATGAAGACCAAACTCTTACCACTAAGACACCCCCTAGTGGTTATGTTGTTAAGATTCTTATATAATTTGTAAGACTATTATTATAATCTTGAATTTTTGTTTTTATTAAGTAATATTATTATATGTGTTAAAAAGTTGTACTCGAATTCTGTGTGCATTTAATCCTATAAAATTTATTCGTAGTCTAGTGGTTATGGTGAAAGGAATAAGGTGTTGCCCATGACAATAGGTCATGAGTTCAATTCCCGTCGTGGACAATTAGGAGTAGATCAGATGCCATTAAAAAAAAACAAGGTTAAAGTTGAATCCCATTAAATCTGACCGTAAACCGAACCATATAACCCATAAGCATTTGGTTTAACAAATTAACAAACTAGAAACCGAATAAATAAACCCTAACCCAATTAAGGTCAATCGGGTTACCTGGGTTCGGGTTTTTTTTACAGCCCTAGCGGGTTTTTTTTACAGCCCTAGCTATGACACTGCATAATACTCCCTCCGTCCCTAAATAAAGTTCTCATTTCTCTTGGGCACAATATTTAAGGAGAAAGTTTGTCGTGGGGTTATTGGTAATAAATTTGATTAAAATATAAAGTTGATTTGGAGAGAGAAAGAATATTAGTGGATAGTTAGTAGTGGGGTTCATGGTAATTATATTATTTTATTAAGTGGACCCCATCAACTTGTGAAATGAGAACTTTATTTTTAGGGACAAAAATTTAAGGTGAAATGAGAACTTTATTTAGGGACGGAGGGAGTATATAACTTGTGTGCACAGTAAATTAAATACAAAGTAATTTACCCCGTGCGTATATAAAATCCCATCTCATATGTCTAGTATTATAAAATTGTTATTGCTTATGTAAATCTTAATCTCTCTTATTGTAGCTTCCACCTTTCATTGTTTCATACAATTTCCATGAAAATAATATTAACTATCAGATTAAGCAGAAAAATGAGGTAAATCAAGTTAACCAGCAGAAATCCATCTGAACCATTATTGATAATTTATGATGATAATCACATAGTGCAAAAACACCCCCAAAACCCGAGGGTACTTACGTAAATTCAAATGAAACTAAAAACTGCTCAAAGAGGGTCAAGATGTGCATCAACTGTCCAATAAAAAAAACACCCACAATAATATGAAGAAGCAGTGATGATGACCTTTATATACAAGATCTTCAAGAAATTAACTAAAAACCAAACACCGAGCTTTCAAAGAACATCAATAAATCTTACGCGTTTAAGGTTTTCTGACCAAATATTACACCTTCATTGCCAATTTCTGGGCAGCAAGTGCTTCAGCTTCAAGAGTAGGCTCCCACAGAATTGTAGTTTCTGCGAGTAATCCAGTCACTGTGTATGGGTCCATGTTTGATGCTGGTCGCCTGTCTTCCAAGTAACCTAAAAATAATTTAAAAAAAAAAAAGTCAAATTCAAAGTCAAAATTCAAAAGTCCAAATTAAGGAGATGAAGTTAGTAATATTACCTTTGCCTTCCCTCTCAGTGTCACGGCCCACACGAATAGAACAACCACGGTTAGCAACTCCCTGCAAATTCAGTTGTAAAATACTTATGGATATATTATGTTTTAATTTAATATTATATGGTTTTTTATGTACCCATGAAAATTGGTTGATGCTGGCAGTTTCGTGTTTCCCTGTCAATCTTCTTTCATTTCCTTCTCCATAAGCACTGATGTGCTCTGTGTGGCGAAGTGAAAGGTTCAAAATCGCCTTTTTAATCACTTCAAAACCACCTTCTTCTCTCATTGCTAATGTACTACAAATTTATAAATAAAAATTAAGAGAATAAATTTTAATAAAAATAGCAAATAGTAAAAGAAAACAAGTACCTGTAGTTAGTATGGCATCCTGCTCCGTTCCAGTCTCCCTGTTAATGTGGGCCAGAAGAACTTTTCGGGTTAGTTATGTATTAAATTACAGGTGGCACTTTCATCCCAGTTCAACAATTAGACTGCTGTTAATCTCAAAGACTTTAAGATTATTAATTTATTATTTATAAAAAGAATTAGTGGATAAAATCCATTCCAGCCCGTTTCACCCATATTAAAAATGACCCGTCATCTAACGTGCACATCTAGCCACCTCTAAGAAAAACTGAAGAAAAATAGTCTACAATACCTCAATGGGCTTAGGGTCAAGTGTGAGGACAACACCAGCTTGCTCAGTAATTCTCTGTTAAAAACAATAAAATAAAACGTTTAAAATAATATTATATATTTATATTGTTATGGTATAAAATTGTATAAATGATGTACCTCAAGGAGGTATCTAGCACACCAGATATGGTCTCCAGCTTCAATTCCCACACTAGGACCAACTTGGAATTCCCACTGTGAAACACAACACAAACATTGTTTGTTATGATATTTGTTTTTATAATTTATTAAATAATTAAATAATATGGAAAATGAGTAGATGAAAACCTGTCCGGGCATAACTTCTCCATTGGTCCCACTGATGTTAATTCCAGCATACAAGCAAGCCTTGTAATGTGCATCAGATATGTCTCTTCCAAACGATTTATCTGCTCCAGCACCACAGTAATATGGGCCCTGAAACGGGTCGGGTAACGGGTCAAAACGGGTATTTTTTACCCGAAAGGTGTACAAAAGAAAGATCATGAAAAGTACCTGAGGACCAGGGTAGCCTCCAACGGGCCAACCCAAAGGCCACTTCACATCTGGCTGCATCAAAGTGTACTCTTGCTCAATTCCAAACCTAAAACCAGATTTATTACTCAAATATTAAAAACAAAAAAGTTTATTACTTTTTAATTGCATGAAGAAAATAAAATCATTTTAAACTGAAAAACCTACCATGGTACTTGTGACACAACTTTAGGATCACTGAAAATCTCAGCAGCCTTAGCACGTTTGTTTGTAGGAATTGGCTCGCCTTGTGGAGTGTATGCATCACAGATTACCTTTCAAAAAAAAAGATACAAAATACAGTTAAAAAGTTATGTATAAAAAAATTAAACTAAAATACAAAAAAGTTACACTCACCAAAATGTTGTTTCCACCACGGAAAGGATCCTTAAAGATTGCTTGGGGGCTGAAAAAGAAAATCACAATTACAATTACTTAACTAAATAAAATAAAATGAAACTTATGAGTTTGAGTTTTGAATTTTGGATATTGAATAGATAAGACTTACTATAAGATAACTTCACTATCTTCTCCTGGTGCTTGTCCAGTACTTGAACCATCATAGTTCCATTTTGGAAGCTCAGAAGGATGCTCAACCGGTTTTGAGAGTGTCTAAAATAATAAATAATAAATTAATAGGATCTTTTCTCAATTATATAAAACAATAAAAAACATCAAAAGCTAACATACCCTTGATTTGCTGCGTACATCTGTCCCTGAACCTCCAATCCTGTTCCAAAAAGTATCATAACAAACTTTTTTCAGTAAAATAAATTAAAAATCTTCTTCCTTTTTTGTAGTTTTGAAGGAAGATAATATATTATATACCAAATGTATTCAGCAATGATCTTATTGGTGTAAGGAGATACATCCAAATTTAGTAAATCTTCCATTCTGTTAATGGTTCCATTTGATGAAGCACAAATTCTAAATTTTGTAGAGGTTTTTAGTGCGCTTTTTTTGCTTTGTTTCATGGATAAAGAGTTCCACATTTTGGAAGTCATAGAGCTTGTTTCCATTGCATTCTTTGTTAATCTCATTTGCCATTGCACTGAAGGAGCCAAACATTGCGCCATTTTCACCTAACCATAACATTCAACAAAAAAAACTCAATAAATAATTAAAAAATATTAATATAAAAAAGTTGTTCTGTAATTAAAATAATACACAAAGCTTCCATTTGTTATGTAGTGCTAGATTCTGTGTACTTAAGACTTTATATCACTTACTTTTAGCCTTTGTTTTAATTATATAAAGGAGCATCAGATTTAAAAGGCAAATAAGGTGCTTTATGATACAATCTACTAATTATATGATTAACTATTTATTAAAAAGGTAAAGGGGAACACTTGGACAATCTGATCAAAGCTTAAAGATTGCATTAACAATTTCACAAGGGCAGTTTGGTCATTTCCTTCTCAGCACATGGAAAAACAATGCAGATGCTAATAAAATAATAGTTTCAATTATTTATGTTAAAAGATAATTAATCAGAAACAGATCTGAAACTCTCTGGTCTGCAATTAGCAGACAACCAATGGCCAATTGTAGATGCTCACTTGGCCTGTTCTAGACTACACTATCTATCTGACCACAAAAATCCAAATACTTCCTTCATTTTAGGGCGTGATTTACTAAAGCTGTATTAATACGGCAATCAAATCATCCAAATTAGCAACACCGATGGAAATCAGCAAACTAAAAAAATTCAGATCGACAACTTTCATCGTCGGTAGTGTACGACTGATAAATCGCAAATTTATGTAAAACAATGACGACGTAAAAACACAAAGCAACCACTGGCAATGGAGGTGGTTACCAGTGGCACTTCCGATCGTAAATACAAAATTAAGACGGCGATCAAATTATCCAAAACAGCATCACCGATCGGAATGGTCAAGCTGAAATTTTCACATCGACAATTTGCATCGGCGGCGACTGTGCGACTGTTAAGTCGCAAACTTCCGCAACACAATATATAAACATCAAATAACGATCAAAACGACGACAAAAGCACAGAGCAACCACCGGCAATGGAGGTGGTTTCCAGTTGCAGTTCCGATCGTAAACACGAAGTAATCAGAAGAGATGCAACGAGTAGAGAATGTAGGGGGTGGGGAACGTACCAGAGAATCGGCGGAGACTGAACGGAGAAGCAGCCGGAAAGTTGTGGTGACGGCGGTGAGGGGAATGAAATGAAAGAGGAACGCGGAAGTTGTTAAATGGATATGAAAAAGGTTATTTATAAAGAAAAGGGAAAAGATGAGGGGTGGATAATGAAATATTGGATAATGGCCTTTCCTAAAGAGATAGGGGTATGTGGTTTTGGGTGGAGGAAATTCGTTTTTGGTCTCTTTAAGGTCATCAAAAGAAGCTCACTACTATAGGATAAGGTTTTCTTACCATCCCAACAATATTTATCAACAAAATTCCTATAAAAGTTTCTTAAATTTTATATATAATTCCTTAATACAATGCTAATTTTATGAGTTTTGATAGCAAAATATTATAATGAAATTTAGAATATATTAAATTGAGTAGTTAGTGGAAAATGAGTGTTACATATTTTAAATAAAGTAATGTTGTTGTTGTTTTAAAGTAAAAGAAAGTATAAAATAGTCATTTCATTATATTAAATGAGATACTTTGTGGGTTTAAGACACATTAATTTTTAGGTACACTATCATAATGTATACTTATTATGAACATGTCAAAAATGCAATTTATGTCAAGTTATTTTGATACAGAGAAAGTATATAAGTTTTAATTACATGATTTATATGACATTATTAATTGTTACATACTTCATTGAGTTTTCTGCCGTTAACAAAAACATACTTCATTAAGTTGCAAATAACATCACATTTTTTTCAAATGTTTTGAAAAGAGTTTTTAGTCTCGAATAAAGATATTATTGTCTATATCTTATCTGCTCACTCCATCTTTAACATGATTAGATATCATTATTATTATTAGGGTGTCATAAGAGATGCATAAATGATTTATACATTCATTTATAATCGACTCCTGAATTTTGCACCATTTTTAATTCACTTGTCATTAACAAAACTTATATGAAGAAGTTTTTGCTTTGTTAGGTAAGTTGGAATCATTAAACCGTGACAAATTAGTCAAATATGGTTTATGAGTAGATATATTTGGTATTTATTGATCTTGATTGTGTGTTTCATATTGAATTTAGAGAAATGATATTTAGTCCTACCATTTGATCATATTTTAGTCATATCTACTTGATATGGTGACATGTGTACTCCACTAATTCTTTCTCCTAATATTATTCCTTGATCTTGACACGTGTCTTCATTCAATGAATAGGACCAAATGATAGGACTAAATACCATTACTCCTGAATTTATTATCATAAACGCTTTTCTTATACATGGAAAGTTCGATACAATATTTTTCTATTTAATAGGCGATAGTCACTCAGTAGTAGCATGTCTGATAAATTTGGATATCACAACAAAAATATCTAATATTACCATTTAATATGTTCAAAATTATTTTGTATGAATTGACACCTGGTTTAATAAAGATCTGTGTAGTTAAGTATAATAAGTAGAATGACTATTAAAATGAAAAAAAAAAAATTAAAATAAAATCAAAAATCTTGAGGTACGTCAATTGAAATATTATCGAAGGTTCAAACTCATCAACACCAATTTGGCTTAAACGATATATGGATGACTTATCTATCAATCAAGAAGTTATATGTTTAAGTTGTGTATTGTATATAGTTGGTGTAACCCATGTGTGTTGTCTTTCATACCAATAAAAATATTATAGAAATTACGTATTCTAGCTAATGGACAAAGAGAAATCGTACGAGTATTGCATCTTGGACACTAATCTATTTTCTAACTTATAAGTTTTATCACATTAACTTTATATTACCCGTTTTACCACTGACAAAAAACTATCAAATTCATACAAACAACATTTCTTACTTTCCTCCTCGGTTTTGTCACATCACTATTTTTAAATTACAAAAAATCTTAATATATTATCAAAAAATAATAAAAAAGATAAAACTGAAAACAAAATAGAAAATAAATTTTAAAATATTATTAAAAGGGAGAAAAAAAAGGAAAAAAATAATATTTCTCTCATGCTCTTTCTCCTCTCTCGTCTCTTTCCACCTCCACTTTCATTATTCTTCCGCACATGGCATCTCTTCCTTGGTCCCTAGTCTCTTATGATCCCCGATGAGACCACCAACTTTACTGATGAGAACTGAAGAGCAAAGCAACAGACGTTGGCACGGGTCTTATATTATTTAACAGAGAAAAAATAATAGTATTGCACTGTTTTATGGCAGTTTGTATTAGTAAATTAGGCATTATTTTGCACTGTGATTTGTGCACACTACCATGATGAAGGTCAAGTTAGAATAAAGAAAAGATAAATAATTTTACTATAAATTATTTGATAAACAAGCTCGTTTAATAAACGAGCTCTTAGTTAATCTCGAACTCGGCTCATATTCGTTTAAGCTCGGTTCATTTCGAGCTTTTATCGAGCCAATGTCGAGTAGCTCACGGACGGCTCGGCTCGTTTTCTCCACAGGGTAATAGAGAGAAATGAGAATACACCGACCCAACGTTGACAAATACCCAACCCAAAATTCCCCTTTACCAAAAATCTCTACCTTTTTTCCCGATTAACGTGACTTCAATTTTGTCTAGGTTTTGCAAATTCGGGAATTTTGATATCTGAAAACAGTTATATATGACTTGCCGAAGAAACCTCACAAAATCAGCATATTAGGATCTGGAAATCAAAGCACGATCTATTGCTTTTGAATCTTAATGGAACAGCTTATTAACTTCATTATTCGTCCACCTAGGTAAAATTACATTCTCCATCTCTTCAATTATAGTTCTTATTTGTGTTATGCTAGATTCATAATGATGTGTATCTGCTTTTACCCTAATTTTCGATTTGGGGGTTTTATGTATATAATAATCGTTAATTCAATGGTGTTGTGAACTTGAATTTATTGTGTAGTTCTTATACTGCCTTCCATAGTTTCTATGAGTATAACCCGTAGGTATTTAATCGTTGCAGACTTGCAGTAACCAGAATTATAGGTGTTTACAGTTTCTGCTAATTAAGTAGATAATTGATTGAGATAGTAAACATTTGAGCAGTATGTTTCTTCAAATGTAGGCATTCAACGCTGTATATTTATGCAATCCAGATATTGTTTTGAACAACTAGATTCTAATAGTATCATACTGATCAATTCATGTTATCAATCCATTATAATCTATACATTATAATACACGTTATGAAAAAAAATTTAATTTTTGGTGGCAGAGCTGAGTATGAGCCTAATAATGATCTGCTAGATCAAGAATTCATGCTTAAAGGAAAATGGTTTCAAAGGAAAGATATTGAGGTAAAATTTGTTTATACATTGATCTATCCATAACATTTCACACACACATACACACACACTATTGTTCATTATGATTCATGAATTCAAGTAATTTTGGGGTTGTTTTTATTTTTTCAGATTGTAAATAGTCGAGGAGATGTTCTTCAGTGTAGTCATTACTTGCCTATTGTGAGTCCTGAAGGAAAGCCTTTACCGTGTGTAATATACTGTCATGGAAACAGGTTAGTTAGATATATATGTATGTATCACTGTTGCTTAGGCAAGTTGTGATTTTTATTTATTTATTTTTTCTTTCAAATTTGACTATTTACGAGCTGCTAATTATAATGAGTATGTGGCAGTGGGTGCCGAGCAGATGCTAGTGAAGCAGCTATAATATTACTACCATCAAATATTACCGTTTTTACCCTTGATTTTGCTGGTTCTGGAATCTCTGGTGGAGAGCATGTCAGTCTAGGGTGGTATGAAGTAAGTGATTTAGTAATATTATATTATTTTTTTTTTTAAATCATAATATTCATGAATTTTTTTTCCACATATGTATTTAAATATTCTATTATTTTCATCATCGAAGATTTTAGATTATTAGTTGTTGTTTCCTTACCCAGAAGGATGATTTGAAATCTGTGGTGAACTATTTACGGGCTGATGGAAATGTTTCATTAATTGGTCTTTGGGGCCGGTCAATGGGTGCTGTAACAAGGTAATTTTAATGTGTTTTTTTTTTCAATTGATATTTTATAAAAAAAGAAAAAAAAAAGACAAATTAGACAATAAAAATATGTTCAGTGATATAAGATCTTGGTTTTCTAACTTAAAATGTTGATGATGTCAGCCTGATGTATGGAGTTGAAGATCCTTCAATTGCAGGAATGGTTCTTGACAGTCCCTTTTCTGATTTGGTTGATTTAATGATGGAACTTGTTGATACCTACAAAATTCGTCTGCCCAAGTTTACTGTATGTATAATTTAATTAAATATATAAATTAATTATAAATCTAGTTTTGTTATAAAAATTTTAAATATGAAGATAACCAACCTCAATGTGCTGTTTTTGTTTTCAGGTTAAGTTTGCTATCCAATACATGCGAAGAGCTATTCTTAAAAAGGCAAAATTTGATATTACAGAGCTGAATACCATAAAGGTGACATAATCATTTTTAAATGTTCAATTAACAAATGAAGATTTCGATAATTTTGATTAATTACAGGTTGCAAAATGTTCATTTGTTCCAGTTTTGTTTGGTCATGCTGGTGATGATGATTTTATACAACCGCATCACTCTGACCGTATATATGAAGCTTACATGGTAATTTTATATATATAGTCAATTAGACATTGTATAAACAAACGTTCAAATGTTTTATTTATTTATTAATTATTATTTTTATATCTTGACAGGGTGACAAAAATATCATAAAATTTGAGGGTGACCATAACTCCCCACGTCCTCAATTTTATTTTGATTCTATAAACATCTTTTTCCACAATGTGTTGCAACCTCCAGAAGATGAAGTTAAAGGAAATTTTTTTGATTCATCTCTTGATTTTCTTCAAAGGGTATATATATACATATCATTTCATTTATGGCAATATAATATATGATTTATTTATTTTAATTATTGTTCTATTTTCAGGAAATACAGGGAGTTGGATATGAAGATGATTTTTTAGTTACACCTCAAGGTATGCTATTTTTAAAATTTGTTTATATAAATTGGTGTGATGGCATATTTTCTGAGTCGTTGTAATGATTTCATTTAGCATCGAGTAGTACGGAAGATGCAATTAATCAAATCCGTTCTAAAAGGCCAATGAGTAGGACCGAGGTTAGTAATTAGGGTTTCTTGATTATTATTTTTGTTTAATTGTGTATTTTTCATTATTTTGTGTATTATATATATATATATATATATATATATATATATATATATATATATATATATATATATATATATATATATATATATATATATATGTTTATTTGTTTCTTGTGACTTTCAGGTTCCTAGTGATATCCCATCAGCTGATAAACAATGTAATTCTGAGGTATTGTTGTAATATGTGTGTTAGAATTAAAGAAAGGTTATGTTGACTTTGTGAGTTGACTTATGACCGTATATTGTTTTTTTTTTTTTTTTTACTTTAGGATGAAGGAACTACAACCGAGTCATCATCATCTTCTAAAATGATCAACTTTGAATTTTCTAATGGCCACCCGTACGCCACATCAGCAGACGATCAGGACTATGTGGAGTACCCGCTTCATCATGTAGAAGGTTTCCCATGCAATGTTGAAGAAGAAGAAAGAGTAAGCTTTCACACATTTTGCCACCTGCCACCTGTACAAATTACCTTTTTTATAATCATATTTTTACATAACTCTTTTTAGATGCTCATGGAAGCCGTACTCCTGTCATTAAAAGATACAGAACTGAAACAACCGCCACCTGGCGATCAACCGCCAACGGACCCCACAGCAAGTAGTAGTGATTCATCGACCCAATTCATGTCTCCATCTAATAACAGCACATCATCATCAGCTGAACATTCATCAAATATGACTCCATCTGCTGATGTGTCGGGTAGTAGTAATAATAGGAAAAAATCTGATGCAGATGCTGACATGGCAGATAGGACGAAAGCTACGGTTACGGTTGAAAAAACCCCGTCTAGTAACATAATGGACGGGTTGTTAAAACGTTGGGATCTTAGCTTTTTTAAGAATAGGTGATGATTTCAAGATGCATTTGGTTATAGGAAGTGTTTTATATTTTGTTGATTATAATTTCCAAATCTTTTTGGGTTTTGGAGGTGTGTGGTGATTCTTTGATTTGATACTGAAACATGGTATGGAACATGTGATGATAGAAGGTGGGGAGATTGGTGTAATTTGTTGTGTATATAAGGTTCAATTTCAATTCATAATTGTGTTTTATATACATGTCAACATATGCAAGTTTATATGGAATTTTATACAAGATCATTTTTTAATTTATTCATTATCATTCAAATATTATTTGTATGATTTATATGCTTACAAGTTTAATATTGATTTGATTTTTTTGTTAATACATATTATATAAAAGTACATATTTACACAACTTCCTTATACACATACATATTTACATGTTTTTTCCATACTCATTACATTCTTACACATGCCACATGTACACATCACATTCATGCTTTACTTGTGTATGATTGTATGATTTTACAGACATATTATTTTTTTGTTAATACCACATTTGATACCAAAATCCGAAAATTAAAAATCATTATAATTTCATTACTGAAAGAACATACAAAAACAGCATAGTGTATACCCGTACAATTCTTAAGCAGCAAAAGAAACACGATTTGTATGAAAACATAACATTTTTCCATGTTCGGGTCAACCCGACCCGACCCAAACATCATGTTTTCATTGCAGGCCTGACCAACCCAAGGCCCGAACCACTCCCAAGATGCTTAAACTCCTTTGCTTCAAGATTATCCCCATGACCCGCAAACCCGGTCCCACCTTTCTCCAAATTAACCAAATTCCTCTCCTTACATCCCTTATTACACACCAAACAAACCTTATCAACCGCCACAAATTTACCCGCACACTTTTTACAAAAAACATGCCCACAGCTACTCAAAGCCACAAGTGATGAAGTATTTGTAAAGTCACCTTACAACTAGGGCAAATATAAGTTTTATCCAACAAAGAACCTTTCTTTTCCTCATTCGAGTCTTCAGTTAGGTAAATAGAAAAGAGGGATTTTAATTTAAGCTTCTCGTTACCTTCGGGGCAAGTTGTGGAAGTCAACGTGGCGTTGACTTTGACCGGGGCGTCAGGTGTGGCGGAAGGCAGCCAAAATGCTTTCATGGTTCTGAGTGCTTCTGCTTCATATGATGTTGTTTTGACACTATTTGCTCCGTGAAATTCGGTTTTATTGTTGTTGATGTTTTTGTCATTGTATTGTGGTAAGGCGCCATGGTTTTGTTGGTCAAATGCATCGAGTTCTCGGGCTTTTTGTAGCATTAATTTCTCGGATTCTTCGTCTTTTTCTTGTTTTAGTTGAGTTGTATGTGCAGCTAGCTTCCTGTAACAAACATGTAACATATACAGATTAAGAACCCTAATTCCATTGCTTGTAACTGAAAATTGGAGCCACATCAGTTCAAAACTGAAGTTTAATCAGCTCATATTCTAATTGACAAACCTCTAATCCTATTGATTAATCAATAATAGATTACTAATTACCAATCAATTCCAGTCACATGTTCGAAATCCTAATTTCATATTTTCATCTATATCAGTTCAAAATTAAATTAAGTCAGATCCTATTCTAATCACAAACCTGTAATTAATGCTCGAAAACACTAGCTAAATACGATATATTAAGTAAATTACCGTTGGATGTCTTTCTTCTGTGACAATAAGCATTCGAAGATGCATTCTTTACAGAACACGTGACCTTTTTGACAGCACAAAGGATTGATGAAGGATTTCAAGCAGAGAGAACAAGCATCGAAAGGTTTGATGGAGTCCTTCCCTAACCTCTCCTTTTGTGTACCGTAACCTAGCTTCCTCTTTTCGTCATACGTGAAGTAAGCTAGATCGTTGTTGTTCTTTGAGTGTCTCTGAGGCATGTTTTTAGATCGACTCGAAGATTAAATGAAGATCGATTGTTACTGGTGAGTAATTTGGATTTGGAATTGAGTTTTAATTTAGATTTCAAGTTGAAGGATTGAAGATGGAGTACGAACCTCGGAACCCTAGAATTTTGCAGATTTGAGACGAGTCCCCTTAGACCGGTGCTAATGGTGACGGAAACTGACGTCCTTAGTTTCTGCCAACTCAGCGTCACGTCAGCATACAAACTAACTAACACTAAACTGACGTACACATGTCAACAGCACTCCATCACTTCACCAACTTTAATTAATTTACTTTCTTTTTAATTAAAACAAAAATATAACTGAAACATAATACTTTTATTAAAATAAAAAAAATATTATAATAATTTAAAAACATAAAAAAAAAAGAAAAACATACAATAATTTAAAAACATAAATTAACGTTGGCGGAAATTTGGTGGGAGTTGCGAAATGTGGTCGACTAGTGCATTGCGAAGTCTATGATGCGTTGCTTGATCCCGTAGTTCTTTGGCCATTCGAGCGTGTGTTACAACTCTCTCATTCCACGAGCGTTGCGGCGTGTTTGCCGGGTTATCCATATACGCCTCCTCAAGTGGACACATTGTAACACCCGTATTTTTAAAACATCATTTAAATCATTTAAAATACATTTTCCCAATATCTGACATATTGTCCAAAATACAGTTTAACAAAAACTTTAAAACTTATATCAGAGTTTACAAAAAATACGGTGTCACCAAGTATATCAAAACCATAGGCAACGGGATCTACCTAATAGCTCCCGAGCTAAGCATCTCTAGGCCACTTCTAGTGCAACCTCCTATCACTTCAAACCTGTATCTGAGTACATAGCCACAAAACAAACATAGTACGTGAGACAAAATAGTCTCGTGAGATACATGGGTTTTAGACCCCAATAATAATACTCATTTCATAAATATATATAGACATATATAAAAACTATCTCACTACCATCTAGTCACCCTAATGTGACTCTATCATCCTTGCTTTCCTAGCAATCATATCTAGTTATCGGGTTGCCCCCGAACTAACTAGAACCACATTAACTTATTAACCGGGGATCCCCCGCATTAATAAGCTTCAACCATATCTAATACATAAACATATACGTACTAGAAACATACCGGGGATCCCCCGCATTGCTCAAGATAACGGCAAGAGGGAATCGCCCAATCTACCGATACCTGCCTTACTCGCCGGAATACGTCCAGTTAGCAAGACTACTAACGTGGATGAGTCGATGGGAATCCACCCAACTGCCCCTCACTCCACACCTCATGACCGGGGATCCCCCGCGTCATCACATCATCTCATTCTTATCATAACTCATCAGTTATTCTAATCAAAGCCTTCGGCTATCACGTAATCATCAAACAAGTTAGTTATCTAATAATAACTATATATAACTAGTTCAACATAGTGTGAACGTACCTGTATGGTCCCACGGACCCGATCATACCCACATTTACTTCTACCTCTATGACCCTAGGAGGTCCATACTTACTTATCACATAAGATACATTTCTTATATATCGATAACATAATACTTTTATCTTTCCATTGACAATAATACATAATTATTACTAGTCACATCATAAGCATTTTCATATATATATTCGTTCTTTACTTCCATTAGTAAATCTTACCAATAGATACTCATTACTACAAAATCATTTCCAATTGCTTTACTAATACATATTTATTAATAAAGACTCAATATGCACTCTTTTACTCATTATCTTTATTATTATAGCACATTAATAAAGATTCAGTTATTACTTAGTTTAGCATACTACTTCCAATATCATCAATCATACTAGACATATTCTAGTATCACAATATACCTATTTTCTCATCTTTTCAGTCACTATCTTTATCAAAACATTTATTAATAAAGACCCACGAAATATTATATGTATTTCAAAACCATTTACTATGTACTCAGTTTTAAAAATCTCATGTACTCACCTTAGCAATAAGATGCTCCAACCGTATTCTTTCCGCCAATTTCTTTGCTCCAACAATCAATCAGCTTTTCAAGACTTCACCAAAAGCCTAATACAATAATCACAAGATTATTAACATCACATTCCACTACCAATGCGTCCATCTATCTCTAGATAACACTTACTAACTCATTTCCCCCAATTATGGTGATTTACCAAACCCTAGGTTTAACCAACCCGTAAGATTCTTACAAATCATTATCATACACTTGTTTTCCTTGTTAATACATCATCTATCAAGTGTATACACCATTTATATCACCATAATCCATAACCCCAAGAACTAGGGTTTCAAACCCATACATCAAAATACATAAATCTTAAGCTACGAAGATCAAAGAGTGAAGATATACCTTTAATCTTCAACTAGGAGTGAAATCAATCAAGATTCGTGGAGGAATCACTCAAGAACTGCACTAGAGCTCCAAAAATCGCCAAAGAGGTATCTAGGGTTTTTAAGATAGCACAAATGGCTGAAAACCCGATTTAAAGCTGCTCGACCAAAGTTCACGGCGCGAACTGAGTTCGCGTCGCTAACTTTCCCCATCGTGAACTTTTCCCGATCGCTACCCAGTCGCGAACTCGATTAACCAAAATGCCCAAAATCCCTGTTTGATGTTCCCGATCGGGAACCATAGTTCGCGTCGCGAACTTGCCTATGCAGCAAGGCTGCATTTTTCGTTCTTTGTCTCGACCCGGTTTCGCCCATAACTTTCTCATACGGTGTCCAAACGACACGAAACCAATTCCTACGTTCATTAAACGATTTATCCTTATTTATCATATTTTTATTCAATTTATTTATTTACAAATTTCGGGTCGTTACACACATGTTGCGACCGTTGTCCTCAATTATCATGTTGTGTAAAATTATACAACAATACATGATTCGACTTATTTTATTGACGCTATATGGTCTTGCCGGGTTTTTAAGGATTTGCCAACGACCTTGCAACACACCGAATGCTCGTTCGATATCTTTTCTTGCGGCTTCTTGATACCTTTTAAACCGAGTTTGTTGTTCAGATAGCGGATACTTAAATGTCTTCACAATGGTTGCCCATTCCGGATATATCCCGTCACCAAGATAGTATCCTTTAGTGAATTCTTGCCCGGCAATGACAAAAGGAATAGTGGGAGTTCTGTCTTGCAGCAAGTCCTTGAATAAGTCTGATGCATTAAGGACATTGATGTCGTTGCTCGAACCAGCTGGGGCAAAGTAAGCACGCCAAATCCACAAATCATAAGACGCGACCGCTTCTAGCATGATCGTTGGCTCTCCCTGGTCACCTCGTGTGTATTGGCCTTTCCATGCCACTGGACTAATTCCTCCAAGGCCAGTGCATGCAATCGATGCTGCCGAGCATACCCGGAAAACCATGCACCTCAGCATGACGTTGATGTAAGCGCTCGACATCATGCGCGTTGGGTTTTCTTAAGTACTCAGCACCAAATAGATGGAATACACATTTGACAAAATTATCCAAACAATCATACGATGTTTGTTGTCCCATGTGTAGATATTCATCAAACAAATCGGCTGAACAACCATAGGCCAATTGTCGTACAGCGGATGTACATTTTTGAAGAATATTAAAACCCGCTCTTCCCGTAGCGTCCTCCCGTTGACGGAAATACAAAAAACGTGCAGGTAAAGTAGTCTCAGAGTAAGAAGTTATACCGTCACATATACGGAGGAACAACGAACGGGCCATACGAAAACGTCGCCTAAAATAATCCAGCGGGAACGTGAGATTTTCAGCAAAGTAGTCTGCGTACAAACGCTCACCGGCACCTTCACGATCTCGTGGCACATACCTTCTCGGCGCTCTGGGGATCGGCTCGATCTCTTCATCGTCCTCTGTATCAGATGAAAGAGCATTAACAATTGCTCCCATTTCGGCATTGTAAGAATTAGCACACGTCAAAATAGCTTCCAAATCGGAATCATATTCGGTAGAGGAATCAGAAGCATTAGACATTTTGTAAGTATGGTTGGGTGGGAGAAGAGAGAATTTTATTTTGTGAAAATTTTAGAATGAGAGTGGGGTATTTATAGGGATTTAAAAGAGAATATATATATATATATATATATATATATATATATATATATATATATATATATATATATATATATATATATATATATATATATATATATATATATATATATTCAACTAAAATCTATTAGCAATTCACATGATCAACACTTATCATTTAACTTGTTCCTTTATAATTTAAATCAACCAAAAATTTATTATAAACATAGATTTCAAGAGTTTAGGGCAAATTTTATTTTCTTTCCCAAATCACCATTAATGGTTATTTCTTAAATATACTTGCATACTAAGTTTTCTTCAATCAAGAATACATCTAATACAACTAATAAACACAAAGGAACAACAATAATCCATTAAATTTATGATTTCTATCAAAAACCTAAATAATCCAAACCCTAGTTCATCTATTTCTTAATTCTAACTTTAAAAGAATCAATCTAACCTTTAGTTTACTTCAAATTTCGAAATCCGCAGAGAAGAGACAAGAAATTCCACCAAAATATTCAATTTCTTCCAAAAGAAACTCTTTAGTGTGTATGTGTGTTTTTTTTAACGAGAGAAGCAGGCGAAGAAAATGAATGAGTCAATTTTCTAAACATTCACACACTTACACGTAAATAAAGTAAACAAATACCCTTGGTTACTAGTTTTCTTTTAAACATAATGTCTTACTAATTATTTGATATATCATTTATTTATTTAAAATACCTACTAACTCTGAGATTAACAATAAAGATATTTTTGGAACTTTGTGTAACACCCGTATTTTTATAACATCGTTTAAATCATTTAAAATACAATTTCCCAACAATATGACACATTGTCCAAAATACAGTTTATCAAAAACTTTAAAACCTTTATCAGAGTTTACAAAAATACGGTGTCACCAAGTATATCAAAACCATAGGCAAACGGGATCTACCTATGAGCTCCCGAACTAAGCATCTCTAGGCCACTTCTAGTGCAACCTTCTATCACTTCAACCTGTACCTGAGTACATAGCCACAAAACAAACGTAGTACGTGAGACAAAATAGCCTCGTGAGAATGTGAGATACATGGGTTTTAGACCCCAATAATAGTCATTTCATAAATATATAAACATATATATAAACTACATAAATACCGTCTAGTCGCCCTGTTGTGACTCTAGCTACTTTACTTTCCTAGCAAACATATCTAGTACCTAAACGTATAGGTACCAGAAGCCCAATCATATCTAGTACCTAAACATATATGTACTAGAAGCATCAACCTGTCTAAAACATAAACATGTATGGATTAGAACCTGGCATACCTAGTACCAAACATATGCGTACTAGAAGCACAACCATATCTAGTACATAAACATATATGTACTAGAAGCACCAACATGTCTAATACATAAACATATATGTATTAGAACCTAACATACCTAGTACCAAACATATGCGTACTAGAAGCACCCGTGTGCTTAGTGTATAAACATATATACACTCGGTGTATAAACATATATACCACCGTCCAGTGACCGGGGGTCCCCCGCGTCACCACCATCTATCTCTTACCATAACCTAACAGTTATGAAAAATCAAAGCCTTCGGCTATCACATCCAACATCAAACAAGTTAGTCATCTAATACTAACGACATATAATTAGTTCATCACAGTGTGAACGTACCTGTATGGTCCCATGGACCCGATCATAAGCAATCACAGTTACTTCTACATCTATGAACCCTATGAGGTCCATACTTACTTAAACATAAGATACATTTCTTATCTATCGATAACATAATACTTTTATCTCTTCCTTGACTATAATAGACAATTATTACTAGTCACATCGTATTCTTTCTCATATATATTCGTTCTTTACTTTTATTAGTATATCTTACTAATAGGTACTCATTACTATAAAATCATTCCCAATTGCTTTACTAATACATATTTATTAATAAAGGCTCCGTATACATTCTCTTAATCAATTACTTCATTATTATTGTTCATTAACATAGATTCCATAATTACTTGAATCTATCATAATTTACTTCAAATTCATCAATCATACTAGACACATTCTAGTATCACATTCTACATACTTTCATACATTTTCAACTACTATCTTTATCAAAATATTTGTTAATAAAGACTGATATAATACCATATGTACTTTTAAAATTAATTGCTATGTACCCAGTTTAAAAGTCTCATGTACTCACCTTAGCAATAAGATGCTCAAACCGTGTTCTTGACACCCAATCTCTTGCTTCTCAATCCAAATCAACTTTCCAAGACTTCACCAAAAGCCTAATACAATTATCACAATATGATCAACATCAATTACTACTACTAATGTGTTCATCTACCTCTAGATAACACCCATCAATCCATTTCCCCCAAATATATCGATTTACCAAACCCTAGGTTTAACCAACCCTTAAGATTCTTACAAATCATAATCATACACTTGTTTCCTTTGTTAATATACCATCTATTAAGTGTATACCACATTTATTTCACCATAAATCACCAATCCAAGAACTAGGGTTTCAAACTCAAGCTTCTAAACCCATAGATCTAAAGCTACAACTACAAAGGATTGAAGATATACCTTTAATCTTCACTTAGGAGTGAAATCTACCAAGCTTTGATGGAGAAATCGACCCAAATCAGCTCCTGCACTCCAAAATCGCCAATGGAAGAAACTAGAGTTTTGGAAATGCATTTATGGCTAAAAACCCGAATTTATTGCTCTGGTCGGAAGAGCTCGCGCCCCGCTCGCGCCGAGCTCGCGTCGCGAAGTGACGCGGATCTGCCCCCCTAGTCGCCGCTTTTACCAGACTTCGCGCCAGGCTCGCGCTTGGCTCGCGCCGCGAAGTCGACGCGAAGTCGACGCGAAGTCAACGCGACATACTCGCGTTCCAGCTCTGGTCCCTCTGCTCAACCTCGCGTTTCGCTCGCGCCTGTCTCGCGCCGCGAACTTGCCTGTGCAGCAGGGCTGCACTTTTCGGTCTAGGTTTCAACACGGTTTCGTCCATAACTTTCTCATACGGACTCCAAACGACACGAAACCAATTCCTACGTGTTTTATATGATTTATCCATAATTATCATATTTTTACATATTTTATTTATTTACAAATTTCGGGTCGTTACACTTTGGTTCAAAAGTGAACCCAAATATATAAAAATTATATTAAGATCTATCTATCTCAGTTTCTACTAATTTTTAACCCCGTGGTTAAAAACAAAAATAAATCAAATAAATCAAATAAAATCATATAAAATACTAAATAATCAAATATTACTTACCGAAAGTAATAAAATACTAGGCTGGGTTTCAGGATGTTACAAATTTCCCCCCCTTAAGAGGATTCCGTCCCCGGAATCACTACTCGGACAAATAAAGCCGGGTAGCGATCTCTCATCTTGGTCTCCGTCTCCCAGGTTATGTCAGCACCCAAACTATGTTTCCATTTCACTAACACCATAGGAATTTGCTTCTTTCTTAACTTTGTTACTTTTCGGTCTAAAATTTCTATCGGTTCTTCAATTAATCGTTTCTTTGAATCAACTTTCAATTCTCGAACCGGTAACACTTGATCTAAATTCTCGGGATTACATTTTCACAAATAACATACATTGAATGTGTCATGAATTCCGACAACTCAGGTGGCAAATCCAAGGTAACTGACTGATCGTTAACTATACGACGAATACGGAACGACCCAATATATCGTGGTGCTAGTTTACCCCGTTTCCCGAATCGAATTACACCCTTCCATGGCGAAACTTTAAGATACACCATCTCATCTACTTTAAAAGTCACGGGTCTACGTTTTGGATCTGCATACATTTTCTGTCTATCCCGAGCGACTTTTAATTTTTGTCGGGCAATAGCTACTTTATCTGCTGTCATTTGAACAATCTCGGGCCCCGCAAACTGTTTCTCTCCGGCTTCTAACCAACAAGTGGGTGTTCGAAAACGTCTACCATATAACATCTCGTATGGTGGCATCTTAATACTCGAATGATAAGAGTTAGTATATGCAAATTCAATCAATGGCAGGTGCGAGTCCCAAGAATCACCATATTCCAAAACACACGCCCGTAACATATCCTCGAGTGTCTGAATAGTTCTCTCGGTCTGACCGTCTGTCTGAGGATGGTAGGCGGTACTTAAATTAACTCGTGTACCCAACTCTCGCTGTAAACTGTTCCAAAAATTAGATACAAATCTCGGATCCCGATCTGATACAATTGAAAGCGGTACACCATGTCGAGAAACAATTTCATCGATATATAATTGTGCCAACTTACCAAGTGAAGCTGTCTCAGTTGTAGCTAAGAAATGGGCACTCTTAGTTAATCGATCCACAATCACCCAAATCATATCATGATTCTTTTGCGTTCGAGGTAATTTCGTGACAAAATCCATCGTAATGTTGTCCCATTTCCATTACGGAATCTCTAACTGTTTCAACGATCCGTACGGTTTCTGGTGTTCGGCTTTTACCTGAGCACAAATATGACATTTCTCAACGAACCGTGCAACGTCAGTTTTCATAGTCGTCCACCAATACAACATCTTTAAATCATTATACATCTTTGTACTACCCGGATGAATAGATAATCGAGATTTATGTGCTTCTGATAATATTAATTCTCGTAATCCCCCAACTAACGGTACCCAAACTCGTGATTGAAAAGTTTTTAATCCCCGAGAATCATCAACTAAATCATCTTTTCTTTTAACTAATATCTCGGTTTTCAAGTTCTCATCTTTCAAAGCCTCAAGTTGAGAAATTTTAAGTCGATCCACCAAATCTGAAACTATCTCAATTTTCATGAATCGAACCGTTTCTGTAGTACCTTTTCGGCTCAACGCATCGGCTACTACATTTGCTTTACCAGGATGATATCTAATCTCACAATCATAATCTTTAATAAGTTCTAACCATCTTCGTTGTTTCATATTCAAATCTTTCTGTGTAAATACATATTGTAGACTTTTGTGGTCGGTACAAATAACACATTTTGTCCCGTATAGATAATGTCTCCAAAGTTTTAACGCAAATATAACCGCCGCTAATTCTAAATCATGTGTTGGGTAGTTCTTTTCGTGAGGTCTTAATTGTCGTGAAGCATAAGCAATAACTCGATCACGCTGCATCAAAACACAACCCATACCGGCAAAAGAAGCATCACAATATACAATGAAATCCTCGGAACCGTCAGGTAACGCAAGTATAGGAGCTTGACATAGTAGTTGTTTCAATGTCTGAAAAGCCTTCTCTTGTTCATCGCTCCATATGTATGGTACATCTTTACGTGTCAATTTCGTTAACGGGCCCGCAATTTTGGAGAAGTCTTTGATAAACCTCCGGTAGTAACCCGCTAATCCAAGAAAACTTTTGATCTCTGATGGAGTCTTCGGTGCAGACCAATTCATAACCGCTGTTATTTTAGACGGATCAACTTTAACCCCCTCAGAACAGATAACATGACCCAAAAACTGCACCTCCCGAAGCCAAAATTCACATTTTGAGAATTTGGCATATAATTGTTCACGTTTAAGTGTCTCTAAAACCTGTCTCAAATGTATCTCATGATCCGATTCAGTTTTAGAATAGATTAGTATATCGTCAATAAACACAATAACAGATTTATCAAGAAAAGGACGACATACTCGGTTCATCAAATCCATAAATATAGCCGGAGCGTTTGTTAATCCAAACGACATAACTAGAAATTCGTAATGACCATACCTGGTTCGAAAAGCAGTCTTTTGAATATCATCCTCATGAACACGAACTTGATGGTATCCGGATCTCAAGTCAATTTTAGAAAAATACGAAGCCCCTTGTAACTGATCGAATAAATCATCAATACGCGGTAACAGATATTTATTTTTAACGGTTCTTTTATTCAGCTCCCGATAATCTATACACATCCGCATCGTACCATCCTTCTTTTTAACAAATAAAACCGGAGCTCCCCAAGGTGAGGAACTCGGTCGGATAAAACCTTTGTCTAATAATTCTTGAGTTTGTGTCATAATTTCCCGAATCTCTGATGGTGCTAACCGATACGGTGCTCGAGCTACAGTATTAGCTCCCGGCATCAATTCTATTTTGAATTCTACCTCCCGAATAGGAGGTAACCCAGGTAACTCATCAGGAAAGACCTCCGGGTATTCCGAAACCACCCGGATATCTTGAACTATCTGTTTCTCCTTTTTAACATCAATAGCATAGGCGATATAAGACTCACACCCTTTGGTCAAAGATTTTCTGGCCTTCATAAAAGATATAATTGGAAAAGAAGAACTGGGTCTTTCACCACGGGCTACTACATGTGTCTCGTCGGCTAAAGGAAAAGAAATAATCTTTTTATGACATTTAATACTAGCCTTGTTTAGACTTAACCAATCCATCCCTAATACCACATCAAAGCCTGATATAGGCATTAAAAGTAAAGAAGCAGGAAAACAAGTATCATCAATATCAACTTGAGCTCCAGACACAGATGTTGTGACTGGAATTGTTTGACCATCGACTACCTCCACTTCCAATGGAGTAGTCACCGCAGATTTAGGTAATTCTAATTTATCACAAAAACACATAGAAATAAATGAACGGTTCGCCCCTGAATCAAATAATATACGTGCAGGAATAGAATTAACCAAAAACATACCGGTAGTGACATCATCGGTGGCAGTAGCATCTTCCACCGACATTCTGAATGCTCTACCCTCAGGTGGAGGGTGATTCTTTCTCTTTTGTGCTGTAGTCGATCCCCCAGCTGACCCAGAACCCGAAACCGAACCCGTCTTCTTATATGAAAAACATTCACTCGCTCGGTGTCCCTCCTTCTGGCAATTCCAACACACACTCCTCGGGAACCTACAACTACCGATATCATGCCCAACCTGGCCACAACGAACACAACGAGTGGTTTGTTTTGTACACGGACCCAAATGTGGTGATCTACAACTACTACACCAAGGCAATCGTTGACTTGAACCGCTACTTATCGGTCGACGATTAAAACTTCCCTGCCTTTGGTTTCCCTGCCACCTCCTATTTTGTTGAAACCCCGATTGTGTTTGTGTTTGTTTTGGTCTTTGAAATACCGACTTGTCTTTATTTTCAACATCTTGAGCATGAAGATCTTCCTCAATTGATTTAGCCAAAGTAAAAGCTTGTGATAGGCTATTAGCAAACCTTGTAGTTGATCGATAAGCAGGTAATAAGGCTCTGACAAAATGTTGTATTTGTGAAGGCTCATCCGGCACCCATTGTTTCACAAACCTTAACTTATTATTAAACTGTTCTATTAACTCGTCAACTGTCATCTGGTTTGTCATCTTTAAATTCAAAAATTCTTGTTTAATATGATCCATCTCAAATGAACTACAATATCGAGCACATACTTTTTCATAAAATTGACTCCAAGTTATACTATCTTGTTGTTCCCTACTAAGATGAAGTGTTATTGAATCCCACCATACTAAAGCAGCCTTTTGAAACATACGAGATGCATACTTAACTTTCAAATGGTCATCACAACCGCAAGCATCTAAAACTTTTTCCATATGCCTCAACCAGTTTAGAGTCACACTCGGGTCATTACTACATTCATACTCCATCGGTTTACAATCTAGAAAGTGTTTATAGGAACAGGGTGGTTTGGTTCCTGTTTGGGGAGTAAATCCTCCAAATTGTATCGGTTGAGGTTCTTGTGAGGGATATTGAAAATAAAATGTAGGTTGTGACATACCAGATGTTGAAGTAGTAGGATTTGGTATTGGGTTTTGAGTTACTGGAGGGGTCGGTATTTGTGTAGTTTGAGTGGTCGAATTTTGTTGATAACCCCTTAAAGTATCCCGCATCTCCTGTAACTGACTTTCCAGTAACCTGATACGTTCCTGAGTATCTGTTTCATTATTAAAATTTCTAGATGTTCCCACCACAACAGGGTTCTCGGGTGGAGGGATCGGAATGTTTGCATCTTCATTATTTGCCATATCTGTACATCACAACATCTCAACATAATTTAGTATAAACTCGTTAGTACTCTACCTACTAACCAGAATTCATATTCACGCGAATCCCTGCTTGTCAAGAATGATTGATCAACACGAGCCAAGATTTGAGAATGGTACACCTAAATGTGCACACATTGCCAAACCAATGCTCTGATACCAAACTGTAACACCGTAAAATTTGAGCCATTTTTTTAAAAACAATACGGAAGCGTTATTTTATAAACATAAAACGATTTACATATTTTATATTTACATAATGGTTCAAAAGATTATAATAATTAAAAGTACGATGTTAACTTCTATACGGCTCGACAACCAAAAATATCAGAGTTTGATCAATCAATTCCCAACAAGCCAAACACCACCAAAAGCTTTCACTAACAACCTGAAAAATATTCAACGAGGTGGGGATTAGCACAAAGCTAAGTGAATAGAATTAACAACCAAATTGTATGATAATATTAACCAAGGAACAACACATTGTATTTACACTTGTTCGACTTCCACAAGAACGAACAAGTTCTAGTTCGACTTCCACAAGAACGAACTAGTAAGTTCCAGTTCGACTTCCACAAGAACGAACTGGCAAAACAGAGGACCGGCAACCTAAATCATTGTCGGCCTAACAATGATAACCGATAGCTCGTTTACTAAACGGTACGGTAGAACTTCCTTTAAAATAACGAATAAGTTGAAGGTCCAACTATCGTAACCGAAAGTAACCGCAGCTCGGCTGAATTCACCATAGCTGACCTCTCCTATGTGCACAAACCTCTAAATAGCACCACTATTATGTAACCAAACTATAAGTCATAGCTGTAATATTCCAACCTAAATGCCTTTTTCCAACCTAAATGTATTTTTCCAAAATTGATATTACAACACAAGTAAGATGGTTAAAACCACTCACCTTAGCAATCCTTCACTTCAAACTCAGTGATCTTATTTTACTGAGTCTCCTTTCCTTTTCCTGTAATACACCATATAAACCGAATTAAACCCAAAATTCAACAAACAATATCAATGGTCATATAAACACATATACACTTGTATTAAGCATAATTTAAAACCATTACTTCCATATACCAAATTGTGCAGTTTACATAATGCATGACTTTTACAAGTCAAACTACACGAACATGTATCTACGCTTGATTCTCAACATAATTTTAACAAACGGACAAATTCTTATTACCAAATCAAAACTCCAATTCATTTTCCCTAGCCTCATAAAATGCATACATTCATACACATACGACATATCTAAATGAAATTGTAAGAATTATAATCTCTTTTTAGTTAAAGTCATATTTCATTAAAATTGATCAATACTTGATCAATAATCTCAACTAACCAATCATTAATAAATTAGGACAAATTCAACTAAAATCTATTAGCAATTCACATGATCAACACTTATCATTTAACTTGTTCCTTTATAATTTAAATCAACCAAAAATTTATTATAAACATAGATTTCAAGAGTTTAGGGCAAATTTTATTTTCTTTCCCAAATCACCATTAATGGTTATTTCTTAAATATCCTTGCATACTAAGTTTTCTTCAATCAAGAATACATCTAATACAACTAATAAACACAAAGGAACAACAAGAATCCATTAAATTTATGATTTCTATCAAAAACCTAAATAATCCAAACCCTAGTTCATCTATTTCTTAATTCTAACTTTAAAAGAATCAATCTAACCTTTAGTTTACTTCAAATTTCGAAATCCGCAGAGAAGAGACAAGAAATTCCACCAAAATATTCAATTTCTTCCAAAAGAAACTCTTTAGTGTGTATGTGTGTTTTTTTTAACGAGAGAAGCAGGCGAAGAAAATGAATGAGTCAATTTTCTAAACATTCACACACTTACACGTAAATAAATACCCTTGGTTACTAGTTTTCTTTTAAACATGACTAGTGGGGTTTCCCCGCGCGTTGCCGCGGGGAATTTTCATGTGATACCGAGAAGATTGTTTATTAATATTTACAATACATTCAAAAGATTGTTAACAGAAGTCTATTGCTTACTAATTTTCATGTGATATCGAGAAGAAGCTTGTTCGCTAATATTTACTCTGCAGGAGATTTTTATATATATAATACTCAAAATATTAATTACCTCTCTAAATGTTGTATGCAAACCCTGATTGTGGCATGCTAACGAATCTAAAGATCAATTAGATTCGCTAAAATAGTATTAGATTTAGTTCCACCAAAAAAATTGGTGAATATACAATTTCAATATTATAACACATCAATGAAAACTCAAAAATAATTAACTTCCAAAAAAGCAAATCAAAGACCCAAAGTAATTACAAATTGTGGACTATAATATCTGGTTTTTTAGAGAGTACCAACTGATGATTTATTCAATCTTCCGAAAATTTGGTGTATTATATAATCAATGAAGAACGATTCTTCAGCTGGCAATTCATTTCCATATATTGTAGCCTACGATACAATATTTGGTTATCTGAAAATTGATAGTAATTCAATGGAGCTGTCAAATAAGATATAAATGAATTATATAAATGATAATTAATTAAAAGGGATTTAAAGAAAAAGAAAAAGAAAAATACAAAGTGTTGGTATGTTGATTATCATCTTCAAGCGACTTAAAAGGGAATCTTGTCCATCCCTGCGAGAAAGAAAATCCATCACACAAAATCAAATATTTCTTACCACTTTCAAAGCTTAAAAATAAAAAATTAACCTTAAATTTGTCAACGAATTGAGCTTTAGTCAACAATAAATCCCACAAAAAACTTGACTCATTGTTCTGTAACTTCTGTTTTCCCCAGAATTAGCTTAGGACTTGAAAAAACTGACATTAGAGAGAAAAGCAACACGTAACAGCTGTAAAACCTAATTCGAAAGTGAGAAACCCCGAAATCGAAAGGAAGCACTTTAAAGAATAAAGAGTAGAACAAAAAAATACCGGAAGATGAATGTCAGTGAGTAACAACTTCAGACAAGTCGGTGGCTTAAAAATGGTAATCGATTGGTAAGAAGGAGGTGGATTGTAGGTAGACAAGTGGAGAATATTAGGTAGGAGTTGGTGGCAACGATCGCAAGGGTTGATGGATGAATACACGTAAGGGTGTGGGTGTTTGTTGAAGCAGGAGGTGGTGCATGTAAGTGTGTTTATTAAAGCAAGTAGTGGTAGAGGTGGTTCACAGAGGCAGGAGGTGGCATCACTGGGTTAACCAAAGCAGCAGGAGGTGTAAAGCTGTATGCCACTATTCATCAAGTTCAAAAATGTAATAGATATAATGTCTTACTAATTATTTGATATATCATTTATTTATTTAAAATACCTACTAACTCTGAGATTAACAATAAAGATATTTTTGGAACTTTGATTCAAAAGTGAACCCAAATATATAAAAATTATATTAAGATCTACCTATCTCAGTTTCTACTAATTTTTAAGCCCGTGGTTAAAAACAAAAATAAATCAAATAAATCAAATAAAATTATATAAAATACTAAATAATCAAATATTACTTACCGAAAGTAATAAAATACTAGGCTGGGTTTCAGGGTGTTACAATAAACATCAATATCAATTCTCATTTTCATTTTATTATATATACACATAAATATATTTTGTGAATATTTACATAAACATATTTGATTTGATTTGGATTTTATTTTATTTTATTTTTAATATTTTATTGGTAGAAAATCAATTTGTTTTTACTTACCTTTTTAAAAATTTCTAATTTTTGTTTACTGAATGTGTAAGGTTATAATTTTAAGAGATTTTAACATGTGAGCCATTTAAAGCTAAATAACGAATTAACGATCATGAAAACCAAATTTCATAGTCATTTGAAGTTTTGAACTACTCATGTTTAAGAAAGTATGTCCAGACTCCAGGATGCATGTGTTATTTTCTTATTTTTCTATTTAATGTAATTCTCAACTTTCCAATTTTTCACTTTTAACATTCTTAATCTAATTATATCTTAGTAAATTGTTTAAAATATTACAATGATTATAACATAACATAATGTAATTTCATGTATTATGACAGTGATAATATGGTATGCTATGGTATGATTTTATAATCACATATACCTGATTAAACCTGAATACCGATACCGAATTATTCCAAATCATACAATAAAAGTTTTAATTTTTTGTTAATTATTGATATGAATTGCTCTGTTTTGTTTACTCTTTGCCCGACCCATTTCCCTTTTGGGCTTTACAGGGCTGAATGGGTTGTTTCAAAACACTTAGCAAACCAATCCACAAGATCTTGATGAGCTTCTTGTGCAGATTTCACAACCGCTATATCTTCATCTCTATATCTAACGGTCCAACCATGAGATACACCTGGATATATCTTCACAAAGTGATCAATCTGCATA
Source organism: Calendula officinalis (assembly GCA_963853835.1). NCBI lineage: Eukaryota > Viridiplantae > Streptophyta > Magnoliopsida > Asterales > Asteraceae > Calendula > Calendula officinalis. Next base: position 2,619,822 of record OY970834.1, read on the forward strand.
CCCAAAAACTCGATTTATGAAAATTTATAATTTATAAATAAATAAAAAGGAAAAAGTGTTTCTCAAGACTCCTTGTTTTTGCACGTGTTGGAATTATAGGTCTAAAATAAAAGCATAATCAGCAAAAAGGCGCAAACTTTATGGGTGGTTTGAAACGGGTCAAAATGGGTCTAAGTTAAAAACGGGTCAGGTTGACCCGAAAGCAATTACCTCGGGTTTGGCTAGCAATGCAGCTTCAAACTGTTTAACAATTTCTGGAGGTGATATTTTGTCAAATTCTGCCCCTAGTATTGCCACTTGAACCTTGACCCCTAAAAGTATCATCTTATCAATATGACAAAAACTCAAAATCCATCCAAAAAAATTGTACATAAAAAAGGAATCATAAAGGAATTTTTTTTTTTTTTTTTAATGATAAATATGAAAATTTTCAAGAACGAAAATGTACCCTTGATATCATCTAAAGTGACAAATGTAGGATGCAAAAGGGCAGCAACGTCTATATCAGCATTCTTTGCTAGCTCTACAACCACTTTGGCTATTAAAGATAATTAATGCAATTAATCAGTCAATTATAATTGAACTAATAGCATTATTATTATTGTTTTGCTGTTAAAAAAAAGCATTATTATTATTGTTACTTAATATATACCAAAATTATTAAATGTTAATAGACTTGTTAAGAAGTTAGTCATACCACCCCAACAGAATCCAGCAGCCCCAATTTTAAGAAAACCCTTCTGTTTGAGAGCCTTTATAACGGGTTTGGCAAAGTCAACTCCTTGCATCTATAGAAACACAAGTCAAAGAGTCAAAATGGTATTTAATTTTGTTTTTCTTTTTTTGTGTGCCTAAAATAGCAACGTACTTTACGTTTGTTAATGTTTAGTCATTAGAAAGACGGTTATGTGTCCCATTTTGGTCATCTGATAAACTGATGTCGTGCCAGTAAAAATGACCCAAACAGGACACATATTTATATAGGGTTTTAACAACATTTAACCATAAAACTTATATGTACCTCTTCATTTAAATATGAGGGAATAATAATAAAATTAAATGAAAAGATGTGGATTTTAATTATAAAATTAACAAACCGCTGGATGGTGTTTTAACCAATCTTGTAGTGAAGTTTTAGGAATGCAGGGATCGCCATTGAAGAAATCAGGAACAACTACATAATATCCAGCAGATGAAACTTTTCCTGCCAAAAAAATAAAAAAATAAAATAGAATTAAATAATACTAGCATATATGCAAATTCTTTCTGATGTAAGGAGGCATACCTTAATTTTGGAGCTCCATAACCTACCGAAAAATTAAATAAAAATTTGAGAAAATAAATAAGCTGACAAAACATAAACACTAAACAGTTTCAAGTGGAGTAGAAATACCATAAACATCAGAGATAAGAACGACAGCAATTTTTGAATCAGGATTGCCGGAAACGTAGGAACTGCTGAACATCACCGGATTCACTGCCGGAGGGTTATCGCAACACTCCGGACCTGACATAGCGGATACTTGATTATTATTAGTGTTCGGGTCATCTCCACGGGTTTATTTGGGGGGAAAATCGGTTGGTAATTAATTTAATGCACTTTGGTACCCTCGGGTTTTAAAGTGTTTCAAATCATACACATAAGTTTTGTAAATGGGGTCTTTGAAGAATGAACAGACCATTTCAAGAGAAGATATTATCTCATGCAATGTGTGAAAGATATAGCTTCTAGCAATATAACACATAAAGGAAAACAAGAATAAAAGATGGTCAAGTTTCACTTTCCACTAGTTTGACCAAAGTCAAACTAATTAGGTGCTTCGATTTTATGAATATCGGGTGGTCCAGAGGAAACAAACGAGGCGGTTTCGATGCTCTCAGGGTATGCTTTGGGGTATTTCACGGTGCATTTGCTTGGGGTGTGGACTCGTCCTTGTCAGCGTCCTAGTGGCGGCCGAGGTCACACATGTAGTTTTTAATAAGTGCATTAAACGGGAAAGTAACACTCGGGTGTGACCCGATTATGTGGCATTCGTATGTAACCACGTTTGTAAATTTAATAGTGGGTTGTATGCCTAATTGGTTAATTGAAGTTGATATTGAGGTATTGAAAAGATTAAGGTGTTGTTCGTAGCATCTGAATGATTAATAATATAAACGATGCAGATGTCTGAATGATTCAGACTTTCCCTCACATATGTCCGATTAAGAGGCAAAACATGTTCAATTTTTTATTTAGAGACTGATTAAGAAGTTTTACCAAACACTATGAATTTGCCCGATTAAGATGATGCCCTCTTAATGGGAAGGCTTACCAAACATCACCTAAGTAAAGAATTAAGGCAATGGAATGAGGAAGAACTTGCGGTTAAGTTGTTGGAAGTTGTTGGAATCTGGTGGTATTGGTACAATAGGTGCACTGCTCAACTTATTAGTCAAACTGAATTATAGTATTTTTATTTATTTATAAATGTGTAGAATTGACTTCAGTTTTGTAAATGGTTGGTGTAATGTATGTGTATAATTGACTAATCAGCAACTAATTCAATCCGTAATTAAGTCAGTCATGACTAACACAGTCAACAACTATCATACGTCCCCTTAGTGAACTTAATATTAACTTAAAACAAGCTTGAATCAAAATGTTTCAATGATTTTAATTCATATTTTAATTTGGTATCATCACCCTTCAAAAGATTTCATATACCAAGGGATTTCAACTTTCAAGTCATTCAGATACAAGAAAACAAGCAAATTTCTGGAAGGGTAAACATTCGCCAATTGTGTTTTTAAATATCAGACATGATTTCCTCCATTCAGATTCAAACTCCTGCAAATTATTAAAACGATTACATGTTACAATCACTGGGTATACAAATTCATAAACTTTATCACTAGCCCCTGCCAATTAAATATAAATTCATATACCAAGGTTTGACATCAAAAGTCAAAATGAAAACATGGCCCTAATCCTCACTATTCTCAAACACAGAAATCTTTTCAGAACTTAGCAGGATAGAGATGATCGATTTATCAAAATAATTGCAGAGAAATTAGCATAACTATAACAGTTCTTCTCATCAATCAGACAATCACCCAACTTCATTCATACAAATTATATCACGAATTCAACAATCCCAATAACTACAACAGTATTCTATCAACAAATTTACACCGAATCCAACCCTAATAGAAAACGAATATCTCCAAACAGCCAAACATGTCAAAACCAGCAAATCTAATTTCATTTAGCCAAAGGTTATGTCTTTCACCAATCTAATCATCAATGCAAAATATAACTCATGTCAAGTTATTCATTCACAAACAATTAAATTAAGAATCCATAAACTGACTATCATATTGTCATAATTTCATAGCAAAAATGAAATCAACAAACAATGAAACTCACTTCTTATTTTTCCGAACCTTCAAGCTTTGCAACAGGACAACCACATTTTGACCTAAACAGCAACACAGCTCTCCCATTCACCGGCGCCATTTTCCTCAACTCAGTCCTCAAACACTCATAATCAGGATTCATCTCACTACCTCCTTTCCACGGCAATTCCTCCATTTGCTTCACTACTTTACCACCAGATCTCAAAACATCCTCCGTCTGCAGCTGCAAATCGAACTCCATCGCCTTCTTCAATCCTCTACATCCTTTCTTCCCGCACTTCCGTGACCTAATTCCGCAACAGATCTCCAAACTGATAATCGAGAGCACGAAGAATCCGATTAGGTAAAGCGAGGAGATGTCGATGAGGATAGAGAGCGAAATCGGCGGGAGGATGAGAGAGAGTGAATGGAAGATGTAGGAGAAGTAACACGAGACTAGAAACGCACCGGAAAACAGGACTAGAATAAGGATTAGGATATCTAGGGTTGCAGAAGGAGAATGATGGGAGCAATGGTTAGAGTTAGGGTTTGAGGAAGAGGGCTTTTTGCTGTTGTGACTGGTGGCGGTGGTCATGGTGGTGAAGGAGGAGGAGAGGAGGTTATGGCGCATGTTAGTGAAAGCACGGCGGTGGGGAAGGATGCAGGTGGAGGTGAAGGCCTTTTCTTCTCAGATGGTGCGTGACTTTTTCGGAAGTAAGGTTGAAGTAGACGGATGGGTGCGTACGTTAGCCAGTTCTTTCTTTATTAAATTTTAATTATTTTTTAGTAATACATTTTTAATCATAGGACACAATTTTTATAAAGTATATTTTTAATCAACATCCATCACATGACTTTAGGTAGTTACGCGTTCTTCTGTTTTTGGTTTAAGTCTCAAATTAAAGTCATGTAGTTTGCTAATAGTTGGTCAATGATCCTTTTGTCATGTTTTTGATTTTTTTTTTCTCCTGTTTGTTTTGCTTTCCAATTGAATTGTTGTTAAAAAACATGTTTTGACTTTTAACTCATTTCTATGGAGGACTCACTACGGGGAATGTTAAAAAATGATTACGATGACGATTCGATCGTGTATATCATGAGCAAAACTCGGCTACTCCGAAGGAGCCTGTTATAAACATGAATACCCTTTATAAGTTTAAAGTGGCAAAATTTAATGCGATAGCTTTATCATAACAATATCTTTAGACAACACATGACTCGATCCTGCGAACTTCATGTTGTAGCTAAGAGGTTGTAACCAACTGAGTTGTTATGCTAGATATTGATTTTTAACTGTAATTACTTATGTAACATATTATCTTATTAATCATTAAACTCATTTGCTTATATTTTTCTTACTGTGGGTGAAAAGTCTTCTTACTGTACGAGTTCCAGCTGACATGCCTTTATATGACATACTAAACGAGTTCCAAAACGGAAGCAGTCATATTTGATTTAGATAATATTTTTTATTTATTATAAAACATTTGCTTTCAACAGAATACGTGTAGTAGCAACTGCTGCTGCTTCATCTGTAGCCCGTGCTCCATCTGTTCGAAGATTAATTGCTATGGCTGTAAGAAGTTGTCTTTTTCTATAAATAGTTAACGCGTTAATTATAATTAAAAAAGTACGTTTTTTACACAAAAAATAATTAATTAAATAAAGCAGGGAGTTCAAAATAAGCTAGCACAAAGTCCAAGGAAACCCGGTGAGGATGATTCAACTTCAAAGTTGCAACAGGCTCTCGTCGAGCCTTTGCTTCAAAAAGAAAATTGAAAAATATATATTTTTTTGTAAAAGCAGCCAATCACAAAATATAAGGCCTCTCCCAACCCTTACCCATCACTAAACTCATCACTAGCGTCACGTCATTACATCCTTACTGACCCGCTACAGACACGGTCGTGCCAACCCTACCCATCACTAACCCATCACTAAACCAATCCTTTCCACATCATCATTTTTAATTAAATTAAATAATTATAAAATAAATAAATTATATTAATTTAAAATACATTATTTAAATAAAAATATAATTTTATTATTAAAATAAATATATAAATAAAATAAAATAAAATAAAAACTGAGAAAAGAAACATTTTTTTATAAAAAAACATAACTAGTACAAGTCTAAAAGCACAAGGTACAAGTCCAAAAGCACAATGTACAAGGTACAATCCCTTCCCTTTTCTTCTTCCCCTCCTTTCTTCTCTCTCCTGCTCCACCACCTCTCCTCCACCTCTCTCCTCGACGCCTTCACACGTCCGTCCTCACCACGACGAACCCATCACGACGCCGGCCATAACGGCTCGGTGCCAACGCCGTCGTGACTCGACGCAGCTCGACGCGTCCCCCCACGTGCCCGTTGGCACAGGTCTAAGTAAGAAAAGACGAATGTGCAGTTTGTTGTCGATGTGACGTCAGGTTTTCATTTCTTATTATCATTATTATATGTAAGTAGCAGGTATAGATTTTTTTGTATGAAGTTGATGTTACATATTGTAAAGTTAATAATAATTAAAGGTTAGTAAGATCGGAACTCTATGTAATTAACCGGTTACTTAAATCCGGTAAAAACTGAATATTTATATTTTTTTAGAAACCCGATTACAAAATAAATAACTACTATCATAGTATCATTAACTAACTATACGACAAATATAGTTCATTAGTTGATCGTCTAATTAACTAATTTCTCAAATGTATGTCTAAGAAATACAATCTTGATACACGGATCTAATAAAATCTCAAAGTCATGTAGTTTTTGAGGTTTTCGATATTTCCTCAATACTAATCGCTCCGTATTTCATTGCCAATTAAACAAAATTGGGGTTTTGCCGCTATTCTCGTATATGTTTGTTAACGTCATATATTTCACCAAATTATTGATGTGTCGAAAAACCTCGTTCTAGAACCAAAAAAGCTGGAACCGGACGGACCCGGAAAAACCAAAAACCTAACAAAATCTTAAAAAAAAAAACCAAGAATAGACCTGAAAACTAACTAATTCCATTTTCATTTCGATTTTTCAGTGAAAAAAAAGGCATCCCAACTTGTTACATTGTAACAATTTAAACTCGTGGATTTTTTTCAAAAATTCGTTAGAAACTAATTAAATATGTAGACATTATTATTGAAATAAAGTCGAATGTTCTTGAGGATTTCGTCTAATTGTCAAAACCGTGTCTTGACAAAAATTAACTCATTCCTCAATTCTTCTCAAACCCAAATCAAGATCCATTTTTTCTCATAAACCCATCTTCAGATTCCCCCAAATCTCGCATCAAAATCAATGGGAATATCATCAAGCAGCAACAGAAGAAGAAACGACAACAATAACTATTACCATCAAAACCCTCCTACTGTTGATCCTTCTTATTCTTCACCGTCATACATATACTCCACACCGCCACCGCCACCGGCGCCACCGGTGTACCACCACCCTTATGATGGCAGTAATTAATCTAATAACGCGATGCTAGTCAGACCTAATTTTAGGGCTTATAATCATCCTCCACAAGCTAATTATAATTACGGGTGGATGCCACCGATGCGGCCACCGCTTCAGATGGTGCCGGCGCCGCCACCGGCATATGTTGAGCATCAGCAAGCTAAGAAAGTTAAGAATCATGTTAATTTGCATAAAGATACATTAAAGCTTGAAGTTGATGAAATGAATCCTGATTGTCATTTGGTTTCTTTCGTTTTTGATGCATTGTACGATGGGAGGTTAGTATAAATTTTACTATCTTAATTTTTTTTTTTTTTGCATTTTATTTGTATAGACATTGTCACATTGATGAATTGTTTGAATTTGGTTTAGGGGTGTTAGGATACACTTTTAGTGAACATTAATCCCACTAATTGATTTAAGGCTAAAATACATTTTAATATTATCCTGAACTATTAAAGGTGCAATATAGTACCCCAAAGTTGATAAAATGATCGATTTAGTACCTGTATCATTAATTTAATCACATTTTCTTACTTGACTTATTTTCGTTAGAGTTTTTGACGGACTAAAAAATATACGTCCATCTCAATATATTAGAAGCAAATCACCTAAGAAAAGAAGACGAAATTAGTGAGTCGGGGTACTAAATTGACCATTTTGTCAAGTTCAGGGTATCATGTTGCACTTTTAATAGCTCAGTGTAGTAGAAAACATAGTCAACTAAGTTCAGGTGACTAAAATATATTTTAGCCTTGATTTAATTTACATGATTTAATCTCCCTTATGTAAATTTCCAATTTTCACAGCATAACCATATATTACTTTGCAAAAGAAGAACCGGGTTGTAAATTCGTTCCCGTATACCCTGAAGCATTCAAACCGGTCAAAATCCCGTTCCAAAAAGGAACCGGTCAAAGATTCCAACAACCATCCGGAACCGGCATTGACTTAGGTTTCTTTGACTTTGACTCGCTTTCAAAACCGTCATCAGGGGAAGATGTGTATCCGCTTGTAATTTGTGCAGAAACAACCGTACCTTTGATCTTAAACGATGAACATATATATAATCCAGTACCAAATACCGTTACTACCCCTCATATGCAGATTACACAAGCGGTTTTGGAGAAAAATAATAGGAACCCTTTTAAAGTTAGGGTTTTGAGACAAATATTGTGGATTGATGGTGTTCGGTATGAGTTACGGGAAATATATGGAATCGGGCAATCTGAGGAAAGTTTTGATTATTCGGGCTCGGGTGAAGAATGTGTTATTTGTATGACTGAACCTAAAGATACAGCTGTACTTCCGTGTAGACATATGGTAAGTTCTTGTTTCGTGTAGCTAATCGGGTTGGCGGGTTGGTATCATTTAACCCGTGAAAACGACCCGTGTAACTCGTTTATTTAAACTGTTTCGCGGGTCGATGGGTTGTAAATGGGTAGGTGGGTCGACCCGTTTATCAACAAGCGAATTCGACCTAGACCCGTTTATGACCCCAACCTGTTTAGAATAGCTTCGGTAGATTCTAATGAAAACATATGCATAAATCATAATGCATGAAATTTAATAATTAATAATGCATATAACTATGTTAAATTATCATCAATGATTAAATATATAATCCTCATTTCCTAATCATATTATCATATTGAAAATATGTGTATTAATAACTACATTAACCATATGTTAAATTGATAAATTTCGGAACTCGTGGCACATTCTTTTGTAGAATAGGTTTTTTTTGCCATTTGTTATCTAACAATAGCTTTGGTTGACTTTTTTCTGATATTGACTTTTTTTGCATGATTCAGTGTTTATGCAGTGAGTGTGCAAAAGAATTGAGACTTCAATCAAACAAATGCCCAATTTTTCGTCAAAATATCGAGGAGCTAATGGAGATCAAAATTAATATAAAATAATCAGTTATATATCCTTTTTTCTTACTAAATCCAAAAAAGTAAAAAAGTAAAAAATCATGATACAAAGTATATTCTTTTCTTCTCACCAAATCTTGTGATAAAGATAATATTATCATGTATGTATCTATCTATATGTATGTTAAAAGCTGCTATCTTTTGATGATGAACAACAATGAGCCATAAAGTCAAAGTCAATGAACCTGACCTGTGTTAAGCCATGGTGCACATGGGTCTCTCTTTTTTTGATAGTGAAAGACTGGTCTGGTTGTGTTTATGTCAGAAGTTGAAATTACCATTTTACCCTTACCACCTTTTTCTTCTGCAATCTTGGAATGTAAGCTTTGCGGTTATACCCTATTTGGCCTTTGTCTTCTTCACTTTGTTACTCTTTTAGTCATATGTCCATCCTTGTCTCAAGTTGTTTAAAGTTCTTAGCTTTACGTTTCACACCCTGTATTTTTGTTATTAACACTTTGACCCCCTAGATTTACATTTTTTATTATATAAGGCAATGAAGAGAAATTTTAAGGAACCACAAGGGGTTGGTGGTAAGTCCCTTTGGGCCAGACAAAATGAATTCAGGTTGAGTCATGTTTTAGTATAGGCCCAAACAAGTTGGACCAGGGTTTTTTTGGTAATCTGGTTTTCAATCTGCTTTGCGAGTCGATCAATTTTAGGGTGATTATTCGCTTTGCAGAATTGCAGGGTTGTCACGGGTGAATCTTTATGGCCACAAGATGGTACTTTTTGTTGTTCTTAAGGATTTAACTTTCACTTTTTTTGGATATCGATTTTTACCATTAGGCCACTGTCCTTATGGTTAGCTGAATAGACTAAGTTACAAACATTTTCTTTTTACGTTATTTATAACAAAATCTGCTAAATAACTATCTTATTATAATAGTATTCTTATTTTTTTCAAAATAAAAAGATCTCTAAGCATTAAACATGACTTCCAACATGTGCCATCATAGACGATTAGGCGATTAGTACGGTTTTATGATTAGGAGTCTAGGGTTAGGATAAGAATACATTATTTCATGAAATAATTTTGTATTTTTTGTTTTAAAAGAAGCCAAATAAATAGGGGGTAGAGAGAATATTTGTCATGGAAGTTAGCACTGAGAGAGAGACAAAGGGTGAGAGCATCTGCAGAGCTTTTTTACAGATGAGGTGTGGACACCATAAAATACAAAAATTGTGCAGTAATAATATTGACTTTCTTGTATTTTTCTGCATGTTAACTATATCTTCCATATATATAATCATATACACACATATATACATACTAGGTTCTTACCTGTGAAAATTCACGGGTGGTAAGTAATATTGTTGAACGTAAGTAAATGTAGTAAATATGTAATATGTAAAATAATAAAATTCTACAATAAACATATATTATCCAACTAAATTGACAATAATAACATATAAATGAAGTTATGTGTAATCAATAATAAAATAACACTACAAAAAATTGCAAACAACACTAATAAGCTAAATATAGTTCAAAAAATCCTAACCCCAAAAACAACACTACAAAAATTGCAAATTTCAAGCTTACAGAATCATAGAAAAAATTTGTTTTGTACCAAAAACAAAGTAAAGAATGTGCCGACTTTAATGGATCAAAGCATGGTTTTTCATTTTCTGATTGTGATTTAAAGATGGTTTTTTTGACATGCAGATGCAGTTTTAAGGAAATACTCGTTTAACAATGGCCACAATCTTCATAACGTTTGCAACTCAATGCATCAGATATTTTAGCAAAAGTTTTTACCCTTGTTAATGCATTAAAACTACTCTGACATGTACCCTTTGTTTTCATTTTTATAGTTCTTTTCATCTCTTGCTAAAGTTAAGGAAGAAGAAAAAGGGTATTGGTATTGGAACCAATTCAAAGTAATCATATGTAATTAGTTACATAGTAATTAATTACTATCAGTTAGAAAATATTGTAGCTACACCTGTCACAAAATAAACAATTGCTTGTAATTAAATAGTTTGACCTTTTAAGGTCAAAATTCTTACTATTAGCTATCAAATTGATATGCATAATCTTACAAATTTAACATGTACAAATTCTTATTTGTAGAATTATAATAACTTTAATCAATTTGTCAGATATTCCTACCAACTTTGTGAATTAGGGTTTTAAGTCTGGTTTGCATGAACTTGAACATTGGTGCAAGAAAGCAAGCGGTCAGGTAATTCGACCCATTTAAGTCTACACCAAAAGTTACCGTTTTGACCCATACTCAAATGAGTAAACCAGTCTATATAAGAAAAGAGAAACTTACCCATGAGGATTCTTTATCCTTATAAAACTTTATCCTTTTTGAGAGTTTCTTGCTACACAAATTTTCAATTACAAATGTATATTCATTTATAACAGACTACCGAGATCATCATAAACGAAATATCCTATAAGATGTAAGTAATACCAGTTCAAGATTGACTTACATAAATTGTTGATTAGGTATGTCGAGTGTCCATCATCAGCAATGCAAGCCCTTGTTTTAACCTGACGATCACTTCTCCCCTATTTCAACCTGCACAAAATAAATTACGTTGTATCATACGATTAATTGATTAATACAAATGGAATGACACCAAAACTCATTGCAGTCCACTTCTCTGTGACATCAGACAGATCTCTAATTTTATTTTCAATTCATACTTCTAAACTTAAAATTTATTTTATTAATTTAAGAGTATAATATTGACACTCCAATATCTGCATGTGGTCAACAATTTGGGCCGAGATCTTATAAGCTCAAACTCTGGTCAATTTTAGGCCCGAGTTCAATAAACCCTAAAATTTACACACCTTAGAAGGACTTATGTATGCAATATAAACTACTAATCAATTACCAAACTTACAAATGCAATTACACTATTAACAAAGCTAAGATATTAAGTAATTAATAAATTATTAAAAGCCTGCAAATTGAAGTGCTATCAGTAATCGAAGACGTTTGAAGTTGATTTGAAAGTCTATCTACTTCTGTCGCTCTAAATCATTTCACAAATTTGAAAAAAACATAAGCAGAAACCATTCTAGGGATTCCAAACTGAATCAAATTAATTGAAACAATAAACGGTTACCTTGAAGAACAGGGTAAATCTCTGGTGCATTTTGGAACAACCAGGATTTGCATTTTTCATAATCGGGTCCGAATTCGGTCATCATTAGCTGCATCAAACTGCTAACAGATAAACATGATATCTTTAAGACACTTTCATGCTAACCTGCAAGTAGTGATATGACACAGAGCAATATAGAAAGGGGAAATGAGTTCTTATTATTGTCTACACTGTCACCTAATATAAAGGTAATCATGAAGATGAAAACCTAACCATCATAGAAGTTAATTACAGTCATGTTGATGCTTACATAATGAAATTATTAAAAATTTGAAGAAGATGTGAAATGAATTACCCTCATTTAATTTCAAGTGGATGTGATCCTCGAGATGAACACACAACCCTAGGGCATCAAATCCTTCTAGACAATAATCATCATTGATTAAACGCCGGATGATGATTACTGGTACAATATTAGAAAGCTACATCGTTGATAGAGTTAGGGTTACAATTTTGGGCGGTTTCCGGATTGTGTGGAGAACGTGAAAATATGGTTTCTTCAATCTGCAGCGATGGAAATTGGCGAAATTAGGGCAGCGGTAGTTTTGATAAGGTCTACGTTCAATGGGCGGGAAAACAAATGGGAGGTGATCTAATAAAAGGACACGTGGCACGTAAAAACTTTTGTGTATATATATACTAGGTTATAACCCGTGAAAATTCACGGGCGGTTTTAATTTTGCTAAACGTATTATTTATATAGTAAAATAATATATGCTGTTACTTATATGGTTACATTCAATTTAAAATCGAATTCACTTTGACCCTACAAAAAAATCAACATTCTTTTATGAAAATATAGAGTTTAATCTCTAGATCAAGAATGAGGGTACTTCCCTCTCTTCCATTTGTCCAATTGATAAATAGGCTACAGCTAGATCAAGAATGAGGGTACTTCCCTCAAAACACCATAACTTTATCAATCAACAAAACATCATACCTATACGAAAGATCAAGAAAAATAGTTAAAATTTCAGATATATTAAAAAGTCGGAAAATTTAGGGCAATAAAAAGCTTTTGATGATCTGTGTTTATATCACAACATAACAGTTACATTAAAGGTACCTTCTTGAGTATCAATGTAGAGTAAGATATTTGGAAATTCTTATTTGGAGATGAATATCAATAGTCAAATGCATCAAAAATCTGCAAACTCACCAACATGGAATTTGTCATACTCTATAACAAAAGCTAAATGTTAATTATACTAAATAAATGAACTCTAAAAAAATTCATGCACATACCTCAACACAATGCTCTTGCAACCAGAGATGGAATCTTGAGTTCTTAAAAATATTTACCACCACATGAATACTTGTTAGAAATTCTAACTTAGAATGTATAATTAACTGTATACCATTTTCAAAATTAGAACGTTTGAGAACAGATGGCCCATCTAGAACCGTCCTTAAATGTCAATAACTGGGGAAAGAAAATCACACTTTCAGCATACATAGATATCATAGGTGGCCCATTTTACAAAAATATAGCATAAGACTAAAAAATATTAATGATGGCATTAAAAAAAAGATCATTGAAATTGGCCATGGGTGCTTAAAAATTAACTCAAAAGGTATCATTATCGGTCAAGCTCCTCACAGCACACAAAACATAATCAAGCTAATTAAACAAATTTCGGGCTTCAAAATTGCAACAATCGAACAATAAATAATCACTAATTCTATTCAAATCAGATAGAGGGATAAATTCCTGTACGTACATTGTACCAGTAAACCCTTAGCGTCAAATCAAATGGCGGTTGTAAGATGATTTTGACTTACTGTAAATGTTTTGGAAAAAGGTATTTCAAAAGCTTTTAACTTATCATATATTCTATATACGAATGCGAATTATAAAACTTGTACAGGCTTCGGCTTCCAATCAGCATCGCGTACAAATAAAATCCAAGCAATATACCTAAAAGTTAAAAACGATAAATATTATTAAACTAAATAAGAAAATAAATTGGAACAAATTCTACACTTACGAATGCAGCTGATATTGCGATGTTAATGGTCCCAATATCCTTCATATCATATTTGGTGAACCTGAGGAAATGGTAATGAACCAATTGCATAATTTTATAAACCATAACCATAACATTTTGCAAAAAAATCATGATGTTAATAATAGCTGTGAGTTAGTGAATATACATTCGTAGATAAAAGAAATTTAACCATGATTCCTTCACACAACGAATGAAAAACATCTTCCATTTGTTGGTTAATTTTTGTCAATGTAGCTTCATTTTCCATATCAAATGTGAAAACTTCAGCTGCAGTGCCAAATATGTCATATTTTATTAATATTATAAAAGCAGAAATCATAATTTAAACAATTATTTATCAAACAAATGTTTGATAAACAATTTTTCTATCAAACAATGTTTGATAGAGTGTGGGGAATACCTTGTCCAGCATGTGGACCATTAACCATATCAAATTCATAATCATCAATACTGGTTGGTTACAGTTTCATCACCGGTATTGATCCTTATTGTAAAATCATCAGGAAATTGAACAATCGATGGGCCTTCATCTTCAAAAAGTTGTCTTGTTCAACAAAATACAGTTTAAATTTCCTGAAAATATGAATGAAGATTTTAGAATTCACATATGCATTACCCTAAATTGTGAGATATTCATCATAACCCGTTAACCATAGTGTGGATAACTCATACAACTAACTGTGATTTAACTAAATATAAAATTTCCAAAATTCAGATTAAAAAACTAAAACTTATTCATCAAAAACTGAAACTTTGATAACTTTGATGTGATGAACATTTGTACACCCTCTTAATCCAAATTAGAGCACTTGATCAGTTACGGGAATCCAGCTGTTGATGAAATAACAAGTAAAACAAAAGTAAAATGCCTATTGATGAACAATAATCAGAAGTAAAGCAAAGGAGATTTTGAATTCACCAAATAATGTAAATTGGTGCTTAGTTTTCCTTTCATTGTTATGATATCGGTGGTTTTTTTATGTACCCTTTTCATTAATGTATTAAGTCAGCATACAATGTTGTGAAGAACATAATAATTTCTTTGTTTTATTATAAGTAAATATCTTTAAGATGGTAGGTTCTGAATTTATGTAAATAAAAATTAGAATAAATAAGTACAACTGATCAAGTCACAAAGAACCTGAGATCGATTAAAACCCAAAGAGAAAATGATAGAATTTAAGCAAATAATCATCTTGGGAATAAATTAGCATATCCAAATCAAGAAAACAATAAATTCTTAAATTTTGAAATTTACATAAAATCCAAAAATCTTTTAATTTGTAATTATATATAGAACTTATACTTTTTGAACCTTTCTTCACATTTTGGCTTACAGAATAATTCAAAGCTTCACAATTGATTTAATATGAACATTAAATGGCCTATAAATGAAGATCAAAGGTATAAGATTATAAGAACCTCTTATATAATAAAAAATTGATGAAAATATAGTAGTGGTGCAAAAACAAATTGAGTTTCCAATACAGGGATGAAAGTCGCACTTTTAAAATAGTTGTATCAACACACAATAATTGATGCATATTCTCTATGCAATTACAAATGAGTTTAATACTACTACACGTAAGATGGGATGTGCTTAATCAAAGCTTGAATTGTCATTGATGATGATAATGACATACACGATATTACCCCGTTCTAAACACCAAAGTCCAAGTTCAAGCTTGTAAAATCAACAACCTAACACTTCCAAAACAATACAAAGAACAAAGCTGCTGAATTTAGGGTTTGTGAAATATAAAAGGGGGAAATACCGAATCCATATATAAGGCAGAAAGCGGCAGAGTGATTATCTCGATCTCGATGTCCTCTTCTGCGCCTGGCTTAAGCGGGCTTTGATCGAAGCACTCCTATATATTCATACATACAAAATTTAATTAATTGTATTTTAAGTTATTACGTAAACATTAAAACTGAATTCACAGTGATATAAATGTGTGGAACCCTAATTTACTCCCAAATTGGTGTACAGAGAGGAATTCACAGTGATATATATGTGTTGAACCCTAATTTACCCCCAAATTGGCGTACAGGGAGGAAGTTGATATGTGAAAATTAAGATAATAAAAACAAAATTAATAAATTTTCTCTGGAAATAAGGAAACGATTGACTGGGAAACATAGAGGGGATACATTGGGCGGAAAAATAAAATACTGGAGCCTTCAGAACATAACACGTGGCACTTAGAAACCTTTGTTTATATATATAGATAGATAGATAGATATACATAGACATATAATTTTTTGGCTAGGGCCTGGGGGACCATCTTACTTACCGTGCACCTGTCTCATTCTTGCCTTGCCTCATGCATATTTAGGTTAACACTTCTCACTTCACATGAAAAGTTAGCTTTTCAAAACTTGAAATTATTTTTTTCCGGAAAACCAACAAAAATCATTGCAAATTTTCAATCATGTTATATGGACGTGTACATCGTGCAGTTAAAGTTGTATCGTATCTTATATTTATTGTGATTTTATCATAAGTGATGAGAAAAAGGACCGTTGGTTGAGGGTAACTTTTGTCTTCTAAAAAAAAAAATGACTTGTAATAGGGTCCGGGTCCCTGTCATAAAAAAACAAAATACTTAACTCAATGTTCCATATTCGTTGTATATTTAAATCGGTATTACGTTAGTCAACAAACGCTGGAAATTGTTCTCATGCTGTTGTATTTTTCTTACTTGTACAATCACCGATGCAGAACATTTGAGAAAACATGTCTTATTTGGGCAATAAAAATGGCTAGAATGTAACATTTTTTTTACGAAATTGATGTAGAGTTAAAACAAGAATACAGATTGGTTCTGTTGATTCTAAGAATGCCCATAACAATCTATTCCAAAATCACGTTGATTTAAAGAATACTGTGGTTTCAGTTTTCAAAATCAGTTCAATTCGAGAACGTAAATTTTGGGAGAGAAATAAACTTACATAAAAGTTAAACTAAAACTTTCAATATCTCAAAGAAATCTTAAAATATGTCTAGATTTTTTAATGGGCTTATAAATACAAATGAGTGAGAACCGGGCCTACAACAAAGTCTAAAAACTAAACAAAAAACTTTAAAAAGCAAATAATTTCCAAAATATATTTTTTGGACCCGAAAGTTCCGTAAACCACTTGTGATTGTTTGTCATCATGTTCTCTTCGTTGCAAGTTTCGATTTGATTGGTTATAGACCTGAAATAGAGCTCTGTAGCCAAAGTTATGCCTATTTTAGTGCAACTATATGTCTTACACGATATTGAGCTTCCAGATTCAAAAGTGGATCTACATCATTTGGTCCTGAATCAGAAATTTAGTGACTAATTGGTATAGATCAAAGTATAATGACCAATGTGGACTTGCGTCAGTGGCGGACCCAGAAAAAAAATTGAGGGGTTGCACAACTTTTTAGTTCATACTAAATAAAAAACAAAAAAAGAAACTCGAAACTACGATTTCATTATATATGTCAAAAACGTCTATTAATTACTCCCTTCGTCCCACCAAAAAATTATCATTTCTCCTAAAATTTTGTCCCACAAAACAGTTCCCATTTCTCAAATTTGAGGGGTCTACTTAATAAAATAATATTATTACAAATTATTCAACCACTAAAACATTTTATCTCTCCAATGTAACTTTATATTTTAATCAAAATTATTATCAAGGACTCCACCACTAACTCTCTTCTAAAATCTTGGGCCCAAGAGAAATGAGAACTTTTTTGTGGGACAGAGGGAGTATATTCTAAAGTTGAGCGCTTCGTTCTTTCATTTTTCGTAAACGATTGATTACATTCTTAATTGTGACATCTAAAAGGGTTTTTCTCATATTGTATAAATCAACGCTTGATTCAAAAATATCACCCATTTTAATGTGCAAATCGGTTTTTACCAAATATTTAAATAGAACATATATTTCTATTTTTTTTTCTACTACATAAGGATATTTGGTGAATTATTTTTTCTTATGGGTGTCACCTACATTAAAAAGATAAAAGTTAAAACTAAATCGAAAAATTTGAGGGGTTGCCCGGGCAACCCCATGCACCATACTAGGTCCACCCCTGACTTGCGTTATAGTTACGATTGTATATAATGTTAATGTATTAAAAGTTGTTTGTGTTGACACAAAAGGACCAAGTTTAGTGAAAATATGGTGTGTGTGTGTGTGTACTGTGTAGTATAGGTTAATATATAAAGTGGTTAATCTTACAAATTATAGATAGAAAGAGACCGTGTGGTGAGTTTATGACGCTTAAAAGTTTCATATGATAAATATGAGAGTTCCAAAGAGTGACAGAAATTTGAAAGGTTAATTATATGTCGAGGCACTCAAATAGATACATGTATTATTAGCATATGGCTAAATAGTAATCACTAGGGGTGTCAATCGGGTTTATCGGGTCGGGTTAGGCCTTATCGGGTCGGGCTCGTCGGGTTTTGAGATAAAAAATACTAACCCGAAACCCGACCCTATAAGAAATCGGGTTAGTCGGGTTTCGGGTTGACCCGATCGGGTTAGTCGGGTTACATCAAAGTTGTGATTTTTTTGGTGGGGGGGGGGGGGGAATATTTAAGTAATATTAGTAGCCTTGAGAGTTCGAGATTATTGCTTATAGTAACTGATAATAATGCATGTAGAAAGTGTGCGCATTATTTTTAGACTAATTGTTTTATTATGGAATCTGAGTGAAAAGCACACCATGAATAATAACATTGCTTATCTAAGCATTAAATTATTTATTAGATGGAAGGCAACCGAATATATTTAAATTTAAAGGAGAAAACATATGTGGAAAATATTTTAAATTTTACAGAAAAAAATATTTAAATGTGAGTCGGGTCTAATCGGGTCAACCCGAAACCCGATAAAAGTATGCAACCCTAACCCGATACCCGACCCAATATTAATGTCGGGTTTGTCGGGTTGGGTTTAAAAAACCCGATATTAACTCATGACCCGAATATACCCGACCCGACTAGCATAATCGGGTTCGGGTTTAGATCGGGTCGGGTTGACCCTTTTGACACCCCTAGTAATCACCATCCCCACACCACGTGGTATACATGTGACACTCTTCAAAATAGTTGGCAATTGCATTAACATGTATCATATTCATTTTTAACATGTTTTCATCTTTTTTTGGGTATAATGTCATAAGTCATGAAACAAGATTTGTCTTTGTTAAGTGTGATTCGGTAAGGCTCGGGCTAGGTAATCACGTCTTTTGGTTCTTGTAAGATAACGCCATAACGGGTTATATAATAGCTAGAAACCGGGCATATGTATGTATTTATATGAGAATTCAACTCTACACAACAATTTTTAACTCATACACCACTCAGTGTGAGTTTTTAAGCTAACTTTATCAGCAAACTAAGGAATGATTATGGTGAATGCAATAAAAATTGTAGTGTAAAAATCACCCTTTATTTATAGCCACCTAAAACCCACGTAGGAGAATATCTGTTTGAATTTTCTTAAAAAAAAACACTTGAAAGTCAAAGAACAGTAATGGGCCTTTAGATCAAAACGTGTAGGGTTGAAATTTGAATATATTTACATGCGAACCATATAAAATATGAGTAGTGTGATTATACGTGAATTAAAGTGTGTTTGTATTTGAATTTTTGGTATTCAAAAACTTTAATGTTTCCAAATGAACTTATTACTTGTATGTATGTATCCCTCCTATTAAAATTTTATTTTCTTCAAAATGGATTAAACATAATAATTCAATTTGCATGAATTTTTTCGGGATACATTTTCTCTATTTTCAGATAAAAGAATAATCGTCTATATCTCACATTTCATATACACGGCCTTCAAATTAAAGATCCAAAGATTAAACATAATAATGAATCAATGATGTTTATGACATTTATGAAAGTATGTAGTTGAGTTAAATTTTGTCTTTTGTTAGTATGGAATTATGGAGTCTATAAAAAATAAATGTGTGAACCGGCGGCATTTAGGGATGTAGGCTTAAATTTGATTTAAAGTTTTTTTTTAACGGCAAGTTAGTAAGTTAGTGGTTCGAACCTAGACAGTTAGTTACATTCATAAGGGGCAGTATGTCTTCCCTCGAACCCTCCACATATGGGGAATAAACCCCACCACCTTTTTAATCTTCAAGTTTTACCTCCAACAAGGCTTGAACCCAAGACCCCTTGAAGAAAAACCTCAAGGCTACCCTTAGTGACCAATTGATCTAGACCAATTGGTTAAATTTGATTTAAAAGTAAAGTATTTTTTGGAATTAATAATCAAAATTCTCATTGATGTTGGTGTTGTTGATCAATGGGACTTTATTATAACTAGTTTATTTATAACTCTCTCGTCCAAAAATTATTATTTATAGACACAAATCACACAATATAAAAAAATATACGGAGTACATTAAATACGTTGTATGTTCAATAAAATTCTATCTTTACTACTTAACTATTTTTTTATTGGTGAAAATTTTTAATTTAACAACAATTTTGAGACAAACAAAAAAGAAATATAGATAATAAAATTAAAACGGTAGGAGTATTTAAGCTTTCATTGGAATGGTTGAACCGTACTTTTATATGAGTCAACATAATTTATTTGTTTCGTATACCATTTGATTTTGTGGGAAAGTAATTTTGAATTTATTTATCTTTAGCTTAACCAGAAACGTATGAAATAATTGGAAAAGCGATAAGGTGTTATTTCTCTCATTAACTTATAAGCTTTTCATGTTTATACATATTAAGCATCATATTAACCACAAATCTCCCACCTATATATGGAGCAATGGTATGATTTTAATTTGATGACATGTACCAATAACATTGCTTCTTAATGATGACATGGACGCTGACTCAAAGGGCACAATAGGCAATTAACTTCTTCTTTATATGGAAACATATTCATGTCTTCCCTCGCTTCGTTTTTCGCCCATAGCTTTGTTTTTGATTTGTAAACAAAAAATTTTAAGAAAATCAAAGTTCTTAAAATTATATTCTTTACGAAATAAGTATAGTCATAAAAATTTGAAAAAAAAAATGTCATGGTTGTGAATTGTGAATTCAATGATTAATTCATAGATTAAGCATAAACAAGTTATCATATAGGAAGATTAGATGGATGGAATATTTGAACACTTTGCTATTGATGGGGGGCTGCTACAATTTGGGCAAAGGTTATGCAAATTAGGTTACTACTTACTATATATACCTAGCCAAAGTTTCGACTAAATACAAAATGATCCCTAGACTATTGGTTACAATAAATGTGACCCAACAATGGTTCAAACATTTTACGAAAAAAAATCTTATGATCTAAAAATGTAATTTAATTTTTTTATGATCACAAAATGTTATAATCTCAAAAATTTTAAGAAAATCAAAGTTCTTAAAATTAAATTATTTACGAAATGAGTATAGTTATAAAAATTTGAAAAAAAAATGTCATGGTTCAAACATTTTACGAAAAAAAAAATCTTATGATCTAAAAGTGTAGTTTAAATTTATTATGATCACAAAATATTATAATCACAAAAATTTTAAGAACATAAAAGTTTTTAAAATTAAATTCTTTACGAAATGAGTATAGACATAAAAATTTGAACAAAAAAATGTCATGGTTCAAACATTTTACGAAAGAAATCTTATGATCTAAAAATGTAATTTAAATTTATTATGGTCACAAAATGTTATAATCACAAAATGTTACGATCCAAATTTATTATAATCTAATTTTATTATGATCGAAAGTTATAATAATCAATGTTTAAAAATATTATGATCCAAAAATATTATAGTCTAAACATATTATTATCAACACTCACACATGAAATTGTTGATGATACTATGTTTAGCCTCGATCTTTACACCACATAATTCTTGTATACTATAAAAATGTCAGGTGTCACGCATCATATATTGAAGTTAAAGATAGATGCTCCTGTAATGTGTATGCAAAACATTGATCAGAAAGTAGATTTATGCAATAGAACTAGGCTAATATAATTGAAGGTAAGATCGTGACAAAGTTTGTACAATTTGTGTTATCCCACGTATGATTATTAGTCCTTACGACAAAACTATGCCTTTCAAATTGAGCCGAAGACAATTTCCTATTTAAGTATGCTTTTCAATGACTATTAAAAAAATCATGGGCGAACATTGTCACGGGTTGATTTGTTTGTCCAAATATCAGTATTCTCACATGACCAGCTATATGTTGATGTATCAAGAGTAAAGAGAAACAAATGCTTGAAAATTATTTGTTGCGACCAAGATGGTAACTATACAAACTCAACAACAAACGTCTTATACAATAAAATTTCGTTTTCTTTTTTGATTTATTTTTACCGATTATTCATGTACAACAAAACCTTTAATCATCATTTTAGTAATAATTGACCATATAATTTCTTACGTTTTTTCATTATTATATATTATATTTCTTACAGCTAGCCCGCCCATCAGGCGGGTTATGAAACTAGTATAGTATACATTATTCTATTTTTTCAGTTTCACCACATTAATATTATATCAAATTTTCTTTGTTAATAAGAAAGACTGATACACCTATGTCAACAACATATCTTAATTTCTTCTTCAGTTTTAACACATTAGTACCTTATCACAAATTTTTAATTATATGTACATATACTAATATATTATTAAAAATAAAAAGAAAATTTACAAAAAAAGATAAATAAGTAATAAAATATATATTTTTTTAATATTATTAAAAAATTATTAAAAAGAGAAAAATAAAAAGAAAATAATATTTCTCTCTACAAACTCATCATTTTCTTCTTCAGTTTTCCGAAGAAAAGCAAATTAAAAAGAAAGGGAAAAGTTGGTGTAAACATTGAAAAGGAAGAAGAAAAAGACCATTCGCACAAATTCATAGTGACTCGTAAACTCTTGTTAGCTACACATGCTTAAATAGAATTTAAATAAGGTGAGTACATCAAGATTATGTTAGAATTTGTACTGATTTCGTTTACTTGGAAAATTGTGAAGTCATGAAACACTTTCATATCAAAGTATTTCGTCGGTACTACGAAATCTTCAATCGGATAAAATCACAATTTCAAGAACAAAGAATTTATGAATTTGTTGTAAGAATTTTCGTACCCTTATTCTGATTATGACCAAAATCATCCTTAATCCACATTCTGTGGAAAACCGAATTGAACCGCAAATGACAGTTTGGAAACCGTATAAAACTGGCCAAAACCGCCCAAAACCGGGTCGGAATTGGGTCAAATCGAACGGGTTGAAAAACCGGATTTTAATTTAGAATTTGGATTTTCGACACATTTTTTATAAAGTAATAATAACCTTAATAAAAATTTTCCGCCCAGCCAGGGGCTCTGCCCCTTGGACCCCGTTCCCAGGGGCGCTGCCCCCGGACCCCCGTTCAGTCGGTGTATTTTAATCAGAATAAATTCAAACAAGCGTGCACTCCGCACCATCCTTACTTGTTTAATATTTATTAAGATTACATTTGGTCAACAAGTTTATCTCATTACACTTAAATAATATTGGTGATACAAATCACCAACAGATTATACGGATTACAATGTGTGAAATATATAAGATTTCATAAGTATGTAACATAAGATATAAAGTCGTTTAAAAAACTTGTTTTTTTTGTATATAGAACATATAACACAAAAATGTCAAATTATATCTTTTTAAAGAGAGAATTTGTTGATTATGAGTGGTAATGTATTTCAGATAACTATATATTTAATTCCTCCTTGTATAACATTTACTAGACGACCAAGTTAAGGTTTAAAAATAATCATGATAATGATCAGATCGCATATATATTAGAAGCAAATATTAATTACCCTAAATTAATACATTATAACAAGAGTAGTTTTTAATAATACAAGAAGAGGCTAACTTATCAAAAGAAAACTTTAGGTGCAACTAATGGAATAACATCAAACTCGATAAAAAATCACATGCGTAAGGCAACGAGTCAAAGGTTACGGTATTAAATTACAAAATACATTAAGAATTTAAATATTCTTTTCCATGGACTAAGATAAACACTTGTTTATTGGCCAAAGGGGTCGATCCTCCTCATAATTGGTTTTTGCCAATAAAGTAACAAGACCCATAATTTGCTTTTGTCCGTATAGTTCCACAACAATAATAATGATACTTCAATCTCTTTATAGTAGAGATATATGAGAAATAAGATATTGATTGTAATATATCTAATCGGAAATAGAAATATTATATTCAAGTAAACCTCCGGCAAAAGGCACCAAATATGTTCATGTGTCTTATGTTGAGATATATTGCAATATGTAATGCTATATTTCCAAAGCTAAATGACATATGTGTCGTATTGTCAATTTACAGGTTAAAAACGTTTTTCATTTGTAAAACTACCTAATCTAATAAGTGGAGTAACACTTTTTACATATACAACTATTATTGAACACAAAAACTTTTCACAATTATATATATCTAATGAACATAAAAAGTATGCATTAGATCACTCCCAACCATTACACAAACTGATACCGTCAGTTGTTGCCAAATCAGCGTCACATCAGCTCACCCTCTAATCGACATGAAATTGACGTACTCATGTCAACAATACATCTTCCCTTTAATTTTTTTGGGACCCACCATTACAAAAAACACACACACAAAATACCACTTTGGGCCCACCCACCAACTCACAAACACAACTCACACTCGTCTCCACACTGGCGGAAGGCAAAGTGGCGGGGCAACTCATGGTTGGTGCCAATGGTTTAATCTCGCCACTTCAAGTGGCGGATCAACTAACGAAGCCGTTGGCTATGGTCTTAGATGAATTAATTAACCTATAAAAAATAATGGAGTATTGCAGTATTGCACGTCACTGACCAAAAAATTTCACTGAGTTGATTCCACAAGGATGTGTGATTTTATTGGTTATAAGACATACACATTACAAACCAACTCTATTTACTTGATAGGAATAGGATAGATGATATAGTAAATGAATCCTGAATTACATTGGAATTTTATAAAATTAAATAATAACATAAAAAATAATTATCATAATGATAACAAATTGGCCCAAATTTAGACCTGGCATGACTTTAATTGTTCCTGAAGCCTAATTGAGCCTTTTTAGTTTTTACAAGAGGGTTCGTATTAAAATTAAGATTGATGTATAATCATAAAATAGATATGAGATAATGTACAAGACATTTTAGAAAACTTTTTCAGTTTAACCAAAATTATTTTTGTTTTCTCTAACCTGAATACAACCATCATATTCTCATTGAAAAAAATAGTACATACCGGCTACCACAAAATAGTACCAAACCCTAATAAATTTTTACAAGTGCACCAAAACCAATAATCCCACCCTCTTGCACTTTTCTTCATACTACTACTTAACTCATATAGTACATATATATAGATATATTTATTCATGTAGGTACATACTTACACAATATTAAAGATAGTGGGTCCCATTTCATCACTACCAATTGGCCCTCTTTTATCATCCCAATTCTACAAGACCCCACACATTGCACTCATGATTTCAACCACATTATACCATTGAGATTCACCTTATCTTAGGGGGGAAAATTGATTTTTATATCAAATTTTTTATTGCATTTATCATGTTTAATATAATTATATAATTAGATTTTAAATTTGTACTATATAATTGAAGAGATAAAATTTGTGGTATAAAAATAAATTTTAAAAAAAATTATCCTAAACCATATCACCTTTTACAATTTATCTTTCCTATTTTCTTCAAAAAAAAAAAAAAACAAACAAACTGAATTTAATAAACATGTAGTAAATATTAAACGCTAACAAAAGTTACAATCCTTTACTTCTTTATCAAGAGATCATCCAAAGCATTTTCTTTTATCTAAGGGTTCATCCAAAGCATTTTCTTTAATAAATTCACGAGTGTTTGAATTAGCATATTTTTTATATGAGCATGACTCATTGATACTAGAATGTTTGAATTAGCTTTTTTTTACCATTATAATCTTTTAAAATAAAAAATCATGCAAAAAAATTGAGATAAACATAGTAACCATCCTTATAATAATTTTCCTGTATTAAAACACCAAGAAGTGAAACAAGAGAGGATTTAAGGTGGGAAGAATTTCTTTGGATTCTTAAAAACCCCAATCTCTTTTCATATTATTTCTGTTTTTTTAAACATATGAACAGATATAAACCAGCAACCTCATAAACCATCATCATGACCATCATCATCCACCACTCACTAGTGACTAACATCTCATTCTTCCCCTAAAAGCTTTTGATAAATATATTATCATCTATATATTACTCCCCTATGATCATAATATAGGAAGAAAAACCCCTAATCCATCTTCAGGATTAAGTTAAACAAGATTAAAAAAGGAAACAACTAAAGGTTAAAGAAAACCCATCTCATAAAGACTAGTGCCCGAGTCACTGACCCACCACCGATAACCGCCATGGACCGCCACCGGCGCAATCTTTTTCTTTTCTTTTCTTTGGTTTCTCACATTATGTTGCAAGTTGAAGTGTTTTCATCACTGAAGTAGTGTGTGATAGGGTCACCATGTGGTGGTTGTGGGTATGGATAAGGTGGGTAGGGTGGTTGATATGGTGGTGGTTGCATGTAGTTGACCGCTGGCGGCGGTCTTGCATACATCATCGGGTGAAATCGTTCACCACCGTTGGCTTGTGGTTGTTGGTTCATCATCGCTTGTTGTTGGTTCATCATTGCCGCCGCTAATTGTTGTTGATAATACGGGTTTCCGGCCATCCCTTCCGGCCCGCCACCACCACCGCCGCCGCCAGCCCCGGCCGGAAGTCCTTGAACAGCTTGCATGTTACCCATATGAGCCATGGCCATGGATGGATTCATTTGACCCATTTGACCACCCATTCTAGGACCCATTTGACCACTCATTGGCATGTTGCCCATGGGCCCCACATTACCCCCACCCCCACTCATCATGTTTGGCATGCCATGTATACCATCATTCATCCCACCTTTCTTGCCACCGGCTTGACCACCTTGACCACCGCCACCCTTATTTTGACCACTGCCACCGTTTTTATTTTGACCATCTGCCGGAGCTCCACCGCCATTTTTCCCACCATTCTTCCCTCCACCACCCTGATTTTCATTCCCACTATTATTACCACCACCACCACCACCCCCACCGCCACCTTTCTTCCCACCGCCGTTCACCTGTACCGGAATATTACCACCGCCGCTGCCGCCACCTTTCTTCCCACCATTTCCTCCAATATTCCCCATCGGGGGAGCACCGCCCTTCATTTGCTGAGGTGGCATCGGCCCACTTTTCATCATTTGTGGTGGCAACTGCCCATTCTTCATGAAATTTGGCGGAATCTGGCCACTTTTCATAAGCTGCGGTAACATATTAGCCATCTGACCCTGTGGACCACCGCCACCGGCCATCACCGGTTTCTTAACCGGAGCATCAAACTCATCATCATCATCATCAAACTCATCATCATCATCATAGTCATCATCATCAAACTCATCATCATCATCATAGTCATCATCATCACTCTCATCATCTTCCTCCACCACCTTCACACCCTTCTGTGCA
Source organism: Calendula officinalis (assembly GCA_963853835.1). NCBI lineage: Eukaryota > Viridiplantae > Streptophyta > Magnoliopsida > Asterales > Asteraceae > Calendula > Calendula officinalis. The sequence continues at coordinate 2,647,353 of OY970834.1, forward strand.
TTCTTTCCACCACCACCGCCGCCACCACCACCACCGCCGCCGTTGTTTCCAAAAGTAGGTAATTTCATATCCTTAAATTGTGGATGCATTTTCAGATCTTGAAACCCTTTCATTTGCTGTAACTGTTGCAACTGCTGAAGTTGTTGTGGCGTCGGACCACCGCCGGCGCCGGCGCCGCCATGTGGTGGCGGTTGCTGATTTTTATTATTATTATTATTTCCACCACCACTTCCTTTCTGACCCTGATTTTTATTATTTCCGCCACCGCCACCGCCTCCGCCGCCCTTACCACCGCCACCGCCGGCGCCACCCTTACCACCTTGAATCTGCAAGTTTTTAAACTGATTATTGATCTGTGGATTTGGCTTAGAAACACCCCAAGGCTCTGCCAGTTTTCCACTTTTTGCAAGTTTCTTGATGAGTGTGTCAAGATCAACATCTCCTGATACTGTAACCTTGCTCTGTTCTGGATCTATACTAATGGTGTAAACCCCTGTTTTAATAAAGTAAAATTAATCCAAGAAAAAAACATAAAATAATCAAATGAAAACAAATCTCAAAGATTCATCACAAAAACATAATAAAATTAACCAAATTTAAACACGATACCATCAATTTTCTGAAGAATTTTCTTCACCTTCCGCTTACAGCCATCACAGTGGATATTCACTTTCAGAGCACAAGTCTGCATGCAAAAATTAATTAATTAAAGAATCAAACACCATTGAATTCAAGATTTTATTTTTAGAAATCCCACATAAACAAAAGCAAAAAAGGTGGATTTTTTTATATTTAATTTGTTCATATACATTTTATTATGAAAATCAACAAAATGTAAAGGCAAGTTTGAAGATTTTTGAGTTCACAACAAGCAAAGCATTGAATGAAGCCAATTTATATAGTAAAGCACACATTTTTACACTTTTTCACACACTAACAAAATTAAAAAAATGTTGCATTTGTACCTGAATCTTCACAAACTCTTCTTTACTCATAATTTCCAGTTGAAACAAACAAAACCCAGAAAGAAATCAACTGAAACTTGGGAAATGAGATTATGGGTTTTACAGATCTGAATTGACAAGAAACAGAAAGTGAAGAACAATCAAGAACCTGTTGTGAAAAAAAAACTAAAAATGGGTTTCTTTGATTTGAGTGAAATGGGAAATCAAGAAACTAAAGGGTCTGTTTATGAAAGCACAGCAAAGAGAACTTTGATAACAAGATTCACAGGCGGTGGGTAGACATTAAAAACCTCTGAAATTAGAATACGAGAGAGAAAAAGAGAGATATGAAGATGAAGGAAGCTCACACACAGTGGCGTTTTTCAGTTTATTTAATTGGGTTTTCTTTTCAATGGCTACATTTATATTGATTTTTTAAGCCGGCTTAAAGATTTGGCTTCGATTGTAAAAATGATTAAGTGGTTGGGTAAAAATAAATGGATGGAGTGACCTCCTAAAAAAATCATTTATTCCAATGGTAAAAAATTATTTTAAAGATTATTCAAATAGTAATAACCTCTTAAAAAACCTTCAATTGGAGATGCTCTAAGTTCACATTTAATCCTAAGGAGGATTGTGGTAACTGTGTGCGTTGCTCCAAGTTTTATTACATAATTTAGTTGAGATTAAGAGGGTGTTTATTTTGTTTTGAAAACGTATGTAATAAATAATAAATGTTTGATAAAAGTCTAAAATAATTAATTATTTGCCTTTTATGCCCTCCAAAATAGCGATAATGTTTGAAGGTGTTTGTTGGCGGATATAGGTTAAGAAGTTGTTAATGTACCATATAATTAGCATAAAAATCATCGTTAAATCCATTATGGTTGTTGTTATAAAAACCATTAATTAAATAATACATTATTTTTTAATAAATGAGTCTTTCTTCTACAAAATACAAAATAGCATAACATAATTATGTTAGAACATGGAAAATGTATGCAACCTCAAAATCAATAGAATTTCTATGCATGAACTAACTAGAGTGCAGAAAAATCATCATCAATTCAAACTTATAAATAGAAGACTCAATAAAAACATAATGAACACTTGAGTGATAGATTTCAGAGTGCATACTGAGCTCACTCATATATCAATTGTATATATGTTATTTTCAATGTATGTTCTTGGTGTTCGATCATATGTAGATCAATACTAACCTTAGGTCTTTGAACTGTAATTTGTCTCTTTATAAGTGTATAGGTTATGACTTATGATATGTGTTCTTAGTTTTTTATGCTGTACTTGTAACTCTTTATTAGGAATATTTCTATAATATTCATTAAAGATTTGATGTGTCAAAACTTATAAAGTACAAGGACCTAAATTGAAGATATGGAAGTCAATATTTGAATAAAGATTTAGGAGATAATCATAAATGTAAAAGATATAGTATATCTTTATTAGCTTAAAAGATTTATGTATATCTTTTCCTTGTAAATCTCTAGATTTTCTAGTATATAAAGAAACCTAGAGGTATAGAATTAGTCGTTCTTGAAACCCACGTTTTAACGTGTATGTGTGTGTACTCTAAGCCTCAAGGTCGTATGATCCTGTTAACCAAAACCGTTCTACATATTTATATGTAGAATTGGGGCTTTTAGTAATCATTGTATATAAAGATGATGATGAAACCTTGATTAGCAATACAAATCTGTTCGTTTAATTCCGCATTGTTTATGATTTGTAGTTGTATATTCCAGATCAAGAACTAACTATTCTTGAGCCTAAAGATCGATTTTATAGAGCTGTTCTAAACTCATCAGGAACAAACTCAGCAATTGGTATCAGAGCAAGGTGGCTCCAGATCTGGAATGGAACAAGAGTTACCAACGGTTAAATTGAAATTTTGGGTGTGAATCTCATATCTCGGAAAAGGTAACATTTATCACTTTTTGGTTTAACAATTAATTCTGACGCAAATCCTAAAATCACTTAATGGGATAAATGAAGTAAAATCAGATAAGTATCAAAAGTCCAATATATATTAAGTCGAAAGTGAATTAGGTGGGATATAAATTTGATAAATGTTAAGGTAATTATTTCCTGGGAGAATGGGAAGTCGGAGATGCATAAATTGGTACTTGGATTAATAGTTGTTACGTTTACATCCATACGTAATATTTGACGTTTTAAGCCGTGATATAAATGTATCATCTGAATTTGTGAGGAATTTAATAAATATTGATTTTCAAGTGAACTGTTAAAGGGAATTTTTTAATTAAGGCACATTCATGAGCATCTTCATTGACCTCAAAGTTCTTATCCTTATTAACTAAACAAAAAACAAAATTGTATGATACTGCAAAGTCTTCAATCAAAGCTTTTACAAGTTGGAGAGTGGGTGGGCCGAGATTGCAAAAGGCAGCTATTCTTGGTAGAAAAAGAAAATCAGTAGAAACCTTTGTCGTCAATACTGTTGTGAAAAGTTTCTGCTGATCTCCTCATTCAGTTAGTACTGATCTTCACTGTTATTACTGATACATGTTTTGTGCTGATCTGATTACTACTGCTCATCGTTTTTACTACTGATCAGTATTAATACTGATCGCGCATAACTCTTTACTACTGATCAGTAGTAAATGAGGAAAGTAGCAAGTTACTACTGATCTTATTAATTCAACGTTACTACTGATCCGGATTCTACAACGTTACTACTGATTGGTCAAAATTTTGCTACTGATCCTCATGGGTACAAATTTAGTACTGATTTCTTCCTCATAACCGATACATCATATTTTGAAAAACATGACACACACCATGTTCGTTCCATATTACGGTTTATTGAAAGTATCCGGTTTAATCACTTGTTAATTTTTATTCTTGATAAAAAGAGAATAAAAATAACTTGTGATATTAATGTGAAACGAATCACATTATTCACACACACAGGTTGAAGGCTTGATGAAGATAAAGGAATATGGTTTGTTTGTTACATATTTAATCTTTATCAGTTGATTACAGAAGATAATTGATTATATTTATTTGAAGAAGAAGTTGAAAGTCTTACTACATAAGATGTTATGTATTGTTGTAACTGCAATTCAACAATCTTAACGAAAAGATCTGTTGAAGGCTAAGATAAGCAAGTCCATCATACAAGATATGATGTTGCTGATTACTATATTTAGACGGAATGTGATGCATAGTTTGAGTTTCTACTTCAACTTCACATAGAAGATAGTTGATTTTCAATATAATTAATATAGCCTTGAAGAACACAGGAATGATATCACACTTTTAGGGGAAGAAAAAGTGTTGATCATTCAAGGGGAAGTTCAAGTTTTTCAGATTTGTATTTGATTATGTCAAAAAGGGGAAGAGACTTGAAGATTCCAAGCTAATTCTATAAGTTTTGTCAAATCAAATAGGGGAAGATTGTTAAGAATATTTCTATAATATTCATTAAAGATTTGATGTGTCAAAACTTATAAAGTACAAGGACCTAAATTGAAGATATGGAAGTCAATATTTGAATAAAGATTTAGGAGATCATCATAAATGTAAAAGATATAATATATCTTTATTAGCTTAAAAGATTTATGTATATCTTTTCCTTGTAAATCTCTAGGTTTTCTAGTATATAAAGAAACCTAAAGGTATAGAATTAGTCGTTCTTGAAACCCACGTTTTAACGTGTATGTGTGTGTACTCTAAGCCTCAAGGTCGTATTATCCTGTTAACCAAAACCGTTCTACATATTTATATGTAGAATTGGGGCTTTTAGTAATCATTGTATATAAAGATGATGATGAAACCTTGATTAGCAATACAAATCTGTTCGTTTAATTCCGCATTGTTTATGATTTGTATATGTTTATTCCAAGATCAAGAACTAACTATTCTTGAGCCTAAAGATCGATTTTATAGAGTTGTTCTAAACTCAGCACTCTTTGTTATTAATTTAATAAAGATAAGTTGAAAAATATCAACGTGTGTTCTTTACCTTAAGTTACTGCTCTATTGATTAAAGTATCTCATTTAAGAAGAAAATGTATTCCAACCTTGATCTTACATATCCTGTTTAGGCTTGTGCAAATTAGACTAAGAATTGATTGAAACTGTAGAATCGGACCAGACCGAACTGAACCGAACTACATCGGTTCGATTCTCAGTTCTAATTTGTATGAAAAATCGGTTCTCGGTTTCAAATGGTTGGGTTTCGAGCGGTTCGGTTCAGTCCAAAACCGAGAAAAAACCGAAAAAAGTCGAAGAAATTACCTCGGTTCTCGGTTCGGTCCTCGGTTCGGTCCTCGGTCCGACCAAGACCATTTGTTCAGTCCTCAGTTCTATTCAGTCCGGTCCGATTTTTAAACCGTGCATATGCCTAATCCTGTTCACACTTCGTGAGACTAACAACATGTAATCATATTATATTTTACTAAATATTTTATTGTTTTCTTTTTCAAGATTTAAATACAAAATTAGTGGGGCAATAAATGTTTTTCAATAGTAATTTTATACTCTTTTCGTCCTCAATTAAAAATGTTATTTTTATTTTGCTCTTTTTAGGTAGAATTTTTGTGGTAGATTTTTATTAATAACTGCGATTAAAATATAAAGTTAATGTGACCATCCAAATTTTTTTATATTTTGTAGAGAATTAGTGGTGTCCTTACACGTATTTTCATACGAAAAATATTACTCCCTCCGTCCCAAATTAATTATCTATTAGATAAACGGCACACGGTTTTAAGAAAATGTAATTATTACACTCTCCACAAATAAGATCTCATATTTACCCACTTATAGTTCATATGATTGGTTGTAATTTGAAATTTACACTTATTTTGGGACAAACTAAAATAGTAAGGTAGACAATAAAAATGGAATATAGGTAGTATTATATTAAGTAGACCACATTAAATTTGAGAGGTAGAAAGTTTATTTTGGACAAATATTTAAAAGAAATAAGAAAGTTTATTTAGGAACAAAAGGAGTATACATCTAAGAAGAGAAATGTTATTTGATTACTACAATTTATACCTATATTTTTTTTCTACTTACTAATATGAAATAATCGTCAAAATGAAATGATAATACGAGTTAAAGATAAGAAGTGTGCAGTAATAAGAAATGATAACATTTTTGATATACGAATATTAAGTGTAAGAATGTATGTACGATGTAGCATGGGTAGGGTTTGTTAGCTCATCAAGACATCATCTGTCCAATCAAATACAGTGATGTGTAGGACACGAAGGAGTGTCGATGTAGCAGATCACAGCCCATTCCCACCCCTTACTTTGGTGTAGTGTAGTGTAGTGGGGGTTGTGCTTAGGTCTGTCAGGACTTGTTGAATTAATTAATTAATTAATAGGTTTTGGTGTTGGTTTTTTCACAGCCGTACGATTTGGTTTTGATGTGTTCCCCTTGTATTATGTGTCCGTGCTAATTTAAACTTGAGATCTGAAACTGTCAAGGGGTGTTTGGATTTAGGATTTAACTTATCATCGTCTAAACACCAATTCCCGAATTTAACACCTTCGTACGTTCATGTGAATGTGTGATTTGTTTCACAGGATACAATTACTACTTTTAATTTCTATTTAAAAAATAAAATTAATATTGCGGTGGAGATACGTTTGAAAATTTTCTAATTCTGTTTTTAGTTTGATCTAAAAAATTCCATGTAATCCGTTGAAAATAAATTACATAAAAATTTAAAATATATTTCCTCCGATTCAAAATAAGTGATATACTTTGGGTTTCACGATTTTTGATGCAAAAGATTATAATAAGGGTTAAATTAGATTAATTGGATGATTAGTGAGGAATGAGTCCCACAATTATTGAATAAAGTAAGGTTAATGGTGTTTAAAAGTTAAAAGTAAGGATATAAATGTCAGTTCACTTTATAAAGTAGGTAATTAGTGGGTGTGGAGCCCGCTACTTTTTACCAAATAAGGTAAAATATTAAAGGGTATCACTTATTTGAATCGGAGGAAGTACTATGGTTATTTGTGTTGTCTACTATTTTCTGCCAACCCTTTAGAATTAGAAACTCTGATTTTGCTTCATTCATTGTAACATTTTTCATTTCCAGTCCGATCGTTCGGCCGGATTAACCGGGTTTTTATAACGCTGATAAAAATAATGTTCAAAGCCTTCTCTATTTGATTACTCCTACAATACTATATCAATGATGTGTTTTTTAACGACAAACTCAAATCTAATCCAAAATACCATATATGTCCACAACGGGATTTGAATCTCCAATGATGATGAGGGTAAACACTATATTGCTAGGTCAAAGACCCTTTATATTTGAATGATGTGTTACAACCATATATTTGACACTCAATTATTCCCTAGAAGAGGGTGCATGAATGAAGAATCTACAAAAAAATTCTATTTATTCAAATATTTATATATCCATTTACCGAAATATATATAATTAAAAATATTTTATTCTACAACACACTCACCATTACATTCATGACACCTAACATTAACAAAAAGAAAAAAGTAAAAGCTAATAATTTATAATTAAAGATGCATGCATGCCTAAGCCAAACTTTCTTATAAACAGGAGATTATAGTATGCAAAACCAATTATTAAAAAGACACCAATATTATAAAACTAATGACTACTAACTCATGAAAATTTGTTGCATATTTTTTATAAATATTTGAGTGATAGGTTGCAGAAACTTGTTATACTTGGGTGGAACAAAGTGGCCACTAATATTTCAACTCACACATTACAATAACACCTTTATTGTTTTATGTGTGACAATGAATATATTTATACTTCTTCCATCTTAAATTTATTGTCTACTAGAGAATAACACACAGTTTAAGAAAAGTACATTATTTACATTATGTCATTAATCAAATTTTCTCTTTCCCACTTAAATAATTTGTGATTAGTTGAAACTTATGAGGAGATAGTCATTTTGGGACAAACCAATATAGAAATGTAGACAATAAAAATGGAGCGGAGGGAGTATGTAAATGATCTAACTTTCTAATACTTATTTATTTATTAATTTATCTTATTACGTGGTATATCACCTTAATTAATATAAAAAGTTAATCAAAAAAGTATCTGAAATAAGGGTTTTGTTAACCATTGTCCTTAGGGAAATGGTTAAGAGTATGAATGTACAAGTTTTGAAGCATAACTACTTCGAGATGGTTATGAAATTCAGGGGACAGTTATTTTTTATGGTTAATTTACAATAATTTAAAGCTTCCTTTTTTTCTCTTAACCATTGTCCTAAGGACACCTGTTAGAATTTACCTTGAAATAATATGGAGTCAAGAAACTTAGTTTTTTCAACTGCCACATTTTGGTGCTAGCCGCCGATCATGACCAACTTTTACAACACTGCTATCTTCTATACTTTTTATATTTTTTTGCGTTTAAAAAGTTTCAATATATAAAACTATCAAGGAGTTAGAATAAAACAAACAAAAGAAAGAAAATAATAAGATCCCTACTAACAAAGACTCATCAGATCACTATACCACATACACCAATCGTTATAAAAGACACCTAATTTCGATCTATGTTTAATTCAAAAGAACGATTGAGCTTGCACCCTTGACATAATCGACAAATCCTTCTATACTTTGTATGTTACTATAAGGTTTTACCTCCCAAACCTTTACCCGCATGTTTATAGGATTTTTTCTAACTGATATCTTAATCGCATGAAATAAAAAACATTAATTAAAGTTATCATTATCATTTATAATGAAAATTATATGTAATACAAGTAAAAATTAGATTTCATTTAATAAATTTTTCAATATGTTAAGAAATATTTTTTTCAATCAATGCTTCTTAACTCTTTTTGTATACGTAGGCTAGACACTTGGAAGCCTACTGTGTTTTTATTACTTAGTGACATTTTTTCAATCATTCTATTGGATTAAATATAGATCGAAGTTGTCGGTGTCTAGTTTTAATTGGGGTCTTTGGTGTAATAGCCCCATGGACATAGTTTAACTTGTTTGTTTTGTTTCTTGTTTTGTTTTATCTAGCCCCTTGCTAGTTTTTCTATATTAATATATTGCCGTTCAAAAAAAAAAAAAGAGGACTGGGTACCGTACAACGCCACTTCCAAATGCCTATGTGGCAGCTTAAACCCATGGCAGCACCACATCGTGTATGGTGTGAGTGAGTGGCAAGCCACTTCAGTGGTGAAACTCGCGTGAGGAGGTGTGTTTTTTGAGATTTTTTTATGAGTTATATTGTGAGTGCGGAGTATTTTGATGATAATAGATAGGGCATTAGGGGGTTTTCTCTTCTCCCTCTCTTTGTACACGCACTAAGAGCATCTCCAACCATTCCCTCTATAGAATGTAAAATTGTGATGTGACAATAATGTGCGTTGAGGTGAGCAAGTGACTTAGAGCGATAATACATGTCACTCTAAGGTGCTGTTTGTTTTTTCTGAACAAGAAGATCTGCTGTCTGCGGACCACATCTGCCAACTGCTGCAGCTTCTGAGCCGGACCAAAGGTCTGCAGTCTGCAAGAAAACTGTTGTTTGTTTTTTAACATCTGCAGACTGCTGAAATAAACTAAAATTTAAAATATTATTCATCTTGCAACATTGAAATAATTCATACATTGCAATAACAATACTGTTTAAAACAACTCATTTCATCAAAGAGAATTGCACAAATAATCAAAAATTTAAAATATTCACCGTCTTACAACATTGAAATAATCCATAAAAAAGTCATGCAATAACAATACAATTTTAAATAACTCATTCCCTAATTTGCAATAGCTACTAGATAATTTCATCAAAAAGAATTGCACAAAGCTCGGGAGAAGGCAACGGGACAGTTCTCAACGAAACGGCCTTCGGATGTACCTGAACCCAATGTAGCAAAGACTAGTATAAGTATATTTACAAAATTTTACATAAATGTTCAAATACATATATACCTTTCCATATTCATCCCACTCCTCAGGTGTTAGGTTAAAAGTATTCGTTTGAGGATTATAAATATTGTCAGTTCTGTTTGTCAAGAATACCCATGCCGTGTATTTGACTTTAAGATAGTCATAGCAGTTTACAATTTGTTTTTTTTGTCAAATCCATGTCAAAGTTTTCCTTAAGAACTCTTCCTATCTTGATCCATGACTCTTTTTGCAAACTTGAATCTTTTCTACCCACATTATTAACTTCTTCAATGCAAGTTTCCAATAAGCATTTTTGTTGCTCACTAGTCCAAACAACTTTTCCTCCCATTTCTAAAAACCAAATAATCATATACATGTCAAATCTAACATATAACCAAATTATGCATAACAAATTTAACATATAATCAATTTCTACCAAATAACCATTCATGATCAATTTCTGCACACAGATTATGTTGGTTATGTTATAAGGGGAAAATTGGAAATTGATAATTTTATCTTGTTTTTCACATGTTGTTAACCGAGCTTAGCTTCACATTTTAACAAAATAGAACATTTTAACAAAATAGAGGTTAACTACAATTTTTTTAATTTTCGCCTGCAGTTTTTGGTTATCTTGGATTTAAGCACCTAAACAGGTTTTGTTTTCTGGTTTTGAAATAACATATTCATATTTTGAAATCCATATAATGAAACACGCAAAGACAAGTGCATATCATATTCAAAACATATTCTACATACCATATAAACATTCAATTTCATAATACAAGATAAAAAATACCAAATTTTCAAAAAAAAATTATGAACAGAAGCTGCATAATCGATGGCTGTAACAGATCGATGGCTGTAATAGAGAAGGAAAACGAACCTGATGGAGGAGATGGCTGGCGAGCAGGTTGAATCGGTTGCTAAAAACGAACAGAGAAAAGCGACAGCTTGCTTAAATCGGCGAACAGAGACAAACGCACATAGAAATCGATCAGTGAGGAAGAAATCGGCGACCAGTGAGGATGAAACCGGCGACCGGTGAGGAAGAATTCGACCGGAGTTGTGGCTGGCGATGGGAAGAAGGCGATAGGGAAGAAGACGATAGGGGCGGAATATTGGGTATGGTTTTTTGGAGACGTGATTTTTGGAAGGAAGAAGGAGCGTGTTTTTTTTTAAGTTTGGCAGATGGAAAAAGCTTTATTCCAAGTCTGTGGGAAAAGGGCTCTAGGCAGACATTTTTTTGTCTGCGGGCTTCGAAAAACAAACGTCTGCGTAACACCTTTTCTGCCCGTGGTCTGCGTGGCGCAGACAAAAGACCCCAGGAAGATCTTTTTGCAAAAAACAAACAGCACCTAAATGACATTGTGTTCTAATAAAAGAATGTTGTATTATTTTAAAAAAATTCTCCCTTTTTTCTCTTGACGTACCAAAATAAGTGTGTTTACTAGAGACGAGAGACATAGTTTTACTAAATGCAACTATTATGATTTTAAACAGTCAAATGTATATTTTATCATTGTAAGATGTAACTTTTAAGTTTCAAAAATGCAGTTTGTAGTATATCCGTTACAAAAAATGGTATTACCTTCCTACTAATAAATCAAATACACTTATTTTTCTATTTATTTGATCAATATAATAGTCCATATTAAAAGATGAGATTAGAAAAAATTATTAGTAGATTATACATATTAGTCCTTTTATATATAATAATATAAATTAGAAAGATTTAATAAAAACTAATCCAATTTTTCATCCTTAGTTACTGTTTTGGTATGGGTTTGGACTTTGGAGGGTAGGAATCCGACAATAGGAATCACGGTGCATGAAACAGGGGATAGTGAGGTGGGTCAACGAGGTGAGTTGGAGTCCAAACACTTTTTGTATAATTCTATTCTATACAAAATGTAACTGAAATTGAGGGGACATAATTTTGGCACCAAACCACAAATAACAAATGGTTTAGTTCTAATAATAAACTTCTTGTCTTTGTATTTAAAAAAAATGTATTAAAAATCATATTTCAATAATATTCATATTTACAACTGTCATCACGACGGTGATGATGAATCGATGAGGCCACCCTCAACGGTGTGCCTCTTTGTCATGCATCACAAGGGGCATCATGAGCCCAGTGTAAGTGTTCTAAGGAAATTACACGATGTTACTTAACAAGGGTTGTCGGATTCGCGCTCCGCTGCGATTGATTGCAGCTAACACATGGTTCTACAATTAGTAAGACAGTCGTTAGTCAAGATTTATATATCTGATTAGGAGTGATAGTTAGTTAAATCGGATCTCGAATTATTCAGTTTTTCTACATTCCCAAACAACCCAATACTCAAAGTACCAACCTAATTGGATTACACGTGAACCGAATCATATCAATAAACATCATATTTGGCTAAATCCATGGATTCGAAATGGTTGGAAAAACAGTTTTAAGTCCTTTAAAGACTGTTTTTCTTTTTTATTTTAAAAAGAATAATTAAGATGAAAAAGTAAATACCAGGACTCGAGCACGCGTTCTTGATAGGGCAGCAATGATACTTTTCCACTTCAACTACAAATGATAGTGTTATTAATTTGCCTTACAAAGAATATTTAGGATAAACGTCGGATGCAAATTTTCATGTGAACAGTATTTTCGCTATGACAAATGTATAATATGAGTAATAATTATAATAGCAAGTAAACACGATGTTGCTTAATAAGGTGGCCTAATCTCCTCCTATATATGAGGCCTAATTTGGCTTTAGTTTGACAACATGGCAATTCCAAGCTCTATGATTCGTCGGAAATGCCACATGTAATTCGGGTATTGGTCCACGTGATTCACCATCAAATTCAATACATTCCATGATACCGCTCCTGCATTTAAGGAAAGTAACGATATATTAGGCAACATTAAGGAGAAGATTTGATCCTTTTCTTTTAAATTAAATTAAATTTCCTGACTTACAAATTTGACCCTTTTCTTTTAACTATGAAGATACCCGAATTACATGTTTTTTTTTAAATTCCATTCAACACCATTATTCTCTGTGATTTACGGAATTCCTTAAATCACGGGATTTTGTGACTATCTTGACCAAATTTGAATTTTTGTTAACCATCTTATATAATACCTTCCGATAATCACACATTAACAGTCAAACTGTCCACATACTATTATTATCATTTTTAATTATGTTTTAATCCCTAGATAATACATTGGTTAAAATAATTATATTTTTTATTATCAGAACAGAAATAAAGTTAAACTGTTAATTATTTGTCAATCTAGTATCCCTACAGTCAATTAAACCATAAATAACCCAGGTTATTTAAAAACTTATCAATTATTTGTTGGTAAAACACTCCAACATTTGTTTCCTTTTTTAATAATTAAAATTTTAAAAAAGTAAAACTTGACCATTCATGTATCGAATTTCTTCAAGAAGTCTTATTTCGTTTGTAAATTATATGTAACATTTCTTCATGTATCGAATTTTTTACAAAATCATCATTACATCTATCGATTATTATGTCATTTTTAAAATTGTTAAGCTTTGTTGGTATTTTTCTACATAATAAATTTTGAAGCATACCCGCCCATCGGGCGGGTTATGAAACTAGTAATTTATAATATGAGGTAAATTTCATATGATTGAAATATTTTTAAAAATTGATTATTATTATTAGGTGGAAATAAAGTTTGAGTTACCTAAATGAAACAGTTCTGAAACTTTGTTTTTTTTATGAATATAACCCTATATTTGTTGTCAAACCTAAGTCTCATAGTAGGATTTTGATAATAATAGCCCTAAGGGCTGTCAGTAATAAGTTATTACATGCATCGGAAAGTTGTATTTTTATTAGTAGATAAATGATACCTAAAATGCAGAGAATGGTTGCTAATTGATATACATATTCTAATGTTCTTATTAATAGCTTATATGACTGTCATTATTAAAACCTTATTTATTAAACGTTATAAAAAGATAAACGTAAATCTTAAAACATAAGAACTTGGTAAAAATGACTAATGGTTTTAATTTTTGCCCCTTTAAGTGTGTCATATTTTTGTTAATATGAGTCTTGGAAATAATACCTATTTTTTTCTTCAAAAATTTCATACTTACAATTCAGCATCTCCGATGCAATCTTTTTCTAAAGTTGTTTACTTTTTGAGTAGGTCAATTGAAGATTTATGACATTCTAGCAATATGTTTTTGCTTCAAAAGCTTATTTTTCTATAAGTCTTTCTTAAGACACAAAATAAGCTTTATCTATATCTATATGTATTGGAGCAAAAACTTTTTTGAAAGCTTATTCATAAATATTATGTGGAAAGTCTAGGTGTCATTTTCAATAAGTCATTACAATTACTTAACAAATGTGGATACTCTTAAAGCATCCCCAATGGTTAAGTTATTGTAATGACTTATTGTAATTGACACATAGACTTTCCACTCAAAATTTTTAATAAGCTTTCAAAAAAGTTTTTGTTCCAATACATGTAAATTTAGAAAAAGCTTTTTGTGTGTCTTGAAAATGACTTATAGAAGAAAAAGCTTTTGAAGCAATTTTTTTTTTACCAGAAGGTCATTTACTTTCAAATGACCTAGAGAAGAGGTAAAAAGCTTTGTAAAAAGCTCTCATTGGAGATGCTCTTATATTTCACTAAGGCTATGGGGTATGGGTACAACACCCACACCAAGTTTTTCTGCCACATCATCTGACACCTCAGCAACCACACCACATCATCTCTAGGAAATACCCACCACATCACACCACACCATTTTAATTTCCATCTCATCATTTCATTTCCATTTATTTTACACACAATTAATATTTTATATACAGAATCATCCGCAAAATAATCTCGATATAGTCGTTGGTGTCCAGCTGCTCGATTTCTATTTTGCTTCGCAGTTCTAGTGCCAAAGACTTCATGTAACGACCCGAAATTTGAATCAAATAAATTATGGAAAAATATGATAAATAAGGATAAATCGTTTAAAAGACGTGGAAATTGGTTTCGTGTCATTTGGACACCGTTTGATATGGTTAAGGACGAAACCGGGTCGAATTGGACAACAAAAAGTTGCTGGCTAGCTGCCTGGGCGAGTTCGCGGCGCGAACTATTGTTCGCGATCGCGAGGTTGAGACAGAGAATTTGGGGTTTTGAGGCATGAAGTTCACTACCAGGTTCTCGACGCGAAGAGTTCGAGACACGGGAAGATCGCGGCGCGAATTTGGGTTCGCGGCGCGAACTCCTCAGATACAGTATAAAATCGGGAAAAAGCTAGGGTTTGCTCATTTTTCACCCAACACTTGTGCAGCCGTTTTAGAGAGAGAAAGGGGCGACTTTGGTGTTCTTGAGCTCAAATCTTCACCATCTTGAAGGATCTAAACATCAAAGGTAAGATTTCTTGATTGTTGATGTTATCTAGCTCGTTATGAACTTTATTTTGGATAAAATGGTGGTTTGGGTAACCTACCATGTCATCTTTGGGGAAGATGACTAAACATGAGTGTAGAACACTCATTGTAAGCTTGTAATCATTGTGTACAAGTTAGATTTGGGAATTTGTGATGGAATCATGAACTAGGGTTTGAGATTCCACCAAGTTGGATGAACTTGGTGGTTAGGAATGTTGTTATGGATTGATTAGTGATTGGTTATGGATAATAACTAGATTGTATGATGATATTGATGGTAGGTCAAGAAGACCTAAAGATTGGTGACATTTCACAAGTTGGAAAGCAAGGATTCGTGTTGCCAGACACGATTTGGAGTTAGCTTGGCTAAGGTGAGTACATGAGACTTTTACTGAGTACATAGCAAATGATTTTGAAAACTATGATGTTTTATGAGTCTTTATTAATAAATGTTCTAATAAAGATATGATTAAAGAGATATGATAATGAAAAGTAATTAATAATTCCTTATTAATATAATGTTTGACTAAGAGTAATGATTAAGAAAGTATGATATTTGGCTTATTAATAATATGTATTAATAAAGCTAATTACAATGATTTTCAAGTATCAAGTATTGATTAGTATATTATACTAATAAGAGTAGTGATTGAATTGCTAGAGGAAATAAATATAAAGTGACTAGAAATAGATTTATATTCTAGTCAAAGAGAAGTTAAAGTGATATGTTTTGATAAATGATAAATATGTTTTATTTAATAAAGGACTTGGTTAAGTCAATATTGAAATTGAATAAGAAACGAATATAATATGATAATTAGAATAGATGTATTCTAATTTATGTTTGAGTATGTATTGTTGGGGCATAGGCCCGTATTTGATGATTTCAATATGTGTTGAGAAAAGGATCCGGATCATAGTTAACCCACGCAAGTTGGGGAAGTTAGTGACACCTACTTGGGGAGGTACCACCCTGCGCAAGAGTAGCCTGTCGAGAAATAGTTAACTCGGAAACGGGGGAGTTTCAGTTAACCCGAAAACGGGGGAGTTTTAGTTAACCCGGCAACGGGGGAGTTTCAGTTAACCCGGAAACGGGGGAGTTTACCTAGTTAACCCACATCGGGGGAGTTTGCTTCGGAGAGGTCCGTAGCGTATGTGATAAAGATTTGATAAGCTTATGGATAGCTTACATGTATGTGACTATGTGATTGGTAAGCTTACGGTTAGCTTACTAGTAAATACGAATAAGCGGTAAGAATATAAGTTGATAATTAATAAGTAAATAAAGAATAGAAAAACCCATGTATCTCACGAGACTATTTTGTCTCACGTACTACTTTGTTTTTGGCTATGTACTCAGGTTCAGGATCGTTGGATTAGAAGGTCCCGTTAGAAGTGGCCTAGAGTTGATCAGCTCGGGAGCTCGTAGGTAGATCCCGTTTATCCTATGGTTATGATATTGTATTGTAACACCAGTTTTAATACCCTGATAAACTTTTAAAAGGTTTTTTTTGTTAAACCGTATTTTGAGATATTGGACTTTGTAATGTTTTTATTTAAAAATATATTTTAAAAGATGTTTTGAAAATTGAGGTGTTACACTTCACTTTCAACATCATCGTCAAATTCTTCGAGGAGTTATTCGTATATTGTTAGCATAAACAAATCATCCTCGTCAAATGATGAACCAAGATAATCCATTATTTGTGTGTTGGGGTGTTTTGGTAGAAATGTGGAGTGTTTTGGTAGTGTTTGATTGTGTTTATATATAGAAAATTAAATAAATTAATTTGTTTTTTTATTAAAGATTATGACCGTTCAACGGTCAAAAAATTATCGAAAAAGCAAAACCCACGTCCGTTACCCTGCGTCTCCGTTGCCCTCCTCCACCAACGCCTACCCCCACGCCGTTGAGCTTGCCACCTCACCTCCACGCCCACGATGGAGGACCGAGTAGCCTAAAGAAATCACTACAAGATGCCCAGTTTGATGGAAAGTAAACTGTTAAACTATTCTGCCTATTTATTTTCTATACCTTTTTCATCATAATATTATCCTTTTTTCACATAAAAGTCGACATTAGATTTGAAATCTTTGCACATAATATCCCTTATTGTAGATCAACAGCACACTGTAGTCATGTGCATGGTTTATGAACCGAACTGAACTGAACCATACGTAACCAAACCGAATTGAGAATCGTGAAAATAGTTTTGGCCGGACCAATAACCGAATTGATGACGCTCGGAACCAAGTGGGACCGAACCGAACCGCTCAGAACCGCTCAGAACCGAGAACCAATTTTGCATGAAAATTAGAACCGAGAAGCGAACTAATATAACTCGATTCGGTCCGGCCCAATTCTAACTTACGGTTCCAGTCGGTTCTCGGTTCATTTTACACACACCTAGCACACGGTATGCATTTCTTGTTTTAGCCAAGTTATAGAGTTTGTTGTCCTACAGTTGTCCTATAACATTGTTACTTCCTCCGATTCAAAATAAGTGATACACTTGGAGTTTCACGGTTTTTGAGGCAAAAGATTATAATGATGATTAAATTAGATTAATTGGATGGTTAATGAGAAATGAGTCTCACACTTTTTGAATAAAGTAAGGTTAATGATGTTTAAAAGTAAAAAGTAAGGATAAAGGGTTATTTCACTTTGTAAAAGTAGATAGTTAGTAGGTGTGTGTCCCACTATTTTTTACCAAATAAAATAACTTTTCAAATTGTATCACTTATTTTGAATCACCTCAAAAAGAAACAGTGTATCACTTATTTTGAATCAGAGGAAGTATAACATTAATTCTAAAAAAATATTTTTATTATAACATTCAAATGATACTTAAAAAAATAAGTTCAACTAATCACAATTTGTAAAGATTAAAAAAAATCCAAAATTTTAACGCAACGTTGATCCTATGGCGCCTAACCTTTGATGCAGGTTTAGCGCATGTGACGGTGTCGTATGGCAGCACCAAATTGCTATAACGATGCTTTAAGATACCTGTATCAAAAGCTCTATGGATTTTGTTTTGATACTCGTCTACTTTTTGCATTTTCAGTTTGATACGGGAAAAAAGAGAGTTAGAAAAATAGACAAATATAATTATTTTTTATCTATAGTCATTGTCAATTATTTGGTCAAGTGATTGATTGATAAAGGACTTCCCCATCTACGGAAAAGGAAGAAATCACTTACAATCTAAGCATGTCTTGAAAAATAAGAAATGATATTTAATCTTGGTCTTACTTATAATCATACTCACTAATAATATATGTAATTTATTAATTATCTTTATTAATATTTGGTTAATTATTTTAACACATGTCTTAATATTATCCATTGATTAATTCTCTCTCACTTGATAGGATAACATGTGTAATCCGTTAAGTCTCTCTTAATAGTTAATGTTATCCATTAATTTGACACATATATTCATTTAATGAGTAGGACTATGAATAACACTAAATGGTAGGACTAAATATCATTATTCCTTGAATATTATGATGTACTCAGGTAGCATAATTTTTATATGAAAATAATTAATATATTATATATTATATTTAATATATAAGTGTAATTAATTTAGTTTATACCGTTCTTCATTGTGGATTATATGTATTTCACAATACTTTTAAGGGGAATGCTAACAAGTGCCCTAAGGGTAATTGTTAAGAAATTTTTGTGCCTTGAATTAATTATAAACTACCTAATAAAAAACCACCTCATACATTTTATTAACCAACTTTAATTAATTATGTTTTTTTTTATTGTACATAACCACTTTAATTAGGGCAATGGTTATCAAATCCCTACTTTTAATAACTTTGTCATTGTTATAATTCATAAACTACTCTCTATGTCTCGTAAAAAAATTTCAATTTCACTCTTAATTTTTGTCTCACAAAAAACTTCTCATTTACTAGACTTTATGGGCTCCACATAATAAAATAATATTATTACTAAAGACCACATTACTAACTATCTTTCTCTCTCCAAACTAATCTTATATTTTAATCAAAATTATTACCAATGACCTCACCACTAACTATCACTTTAAAACTTTGCCAAAATGAAATGAGAAGTTTTTTGTGGGGCGGAGGGAATACTTCATTCAGTTTTTATTGGATATTATTATTGAGAAATGGTATTTCTCCCTACTAAATTTGTGTACTCATGTGCCTACCAATTTGACCAGGACAAGTGTCAAAATCAAGGGATGATATAAAGAGAGAGAATTGGTGGATGACACATGTTAAGTTTAGAGTGAGTAAGCCTATGGGTAGATACAAATCGTAAGACCATTAGGTGTGGTAACACAAGTCGAATTGCCACCCCTGCGTCACATCATTATTTCACATTTCACATTCAAAACCCCCAAATATCTCCTCTACCATCACTAAAGCCATTTGGGCACCACCATTTTTTTTTCCTTTTTCCTTTTTTCAAACAACTTAATATTTCTTTAAAACAAAAATTACAAACTACAAATAAAAAATTACAAATACCGAAAAAGATATAAAAAAACCGAAAAACTAAAAAAAAAAACTACCGAAAAAATACTAAAAATCACATACGATTTTCTTGATATCGTTGGAGTGATTCGTGTGTACGTTTATCACGTAATTCTCTGGATCTCAGCCGTTGCACTTCACACCTCTCGATCAAAGTACGTTGTATATTATGTTGTGGACTAACATACAAGTCGTTCGTATCGCTTATGGCAAAGTTTTGATCTTTTACAATCATGTTATGCAATCTGATGCATGTGTACATGGTTCTACGTAGCTTGTTACAGTCCACGAACGAGCTGGTTGGCGAATAATTCCCCAACGCCCCTGTAAGATACCAGATGCACGTAGGAATTGGTTTCGTGTCATTTGGACACCGTATGAGAAAGTTATGGGCGAAACCGGGTCGAGGCAACGACCGAAAAATGCAGCCCTGCTGCATAGAGGAGTTCGCGCCGCGAACTATAGTTCCCGATCGGGAACTGTCAACAGCGATTGACACCATCGAGCGTGAAGTAGTTCACGACCACTTAACGATCGCGAAGTATGCGAGCGAGTTGCAAAGTTAGCGACGCGAACAAGTTCACGCCGCGAACTTGGGTCGACAGCAATAAAATCGGGAAAAGCTAGGGTTTTCTCATTTTCCACTTCTTCACTTGGTGCAGCCGAGATTGGAGTAGAAGGAGGCGATTTTGGTGTTCTTGAGCTTAAATCTACATCATCTTTGAGGATCTATGCATCTAAGCTAAGATCTAAGGTTGCAAGGACCTAAGAGTTAAAGTTATTCCATGGGCGGGAAGCAAGGATTCGTGTTGTCAAACGCGGACTGGAAAGCATTGCTAAGGTGAGTACATGAGACTTTTTAAACTGAGTACATAGCAAATAGTTTTGAAAATACCTATGATATATTATGGATAATTTGATAAAGATAGTGATTGAAAATGTATGAAAGTATGTAAAATGTGATACTAGAATATGTCTAGTATGATTGATGAATTTGAAGGAAAATACGATAAGTTAAAGTAATTATGGAATCTATGTTAATGAACCATAATAATGAAGTAATTGATTAAAAGTATATATAATGAGCCTTTATTATAGATATGTATTAGTAAAGCAATTGTTGATGATTTTATAGTGATGAGTATCTATGGGTAAGATTTACTTATAAAAGTAAAGAACACGTATATATGAAAATGAATATGACAAGACTAATAATAATCGTGTATTATAGTCAACCAAGAGATAAAAGTATTATGATCTCGATGAAATAAGAAACGTATCTTGTGAAGCGAGTAGATATGGACCTCCCAGAGTTCCTAGATGTGGACATAAATGTGGGTTGCTTATGATCGAGTCCATGGGACTATACAGGTACGTTCACAATGTGATGAACTAGATATATATAGTTATTATTAGATAACTAACTTGTTTGATAGTTGATGAGATAGTCGAGAGCTAGATTGACATAACTGTTAAGTTACGGCAAGAACGAGATGATGTGATGCTAGTTAGTTCGGGGGCAACCCGATAACTAGACATGGTGACGTTTCTAGCTAGTTCGGGGGCAACCCGATAGTTAGATATGTTTGTGCTTCTAGTTAGTTCGGGGGCAACCCGATAACTAGATGTGTTTGTGCTTCTGGCTAGTTCGGGGGCAACCCGATAGTTGGATATGATGGTGCTTCTAGCTAGTTCGGGGGCAACCCGATAGTTAGGCACGATAGTGTGGCTAGTTAGTTCGGGGGTAACCCGATAACTAGATATGTTTGCGGGGGGGATCCCGGTCACTGAACGGTGGTATATATGTTTATACACCGAGTGTATATATGTTTATACACTAAGCACACGAGTGCTTCTAGTACGCATATGTTTGGTACTAGTTTTGTTAGGTTCTAATACATATATGTTTATGTATTAGACATGTTTGTGCTTCTATTATATATATGTTTATGTACTAGATATGTTTGTGCTTCTGGTACCTATATGTTTAGGTACTAGATATGTTTGCTAGGGAAGTAAGATCGATAGGGTCGCAATATGGCGACTAGACGGTATTTGACGTAGTATATATATATGTTTATATGCTTATGAAATTGTTATTATTATTATCGGGTCTAAACCCATGTATCTCACGAGACTATTTTGTCTCATGTACTATGTTTGTTTTGTGGCTATGTACTCAGGTACAGGTTTGAAGTGATAGAAGGTTGCACTAGAAGTGGCCTAGAGATGTTTAGCTCGGGAGCTAATAGGTAGATCCCGTTGCCTATGGTTGTGATATACTTGGTGACACCGTATTTTTGTAAACTCTGATATAAGTTTTAAAGTTTTTGTTAAACTGTATTTTGGACAATATGTCAGATATTGGGAAAATGTATTTTAAATGATTTAAACAATGTTTTAAAAATACGGGTGTTACAACTTGGTATCAGAGCTATAGTTTAAGTGAATTAGGTTGGATGTCCATCCTAGTCTTAGACTGTAGCAATAGGAATGTAAGATTCCTTGAGATCGATAGGTTGACCTTGAGACTTTATGTTAAGTTTAGGGTTGAACCTAGGGGGACCTATAGAAGTTGTTATGCAATGTGCAATGTG
Organism: Calendula officinalis; assembly: GCA_963853835.1. Lineage (NCBI taxonomy): Eukaryota > Viridiplantae > Streptophyta > Magnoliopsida > Asterales > Asteraceae > Calendula > Calendula officinalis. The sequence continues at coordinate 2,669,776 of OY970834.1, forward strand.
AGTCTTTTGAGACCGTAGGGGATTAGTATGATAGGGTCGATCCCTATAAGAAATGCCATAATTTGATCTAACTGTGTTGTTTTCAACTGTTGAGTTGACCGTTTGAATCTTGCTGGTTGGATATGTTGGTATGGCGAAAGAATGAATGTGAAAAGTGGACGAGCTCCACTGAATTGGAAAGAGTTACGAATGAGGGTAGGCGAAATGATTCCAATACCCGTACGAAGGAGGAGTCATCGAATGGCGAAATTCGTAGTGGAAGTCATCTACATAAAAAGGTGGCAAGACCTAATCGGAAGAAATTGGAGGATGTATAGAGCCTTTATAGCGTGTAAAACCTATGTGTAATTCGGAAATTCTGAGCCGGAGGTCACGATGTGGTGAATTCGGTAGATTGAGTAAGTACTAGAGAGTAGCAAACGAAGAAAGAATGATGTGATGACTTTGGTATCATCATTATTGAAGGGTGAGGTATTGACACGGTGGAACGTGTTGTATGAGACCTTGAGAAAAAGAGCGTGGTACAAAATGTTGTGAAAGGAACTCACGAGTGAGTTGAAAAGGGGAGTTTTTCCCGGAAGGAAATCTAGAGGGGGTCATGATGCAACCTCGGAGGTCTTTGGTGAAGATTGAGGTTATGTGAATATTGCTTAATTGCCTGATGGTTGCACGAATTGGTGCTTATAGAGATTGGAGACGAGTCGTACGTCATGGAGATTTATATTTGGGAATAGTCTTCCCGGTTAGTTATGTGTATGGAAGTGTGCATTGGAAAGGATTATAGACAAGTGTGTTGCATGTAGTAAGGATAGAAGGGTTGATGCCATTATGTAGTATAAAAGGAAAAACCACGAGGATGGTAAATGTGTTTCAACAAAAGGATAGCAGTACAATGGAGTACTAAGTCTTGATAAGTATGGATGGAAATTTTAGAAATAGAACCTTTGGAAATGGAATTTGGATATCCGGCGGGAATCCGGATAAGTAACGTGATATTATACGTGAACGGTAAAGGAAAGAATGACTAAGGTATAGTGATACCTAGAATTTATAAATGGAAAATATGTGGAAAAGAATAAGTGTCGGGAATGACAAATTTTGATTGTTGAAAACGGTTGAGTAAAAGTTGGCGCATAGCCATAACAAGTTTCGTGATAATATTGATAAATTCGATGTCAAGGGTGAAAAGACAATTATTGGTAAAATGCCATAGTAATAAGTGTGACAATGTATGTCATAGCGTAGTGTAAGACTACTATTTGAAAAGGAATATTTCGGAGTCCCACGATGTGTAAAAGTAGAACACCGATTGTTGGGCTTTTGGTTGCGAGTGTGGACCGGAGTCGATTGTTTGACTCAAGGATGATTGGATTGGTCGGTGATTTTTGGCTAATGGAATGTAGTGGTAGCTACTCCGGCGGTGACAAAAGTCTTGGAAATTGTTAAGGAAATGAACCGGTTAAGGACGGTTAATGTGTAAGTGAAACAATAAATAGCAATTAGAGAATGTTATTAGTTACCCGCGGGGTACAATGCATGTGCATTATGTGATGGCCTTGGAAGGCATATGATAATGGAAAGATAATATTATATGAAATGTATTAAGTAGTATGTCCAATGGGGGATATGTGAATAGGAAAGAAAACGATAATGTGATTTTATGGGAGAGGTGCTAGAATGCATGATGAATGATTTGATGATCGAATGAGTAAGATAGTAGCAAGGCTAGACGATGCGAAAAGATGAATGTCAGATGACATTGGTGTGGCATATACATATGTTTGTATATGTGCACAATAGAGATGTATAGATGGTATTGGTGTGACATATACATATGTTTGTATATGTGCACAATAGAGGTGTTTAGATTGAATTGGCGTGATATATATGTGTATATATATATGTGTATATATATATGTGTGTATATATGTTTACGTGTTTAAATGATGAATGTAGAACCATGTGGTTGATAATGTATTACTATTATGTTATGGTATATGAGGACCTAGTTCGAAATGCGGGTTGCATCTAGGTCATGTAAATGTAGGGGATGCCTACGATTTATAGAATAGGAGGAAAGAGAAACTCCTAGTGAGCAAATTATCATTTGATAACCAAAGTATGGTAAACTTGTATGAAATAGTGGAATATGTTGCGAAAGGAGAACTATTTCCGACAATTGAGAATAAGAGTTATGAAATTGATCGATGTGATGCAAAGATGGTTGAAAGAAAAATAAGTGATGGTGTGAGTGACCAGATGATGGTCAAGGATCGGTAAAGGTCGATGTGACCATATGTGAATGTACGACCCTCAGATAATTGGGGAGAAATTGAAGGTGTGGAAAAACGGGGATAATTGTTAAGGGAACAATAATGAGTAGAACCGGAAGTGATATATTAGTGATGGTGCCCCGTGAGTATGAAATTTGTTGGTTTGGAAGGGTATGGTGGACTTCACGCAAAAGTCAAGGTCGACCAATTTGTGATTGGTTGACTTAGTCAAAGATGGGCTTCGACTCTCGTTATGAACGACTAGTGAATGTTGAGAGCATCATGCGTCGATGGCATGTGCGATAAAAAGGTTAATGGATTAACTAAAGGAGTTATAGTCGGATTGTGCGACTTTGACCCGTTGGGTGTCTAGGGTTGAATTTGGGAACCGAGTATATGATTATTGATGGATCACGAATTAAAGGTCGATGGTAAAGGAAAGGATGATTAATGAAACCTTTAGCAACTAAAGAAATTGTTAAAGGATAGTTGACTTTGTGCTTAAGTCAAAGTTTAAACAATGTTGGATTATATTGACTCGGTCGAATCTAGATTTTGATATTCGTGTGGATCGTTTAGATGATTGTAATAATTGGTTCATATAGCTCCTATGTGTATAGCGAGTTTGGTTGAAGGATTGAAAATGTTATGATCAAATTGTGAAATTTCGACCGGTTTAAGTATTATGAGTTTAAGATTGATTTTTGACCCGTTCGGGCCTATCGGGGGTAAGTGAATATGTAGATACGTAATGTTCACGGAACCGGAATGAGGAAAGCTTGATGGTAATGACCACAAGGGAATGAGAGCGGAATGCTCGGATAAAATGAGGATTGGAATTCTTAGTGATTCCGAGGACGGAATCCTTTTAAGGGGTAGATAGTTGTAACGACCCGGAATTTGTCAATAAATAAATTTATAAAAATTATGATAAATAAGGATAAATCGTTGAAAGAACGTAGGAATTGGTTTCGTGTCATTTGGACACCGTATGAGAAAGTTATGGGCGAAACCGGGTCGAGGCAACGACCGAAAAATGCAGCCCTGCTGCATAGAGGAGTTCGCGCCGCGAACTATAGTTCCCGATCGGGAACTGTCAACAGCGATTGACACCATCGAGCGTGAAGTAGTTCACGACCACTTAACGATCGCGAAGTATGCGAGCGAGTTGCAAAGTTAGCGACGCGAACAAGTTCACGCCGCGAACTTGGGTCGACAGCAATAAAATCGGGAAAAGCTAGGGTTTTCTCATTTTCCACTTCTTCACTTGGTGCAGCCGAGATTGGAGAAGAAGGAGGCGATTTTGGTGTTCTTGAGCTTAAATCTACATCATCTTTGAGGATCTATGCATCTAAGCTAAGATCTAAGGTTGCAAGGACCTAAGAGTTAAAGTTATTCCATGGGCGGGAAGCAAGGATTCGTGTTGTCAAACGCGGACTGGAAAGCATTGCTAAGGTGAGTACATGAGACTTTTTAAACTGAGTACATAGCAAATAGTTTTGAAAATACCTATGATATATTATGGATAATTTGATAAAGATAGTGATTGAAAATGTATGAAAGTATGTAAAATGTGATACTAGAATATGTCTAGTATGATTGATGAATTTGAAGGAAAATACGATAAGTTAAAGTAATTATGGAATCTATGTTAATGAACCATAATAATGAAGTAATTGATTAAAAGTATATATAATGAGCCTTTATTATAGATATGTATTAGTAAAGCAGTTGTTGATGATTTTATAGTGATGAGTATCTATGGGTAAGATTTACTTATAAAAGTAAAGAACACGTATATATGAAAATGAATATGACAAGACTAATAATAATCGTGTATTATAGTCAACCAAGAGATAAAAGTATTATGATCTCGATGAAATAAGAAACATATCTTGTGAAGCGAGTAGATATGGACCTCCCAGAGTTCCTAGATGTGGACATAAATGTGGGTTGCTTATGATCGAGTCCATGGGACTATACAGGTACGTTCACAATGTGATGAACTAGATATATATAGTTATTATTAGATAACTAACTTGTTTGATAGTTGATGAGATAGTCGAGAGCTAGATTGACATAACTGTTAAGTTACGGCAAGAACGAGATGATGTGATGCTAGTTAGTTCGGGGGCAACCCGATAACTAGACATGGTGACGTTTCTAGCTAGTTCGGGGGCAACCCGATAGTTAGATATGTTTGTGCTTCTAGTTAGTTCGGGGGCAACCCGATAACTAGATGTGTTTGTGCTTCTGGCTAGTTCGGGGGCAACCCGATAGTTGGATATGATGGTGCTTCTAGCTAGTTCGGGGGCAACCCGATAGTTAGGCACGATAGTGTGGCTAGTTAGTTCGGGGGCAACCCGATAACTAGATATGTTTGCGGGGGGGACCCCGGTCACTGAACGGTGGTATATATGTTTATACACCGAGTGTATATATGTTTATACACTAAGCACACGAGTGCTTCTAGTACGCATATGTTTGGTACTAGTTTTGTTAGGTTCTAATACATATATGTTTATGTATTAGACATGTTTGTGCTTCTATTATATATATGTTTATGTACTAGATATGTTTGTGCTTCTGGTACCTATATGTTTAGGTACTAGATATGTTTGCTAGGGAAGCAAGATCGATATGGTCGCAATATGGCGACTAGACGGTATTTGACGTAGTATATATATATGTTTATATGCTTATGAAATTGTTATTATTATTATCGGGTCTAAACCCATGTATCTCACGAGACTATTTTGTCTCATGTACTATGTTTGTTTTGTGGCTATGTACTCAGGTACAGGTTTGAAGTGATAGAATGTTGCACTAGAAGTGGCCTAGAGATGTTTAGCTCGGGAGCTAATAGGTAGATCCCGTTGCCTATGGTTGTGATATACTTGGTGACACCGTATTTTTGTAAACTCTGATATAAGTTTTAAAGTTTTTGTTAAACTGTATTTTGGACAATATGTCAGATATTGGGAAAATGTATTTTAAATGATTTAAACAATGTTTTAAAAATACGGGTGTTACATTGTGTAAAAAATTGTATAAAATGGTGTGGTATTTATAAGGGTTTAAGGTTTATTAAAAAAAAACAAAAAACAAAAAATTCGAATTTCAGCCGTTGCCCAACGGCTAGTACACATGGCATCACCCCATTGGTTCGTTGGCTTCGTCGACCATCCAGCGCCGGGCATGACTCGCGTAACGAACGATGTGGTGACGAGCTCGGCGAACCGACGTGACTTCCGGCGCACCCCCACCCTCATTACCACACCTCTTTCTCTAAGCACAAATATCATTTCTCTTATTTTATTATTTTATTGGTTGACTTTTAATTTCCAATGACATGCTATTTTTTGAACTTAATTTCCAGTATACGAGCTTATTTCCTAGTTTTAAATTATAATAAATTTATAACCTAAAAATAAGCCCAAAAAATTGAACTTATGAAAAATAAATCAAACTAAATAAATTAATAAAGTAAAACAAACACCCCTAAATCATAAATGTCTTAATGGTACTCCCTTCGTCCCAAATTTAATATCTACTAAAAAACACACAGTTTAAGAAAAGTACATTAATTATATTATTTCACCAATCAAATTTTCTGTTTTCACTTAAATATTTTTTGATTGGTTAAAATTTAGAAAAGACAATTTTTGTGGGACAAACTAAAATACTCCCTCCGTCCCACAAAAAAGTTCTCATTTCTACCTTAGATTTTATCCCACAAAAAAGTTCTCATTTTTATAAAATAATATTATTATTATGGACTCCACCACTAACTATCACTTAAAAACACTTTCTCTCTCCAAATAACCTTATATTTTAATAAAAAATATTACTAAGAACCCACTATCAACTCTCTCCTAAATACTTGTGACCAAGTGAAATGAGAATTTTTTTTGTGGGACGGATAGAGTAGTATACTACATAATAAAAATGAGACAGAAGAAGTATATTTATTAAATTATTAGACTTAGCTAAACCACATCATCACTAATTGTGATGTTAACGATATAACAAATTTCCACTTTCAATCATTATTACCATATTTTATAAGTAAATTGATAATTTAAGAAACAGTTTTGATAAAAAAAAATGAATATAATTTTTCTAACTCATAATACTAGTTTTTCTTTTTCGTAGATAAAGTTGAATATTACTAAAACAAATTCTGAAATATAAATTTTCTTATTCTTTATGAGAGCATCCCCAATGGTTAACCTCACAATAGCTTATTACTTTTGCCACATCAACAATCTACTACACCAAAAACCTATACATAAATAGCATCTCCAATGGTTAACCTTTCTAAAAGCTTTTTCTATTATAATATTTCTAATTTACCATTATTTATCTTAAATATTTTATAAATACCCCTTATATAATTTGACACTTTTTATAACATCCTTACTAAGTATATTATTTTTTAAAATATCTCATACAAATATATTATAATAATTGACACTAAATATTATATAATTTATTTATTAACTAATAAGAATATAATAAAGAATTTATTTATAATATATATAAAGTTTAAAATGAAAAACTATTATACATAGGGGACTAAAAATGACAAATATTGAAAGTCTCTTAAAAGCTTAGAGCATCCACAATGGTTAACCTCTCCAATGACTTATTATTTTTGACACATCATCTAATAACCTATTAGTTAAAAATCTCTCCAATGGTCAACCTTTTTAAAAACTTTTTCACTAATATTACTAATTTACCTTTATCTATATCAAATGTTTTATAAATGCCCCTCACTTATGTAATTTAATAATTTTTTATAGCATTACAAAACTTAACATTATAATAAAATTTCTCTTACAAAAATATTATAATGTTTGACCTTAAAAAGTATTGAAATATGATAAATTATACTCCCTCCGTCCCACAAAAAAGTTCCCATTTCTCCTTATAATTTTGTCCCACAAAAAAGTTCCCATTTCTCCAATTTGAGGGGTCCACTTAATATAATAATAATATTATTAATAACCCCGCCACTATCTATTCCCTAAAAGTACATTCTCTCTCCAATCTAACCTTATATTTTAATCAAAAATATTACTAATAACCCCACCACCAACTATCTCATAAAAACTTGTGCCCATGAGAAATGAGAACTTTTTTGTGGGACGGAGGGAGTAATTTATAGTTATAGAAATAATAAATTATTCACATATAAATATATACATGGGTTTAAAATGTAAAATTGTTAAATATAGGGACTAAAAGAATCAAATATTGAAAGTTGTTCAAGTGGTTGGGGAATATCAAGTGGTTAGAGTGACCTCTTAAAAAAGTCATTCATTCCAATGGTAAAAAGTCATTTTAAAGGTTATTCAAATAGTATCAACCTCTTCTTCAACCTCCCATTGGAGATGCTCTTAGTAGAAAAAAGTCTTTGCAATAAGCTTTTAAAAAAACTCAATATTCCAATGGTAAAAAGTCATACAAAAACTTATTATAATAGTAATAAGCTTTTAAAAAAATGTTAGGAATATTTTTTATTAATATTCATTAAAGATTTGATATGTCAAAACTATTAAACTACAAGGACCTAAGTCGGTGATATGAAGTTCAAGATTTGAATAAGATTTAGGAGATAATAATAATTGTAAAAGATATAGTATATCTTGTTTGAATTTAAAAGATTTAGTATTATCTTTTCCTTGTAAGTCTTAGGTTTTCTAGTATATAAAGAAACCTAATGACATAGAATTAGATGTTCTTAGAACCCACGTTTTAACGTGTTTTTGTGTGTAAAACCTAAGCCTCAAGGTCGTTTGATCCTGTTTAACGAAGAACCGTTCTACATATTTATATGTAGAATTGAGGCTTTTAATGACGAAAACTTGTTTAACTATACATATATGTTCAACTAATTCCGCAATTTTGTTATTTGTATATGCTTATTCCAGATCAAGAACTAACTATTCTTGAGCTTAAAGATCTACGGTTATATAGAGTTATTCTAAATTCAGCAAAAACTACCATTAGAGATGCTCTGAGTTATGATTAAGGAAATTTTTTATAACTCTCGTCAATCTAATCTACTGTATCCACTTTGGTGAAGGATATTTTATTCTTGTACGGAAACAAGGTGAATTATTATTATTATTATATTTTTTAAGAGAAAACAAAACATAAAGAATTAAGCCGATTGTGGTAAGCCAATATGGCGAGCCGAGCCGTGTGGAAAAATATTAACGGAAGAGAACGGACGGATAACGGAGTAAAAGGACAAAAGTAAAAAATATTGGTGCTTGATTAACAGCAATTAATGTCTGTTAGACTCTCGGTAAGAGAATCTTTTTTTCTTTTTTAAAACTATATTTTTGTTTTTGATTTCTTTTGGAGAGTATGGGTCCCACCGCAAATCCCTATGGAAGACATTATCACTCTCACACCTCTCATCATCATTATCTTTTTTCTTCTTTATGTTTCGCCGCTTCTAATATATAAATTTCATGTTTATTGCATATTTTCTTTATTTATACAATAAAAAGTACAGAAAATTATAAAACTAAAAATAGACAGTTACTTATAGAGATAATATTTTATTAATTAATTTAAATAAGACCTGTGAATACATCCATTTGCACTTGACTACAAATTTAGTTCAAGGTACCAATTAACTAGATAAAATAATTTAACACATAAAAACACTCGACCAAAAAAAAAAAATTAACAGGCAAGATTTTTGATATGATTATCAACAACTTAATATTTGATGGACCACCAAAGGTTTGTACTTTAGCATTATAAGTTGGTGTTAAAAAGTGTTCATATTAACCTATAATCATAAGTTCGAGTATCGAACAATATAATGAAAATTTAGAAGTAATTTAGAGAATTTATATGTTTTGCTATTAGAAAAGACTACTTATTTGACGGATCCTTAAAAAGGGTAACACAAAATTAAAGTAAGATAACATAATGGTGTTATATTCGCTAATACACGTTTCATAAATAGGGGTGACCTCGTGGTGACTATAATGCTCAACTCACGTGACCATGTTGGTGCATGAGGTTAATTTCGTCATTCAACATCTCACATTCTCACCCACTTGAGAAGAAAAGCTACCAACTAAATGAAATGAAATGAAATTCCGGTCACTACCCTTGTTAATGATGATGGGTATTTTCCAACATTATATCGGTTTTCTCTATCATTTCTTGTCAGTCTATTGACGATGTTAGCATGGGTGGATCCCTTCGCTTGAAACTCGTCAGATCACCAAAGAGAAAAAGGAAGAAGTCTACTGGGTGGACGAAGGAGAATGAAGGTTGGATCATTTTATATATTAGCGAAAGCATTCCTAAAAACATATCATTAAATATTCTTCAGTTAAATATAGATTATGATTGATTTTGCGGTAAAAGAAAGTAGTAAATTTAAAAGGAAATGATAATGACAGCACTAAGGGCTGTCACTAGGGGTGAGCATAGCAGGGTACCCACCGGTTCCGACCGGAACCGGAAAATTAAAATAAGATATAAAGCTTAAATATTAATCATTTTTTTTATCATTTTATCTACTAAACTTTGAATAATCATAAATTTCAAATACTTAAACATATGATTGCCTAATTATTATATTGTTAAAACACTTTATTTAGACTAATTAATGACTAAACTCATTCAAAATTACACAAAATTTATCATATTGTTAAATTTGGACATTAAATTTCTCAAATATATAATATTTTAATAAAAATAGACCGAATAATCACCGGTTCCGGTTATCCACCAGTTACCGGTTCCTAAATTTTGAGAACCGGAACCGGCAGTTCCAAAGCGGTTCCGGTTCCAATTCCGGTTACCCGCTTTTTCTGCTCACCCCTAGCTGTCACTAAAACGTAAGGACACGCATCAAAAACTTATACTTCCTCCGTTTCAAAATAAGTGATACAAATTAGTGTTCACAGTTTTTGAGGCAAAATATGATAATTAAGGTTAATTAGATTAAATTTGATAGTTAGTGGAGGATGGGTCCCACATATATTGATTAAAGTGAATTTAATGATGTTTAAAAGTAAAAGTAAGGGTACATGTGTCTTTTCACTTTATTAAAGGAGCTAGTTAGTGGGTGTGGTCCCCACTACCTTTTACCAAATATGGTAAGTTTTCAAAGTGTATCACTTATTTTGAAACACCCCAAAATAGAAAGTGTGTCACTTATTTTGAAACGGAGGAAGTACAATAATCAATAACCTCCCCCTGTATTTTAGGAATCAACCCCCACTACTAAAAGTACAAATAATTTATGCACGTAACCACATTTTAATGACAACATTAACAAAACCCAATTTAAAATTTTGATATGTTGTTCCACCAAACTTAAAAGTACATGTTTTAATCCAATTAATAATATTGAGTTGTTCAACCAATGGGCCTTTGGCCTAGCGGTATGGTGTTTGCCTCTTGACCTTATGGTCAGGGGTTCAAGTCCCGTCGTGGACATATGTGGTAATTAGGAGTAGATTAAGATTTGCCATTTCAAAATAAAAAAAATAAAAAATAAAAAATATTGAGTTGTTAAGAATCTATACCATTTATAGAGCAGTTAGATTATTTTTAGAAATTTTAACTAGTACAATCTCTTTGACAAAATTGTTTGCTTCATTTGATCAATATTTTATAATATTCTTGAGTGCATGTGATATCAATAAGAGTAATTTATATTCTTTTGGAACATACAAATTTTTTGTGAGAAATATTAGTTTACGAAAAAAAATATTAAATCTTATATTTGTTATACTAGTAGAAAGTTATTATTCCCATCTATATACAAATGCGATATAAGGATTAATGTTCACAAGTATCATATTGGTTGAAAACTAAAGTTGTGTGACATGGTAGAATATTATTAGTTGAAAATTAAAGGGGGTCAATGTTAGTCGCATTAAATAAAATATATATCGATGAGTATCAAATTAGATTCACATGTTGGATTGAAAGTGGCAACGCAGTGGTAAGTTGCTGAGGTAGTTACCTTAAAGGTCTTGAGTTCGAATCTAGGGAGACCTTTTTTTGCAAAAGATTTTTAAAACCCCATATATAGATTGCAACGACCCGAAATTGTAAATAAATAAAATATGTAAAAATATGATAAATAAGGATAAATCGTTTAAAGAACGTAGGAATTGGTTTCGTGTCGTTTGGACACCGTATGAGAAAGTTATGAGCGAAACCGGGCCGGAACAAAGTTGAAAAAGTGCAGCCCTGGCTGTATCAGGAGTTCGCGACGCGAACTTAGGTTCGCGATCGGGAACGAGCTCCAGGGAGTTTGGCCAACGAGCGCGAAGTAGTTAGCGATGAGTTAGCGATCGTGAACTATTGGGGGTTCGCAGAGTTCGCGACGCGAACTATGGTCGCGTCGTGATCTTATGTCTGGCAGCATTAAAGTCGGGATTTGGCTCATTTATGGCATTTATGAACCCTAGTTTTCTCTCTTCAAGCTTGTGAACGATTTTGGGTGTAAAGCATCATTTGGAGCTGATTTCTTCATCAAATCTTGTGATTCTTCACTCCTAGTTGAAGATTTAAGGTACATCTTCAACCCTTTGTAGTTGTAGCTTTAGATCTATGGGTTTAGAGGCTTGGGTTTGAAACCCTAGTTCTTGGGTTTATGGAATATGGTGATATAAATGGTGTATACACTTAATAGATGGTATATTAACAAAGGAAACAAGTGTATGATTATGATTTGTAAGAATCTTAAGGGTTGGTTAACCTAGGGTTTGGTAAATCACCATATTTGGGGGAAATGGATTGATGGGTGTTATCTAGAGGTAGATGAACACATTATTAGTAGATTGTGATGTTGAGCATTGTATGATCATTGTTTTAGGCTTTCGGTGACATCTTGGAAAGTCGGTGAAATTGTGAAGCAAGAGTGTTGGTGTCAAGAACACGGTTGGAGCATTATATTGCTAAGGTGAGTACGTGTGGACTTTACTGAGTACATAGCCTATGAAATACATTTTATTACTTGTGTTGTGGTCTATTTGCTTATTCGTGTAGACTAGTAGTTTATAGTTAGTTATACCGATAGTTGTATTGAACTAACTTGTTTGATGATAGACGTGATAGCCGAGAGCTAGATTGACATAACCATCGAGTTATGATATGGTGAGATGATGTGATGATGCGGGGGACCCCCGGTCATGAGGTGTGGTGTGAGGGGCAGTTGGGTGGATTCCCATCGACTCCACCACGATAGTAGTCTTGCTAACTGGAGGTAGTCCGGCGAGTAAGGCAGGTATTGGTAGATTGGGCGAATCCCTCTTGCCAGTATCTTGAGGCTTATTAATGGCGATGGATTTCGGTTAATAAGTCAAGGTGGTTCTAGTTAGTTCGGGGGCAACCCGATAACTAGATATGATTGCTAGGAAAGCAAGGTATTAGAGTCACAATAGGGTGACTAGTTAGATGGATGAGTTACTTGTTCTATGTTTACATGTTATATTATACTTACCATTATTGTCGGGTCTAAACCCATGTAGCTCACGAGACGTTTTTGTCTCACGTACTCCTTGTTTTGTTTTGCTATGTACTCAGGTTCGGGATCGAAGGCTTAGGTACGCATGGATAGAGATGCGGGACCTAGATTAGAAGAACACTAGATTGGATTTAGTCTTAGCTTGGTTATGATCTATTTTGTAACACCTACTTTTATACTCTGATTTCATACCAAGGTTTTTGTAAATCCAAATTTAAGGATGTTCTTCTATTTATAAAAATGTTTTATTTTGGCCAATATTTGGTAATAAAATTTGAGGTGTTACAATGGATATATAAATCCGTGTCATAATTGATTGATAGTACTAAACATTTTAGAGATTCAAATATTGTTGATTTGATTAAACGATTGGTTATATAGTAATTTTAACTTTTAAAAATTAAGAGATTAAACTAATCTAATAAGATATAATTTAAAAAAAATTAAATATTTTATGATATAGTAGTGATAATTAAAAAAAATATGTACACCATATTTATAAATTTAACTTATATAAAATGCAAAACAAAATATCTGCAGCAACACGCAGACCTTTACTACACTTGTTAATTTAACAATTACCTTTGGATGAATAGTGGCATGCAGGTTAATTTTATTTTTTTCTCTTTTTTTTTTTCTTTTCTTTTTGTCTTTTTCTACCTTAATTGTTGACTTTCCTTTTATTTTTTATTTACCATTTTTTCTTCATGTCTTCATTATTAACTTTTCTTTTACTCTTTTATTGGCCACATAATAAAGTTTGACATGAGATGCACACATAACTACATAAAGTGAAACAAATAGATAGAAATTTACATTATAATTAAGGATGAAAACAAGTTGAATACAATCAGTAGAATAACAAAAAGTCTCACATATAGCTATACGTTGTACAACTTAAACGTGTACTGATATAAATCACCTTTTGGGCATCATATGAAAATCCCCGCGACATCGCGCGGGTACTTTTTGCTCGTTGTTTACAAACATGAACAATTAATGACAAGTAATAATATTTTTTTCACTATATTATAGTTTACTACTCCCTCCGTCCCACAAAAAACTTCTCATTTCACCTTAATTTTTATCTCACAAAAAACTTCTCATTTCTTATATTTGATGGGCTGCACATAATAAAATACTATTATTACTAAAACCCCACAACTAATTATCCACTAACTATCTTTTCTCTCTACAAACTATTGTTATATTTCAATCAAAATTATTACCAATGACTTTATCACTAACTATCATCTTAAAACTTGTGACAAAATGAAATGAGAAGTTTTTTTGTGAGACAGAAGAAATGAGTATATAATACTAGACAAAATACTCTAAATATGGGGCAACACGATTCACAATGCTTTCGATAACTATCATCTCTTTTGCTCTTGTCACCGTTGGCCATCAACGTCCACCACTACCATTTCATATTTATACACGAAACATAACACGGGTATATTTTTCTTTTCTTTTTTAATTTATTGTAATGTATAGTTGTAAAGGATTGGGATATAAAATGCACGGGATGGGGTGAGTGGTAAATAGTCAAACCCCCACAATTATTGCTTTCCTCATATTAGGTGAAACTTAGACCCGTGCCAACGCTTGCGTCTTCAGCCCATCAACAGCCCGTCAACTAGTGACGCCGTTGGCACCGGCGCGTCACAAGCTGGCGTCGGTAAAACACGTCTTCATGGGGACGACGTCTGGGAGGGTGTCGTTAGGGTTTGCCAGGTGAGGGAGAAGAGAAGGGGGGAAGGGAGGGGGGTTTGGGTTTAATTGGTTTGTACCATATGCATGTAAACTTGTACAAAATCTTTTATTTTTCTTTTTTACTTTATTTTTTTGTAATAATATAATAAAAGGTATATTTCTTATTATTTGTTTATTTACTTTTTAATAATATATTAAATTTATATTTAATTGAAAATGGTGATGTGGCATAAAGATGAGTTAGTGATGGGTTATGGTTGGCACGACCGTGTCAGTAGCGTGTCAGTAAGGATGTGATGACGTGGCGCTACTGATGGGTTTAGTGATGGATAAGGATTGGGAGAGGCGTTAGAAGTCTCACACACCACACCATGCAATGTAAGAGTGATGGGTATGGTGGCTAAGCCACTTTGCCACCTCTGCGCCACCTATGCGCCACATCACCATTTCACATTTCACATTCAAAACCCCCAAATACCCCCTCTACCATCACTTAAGCCATTTGGGCCCCACCACCTTTTTTTCTTTTTTCTTTTTTTAAAAACATAATACTTCATTAAAATAAATATTACACAATACAAAATAAAAATACCTAAAAAATAAAAAAAATTACCGAAAATTTAAAAAAAATACCGAAAATTAAAAAAAAATACCGAAAATTAGGAAAAAAATTACACACGATTTTCTTGATACCGTTGCCAAATATGGTCCATAATATTTCGTTGAAGCGATTCGTGTGTACGTCTATCACGTAATTCCCTTGATCTCAGTCGTTGTATTTCGGCTCTCTCGACCCAAGTACGGTCTAAATTAAGTTGTGGAGCAACATACAACTCGTTCATATCGCTTATGGCAAAGTTTTGATCTTTTACAATCATGTTATGCAATATGATGCATGCGTACATGGTTCTACGTAGCTTGTTGACACTCCACGACCGAGCCGGTTGGCGAATAATCCCCCAACGCCCCTGTAAGACACCAAATGCACGTTCTACGTCTTTTCTTGCACTTTCTTGCCTTCGTTTGAAGTAAGCACGTTTTTCGTCTCGTGCAACAGTAAATGATTTGACAAAGCTTGCCCATTGTGGGTAAATACCATCAGCTAGGTAGTACCCGTTCTGATAAGTCACTCCATTTACAACAAAAGGGACCGAAGGAGCAATATCGTCAAGAAGGTTATCAAACAAGGGTGAGTTATTTAACACAGTGAGGTCGTTATTGGCACCCGCAACCCCAAAAAATGCGTGCCAAATCCACAAATCTTGCGAGGCGACAGCCTCTAGTATTATAGTTGGGTATTTTTTATCACCCCTACCATATTGGCCGTGCCATGCTTTTGGACAGTTGGTCCACTCCCAATGCATACAATCTATACTACCAAGCATTCCAGGAAACCCATGAGCGTTCTCGTGTTTTGTATATAGGTTTTGAACGTCATGGATGTCGGGTGTCCTTAGATACTCAGCGGTATATAAGTCGATAATACACTTGGTAAAATGATTTAGACAATCACGTGCACAATGTTCACCAATTTGTAAATATTCATCAAGTGAATCAGGTGTTATGCCATACGCCAATTGGCGAATGGCAGACGTGCATTTCATTATAACACTAAAACCCATTAGACCGGTGGCATCTGGTCGTACTTTAAAAAATTCAAAATGGTTAGGAAGAGGTTCAGCAGTATAGTTAGAAATACCTTCGACTATTTCTAAGAATAATCGCCTGCTCATACGAAATCGACGCCGGAAAACCGGCTCAGGGTACTTTGGATTATCACCAAAGTAGTCGTCCAATAAACGTTGCTCGGCAGCTTCACGATCTCGATACACTGGCACGCGAGTCCGGGTTGGTTGAGCTTGTTGTCGTTGCATGTATTGATGCGCTTGAGTCATAAAAAAAATATCCGTCTCATCGTCGACATCGGACGAATAACTTTCGGGATCCATCAAATTTCGACGCATTTTGATCAGAGATTGTGTAGAAAATATTGTGTGAAAGGGTTTTAGTTTGAGAAATGGTGAGAAATGGTGTGTGGAAATATTGTGTAAAAGGGTTGGTATTTATAAGGGTTAATGGTTTATTTAAAAAATTAAAAATTAAAAAAAAAAATTTAAAAATCTGGAAACTAGCCGTTGCAAACGGCTAGTCCACGTGTCACACCACCATTCGTCCGTTGGTTGCGTCGGGCGTCCGGCGAAGTGGCCCGCTCGCGTGGCGGGCGGTGTCGTGGCGTGGCCGGCGCGCCGAGGTGGCGTCCGGCGCCCACCCCCTCTCGCCACCGTACCGCACCCTCTAAGGGTCACGTTTATTCTTAATGGTGTCATTTGACCAACTTGTCCTTAAATAGACTAATGTGTGACGTCATTCAACTTTAAAGTCAAAGAAATCTAAGTGAATCCCGTTATAATATACACATAAATGATATTTTGTAGTAACTATATATACAATTTAATTTAAATGCCATTTAAAAAAGCTATGTAGAATATGTATTTAAAGGTCAAATATGAAAATTTAAATTGAGCGAAAGCATAAACATATCTAACATTTAGAAAGTCAACAAACTGATGACTTTTACATCCGGTTCAAATTGACGACATCACCATTTTTCTTTTCATTTTCTATGAATCAAATAAATAATTAATGTATTTAGTTATTCTGTCCATTCTGAAAATATAAACATTGATATGGTAAGAGACGTCATTTTTGATATATATAGGCGTGCCGGTATTTCCGTTAAGAAAGAGACACCTGTGAATTTTTTGACTGATCTGTTGGATAGAAGATCCACACTTAGACATGCTGACATTTTGATTTTTAGATGGGTTGGTGGGAAACACGCGTGTGAGGATCTAACGAGTTTCTCCTCTCGTGGGTTTGAGTAGTCGAGGTGTTAAGGTTAGACAAGCTGTTTTGAGAGCCGTCTCGTGTAAAGTGACAAAGCACAAGAAAGCTTGCATTGAAAATCAACACGTGTTTACTCCTTTTGCATTTGATACTTTTTGTTTCCTTGCACCTGAGGTGGTGGTGCTTCTCAACAGAATCCAACGTATTATGCATAACAATATTATGACATATAGATCCACAAGTTTTGTTTTCAATAGAATTAGTGTTGCAATTCAAAAAGAAATAGCGACACAATTTGTTGCTCGTTTGCCTTCCTTCTCAATATAGAAAAGGGTCTTTGATTTACATTAATGGAAATTTTTTTTTTGTATATATATATATATAAAGAAAGATTAATTTGATATAATAAACATGGTAAGCCCTGAGTTTTTTGAGACCTAGACGAACACTGATTTAGAAATATCTATTATAATTGTAAAAATAAATATTAGTGGAAAAGTAATATTACACTGCACATCATGAGTCACTTTTATATTGAACTTATTTCTAATACTAGTTCTTTTAATAAAAATTGTATATATTATATCTAAGTTTTTTTATTTTATTTCAAGACTCTTAATTTAAAAATCTATTATAATTTTGAGCCTAGCTCATTTCTGCTCGGGCCGGGCTTCTCAATAAGAAACTTAAGTATCAAGATCAAACTTAACTGTAATATAATATCACAGTTAGTAATTAGTTATGACTTGTGACTTTGAATCAAAACTTAGTGCTAATAAACTGTTTTTTTGTTACAATTAAAAATAAATAAATATATTATCACCCTTTTTCATACTAAAAAACTATATTTTGGTGTTTTGATTTGTCCCCAGAAATTCCTATCTTTATTTTTTATTTAAAATAACTATAATAAAAAGTCATTTTTTAGATTATTGAAAAAGGTCAATGTAATTGACTGCCACTCATGTCACATCTTTAGTGGTTTTAAAAACATTATAAAAGATCATGGTACAGTAATTTTAAGTGTCTAAAGTATGAAAGTGGAAAATATATAAAGGCAAGTGGTGTACATTATATTATAAGAATAGGCCCACATTTAATTTAACTAACCAATTACATTGTCTACTCAAGATAAGAACCATTTCTGTTTCTTAATTGCTAAATCACAATTATGCTAGAGACCCCTAGCTTAAATTTCTCCAAGTGTTTGTCTATTTTTGTTAAGTAAACTGGCTTATTCGTTGGTGTTTTTTCATGGTTAAAATAAAAATAAAAAATAGCTCCAATTCTTGATGTGTATCGGTGCTATCACTAACTTAATTAATATAAATAATTTCTCTATTGGGTTTTAGGTCACTTCTAATCGTAACATAAAATGACACTTAAGTTATTATTATTTCAGCGCCAATTAAGTTGATACCTCAGCTGACATAAAGACACATTCTTGCTGACATTACATTATCATTTAATATTTCCAGACTCCACACATTATAAAATACAACATAACAAATACTAATACACACATAAAATATCTGACTTTTATTTAAATGAGATTCATCTCTTCATTGTTTACATGTCGCTTTTCCAAATTGCCAACTGAAGAATACCGAAGAAAATCAAATGAAGTCTGAAAGTATGATGCCATTAATGTCACTAGAGTGAAATTCTCCACTCCAAATTGAAACAACGGTTAGCACGCCCCTTTTTAGATAGCTTACTCAAGGTTGTAGGTAAGTGTAATTGGTGGGCCATGGCCCACTCAAAAGTATTTGCAAAAGGGATTACGAATATTTTTATGTTTATTTCTAAAATTAATCCACTAATTTAGCCCAACAAATGGCTTTTTGATCAAAAAAAGAAAAAAAAGTCAGCTACGCCACTATCTATTTGATTATTTATACGAGCCACTAATCTAGCCGGTTTCATTTGCGCATTGATGTGCAAGATCTAGTTATAAAAATAATGTCTCCTAAATACTACTAATCTAGACTACCACATTCATAGGCAAGTATACCTAATCGTGGGTAATATAATTTAGGTAAGTATTTCGGGTTTTCGAATCCTCAGGGAACAGATTAAGTTATCCAGCAACTAAAAGTCAAAGAATTAATCAAGAAAATATTTGTAAACATGATTTAATTTTTTGTACTTTGTAAATATAGAATTGAAGTCAACAAGAACGTAAATTGGACGTTGATTTGATAATTAAGATATATTCACCATGTCTGGATTCATCTAGGTCTAAGTATGGTTATTAAGCACCGGTTAGTCTAATGTTCGAGAAGTCACGATATTAGATTTCTCTCAATCCCATTTAATAAACTAATTACAACTAATAGGAATTTCTTCTCTCAAAAGTTATAATTAACCACACTTCTATTTGTTGATATTACCGACTTGGATTACCTAAGTCTTCTAACCTAGAATTTTCACTACTAGGGTTGAACTTCTTGTTTAATCTAACTTATTGGAATCTTGTCTCTAATCCCTATTTCTAATGAATTACCAACTAGATCACAAGTGAAAAGTTGGGCAAATAATCAATCAATCAAGTGTTGTCAATACCTAATTAAATCAATTACCAACAATAAAGAAACGAAAATTCATAGATTAAACCAAAAGAGTAATTAAACATCAACAATTGTTTGAACATAAACATAACGCTAATTGGACGTTGATTTAAACCATACTTAACCCTAGAATCATCCAAACATAGCAAATATAGAAGTTACTAGCACATAGACATGCTGGAAATCACAAAACAAGAGTTTAAGAGTAGAATTACAACCATAAACTTAATCTCAAATGTTATAGAATCAATAATTGCTTGTAAAATTGAAGAACCCTTGAAAATATGCTCTGAAATTCGTCTCCCAACTGCCCAAAAACGTACTATGTTAAAAGATAACTGCTCCCCTCACCTGATTCTACGATTTATTAACTTTTTTAGGGCGCATAATTCGCGATCGCGAACTAGTTCGCGTCGCGAACTCCATTGAATACAGAATTCCCGATCGTGATCTCGAGTTACCGATCGTGAAAACCAAACAGAGAATTTGGTGATCGATCGTGAATAGTTCACGATCGGTTCACGGTCGTGAACTTCTTCAGGCATGTTTTCTTGTGTTTTCGGCTATCTTTTGACCCGTTTTTGACCTCTTTTCCGTTATACCACCTGAAACGTAAAACAAACACGAAATTGAGTAATATCACATGCATTTACTTCCAAAACGTACTCAAAATCGGTGATATTGACGGGGTTGAACGTTTCTAAAAACGTCAATATCAGGCATCCATGATCCATGAGACACCCTAATTTCATAGTTTTATTGTGTATACATACACAAATGTCTACTTCCAAATTTGGATTTGTAAGTTTGTAGCTATCATATCCACTTTTTTAAGTTCTGAAGTATATGTTTTAACGTAAAACAAAAAATACAAAAAATTTGATCATTATCGTACAAAATTTGGACTTGGTCGTTTTTAACAAAACTTGTCCACTTTTATATTTTATAAATAAGTAATTTGTTAAATACAAATGTAAAAAATACTATAAAAGAGTATTTCATTTTTGTTAATTCATGATTAAAGAAATTGTTAAATTTAAATCATATAGTAGACGACTTTCGAACAATTTGATCAATTTAACTCGTCTGTTAGATAAACCTTATTATTATAATTTTTTATCCATTAAAAACAAAATTAAACTCAAGATTATATGAAGGGTCAAGATTATGACATATTGCCTTTACATTCATAGTCTCAACTCTCAACTAGTAGACTATTACCTTTCATAGGATACTGTTTATTAATAATCGCACAACATATAAAATATAGTTTTATATTTAAAAACAAAAAATAAGTTTCAAAAGAAAAACATAAAAGATTTTGCAACCAGAATCAAACTTGGGGTGGGGATTTGAAATGGAACTTTTAAAACCATGTTTAGCCACTCAGACGCCAACCACCTTTTGGTGAACATTTTGTAGGCTTTGCTTACATATTAAGAATGAAAATAGCATAAAGAAGTAAAATATACTCTTCACTTGATAATAAATGTTACATTACTGATATCCAACAACGTAATTATGGAAATTTTGGAGCAAATTGAAGCATAGACTAATTACGTACGTATTTAAATTTGTACAGAAGTATGACTTTAATTGCAACTGAAATGAAAATCAGTTTTTTTCAATTTTACACAATTATTAACGACAAAAGTCAATAGGATTTGATTCCTTCCTCAACGACAGAAAAGTAAAAATCTAAATTCTGAAGCAGTAATGGTCAATGTTAAAGTCAGCAATTAGTGTAACTTTAATTAAAACACTCCATTATCTACTTACAAACATGAAGGTGAAACCCTCGAATATAATCCCTCGTGAAATTGAAGTAGATGAATCAATCAAACTAAATAGAAACTCAAATATGAGAAGTAATTCTAGGAAGCTACGTACAATCCACCAACGAATAAAAAAATTAAAACATGGAATCGAAAAATTACATTTTTAAGGTGGCGAATTTTTATTTTTTTTTTAAATTGTACTAAAAAGGTTAAAAGTTATTTATACACTGTCAATTAGATGTAACTATCGTTTTCTCCACTCCAGTAAAAGTGATTTATCAAACTTATAGAATTGACATTATTTAATAATAACAGAAAACTAAGTTAGCTTAAAATCATAATCATAATCTAAAATATTACAACATCAAATTTATAAACTTCTCCTTAGGATGAGGTTTTTTTACTGAAAAATCGAACCGGAACATGTTAGATACAATATACAATTTACAAGTTGGTTCTTGGTTCTCTTTTTTTTTCTTTATCTTTTCTAATTTTTGGTTTTTTTCGGTTTCGTTTAGCTCCGTATTTTTATTCTAAAAATCGAAATTGATAATTCAAGTCAAATTCCAAATGTAGCTTATGTTTATAATGTAGTTTTTGTTCTAACCGGTTCTAAACCCGAAATAACTTGACCGAACAAAAAACATTATTTCAATATGATTCTTGGTTCTTTTTTTTTTTTTTTGTGTTTTTCAGTTTCGAGTTCTTCAGTTCCGACCCAATTCAATCTAGTTCCGGAATTGAAAACATCCTAACTTCTTGTAGCCCAATATTTGTTTTTAGTTTTGAAATAATAATAAGAAATATAAGATTAAATATGATGTCATATTGACGACCAATATTTATGAGCATATAACTGCATGTGCAGTAAGTGACAAATTAATATAGACGACAAAAACAATCTCTCATCCTATACCCGTGAAAGATTTTGGAAAGATGTTGATCGATTGTGATGGATGGGGGCCCATTTCAAGTATCTCATCAAGACCTACAGGCCCAATCTCATTATACAAATTTTTACAACTTTTTCCCCTGTACTATAAATTCCAATGTTTAATAGTTGAATCAAATTATACTACTTCCTCCGATTCAAAATAAGTGATACACTTGGGGTTTCACGGTTTTTGAGGCAAAAGATTATAATGATGATTAAATTAGATTAATTAGATGGTTAGTGGGGAATGAGTCCCACACCTTTTGAATAAAATAAGGTTAATGATGTTTAAAAGTAAAAAGTAAGGGTAAAGGGGTCATTTCACTTTATTAAAGTAGATAGTTAGTGGTTGTGGGTCCCATTTTTTTTGCCAAATAAGGAAACTTTTCAAAGTGTATCACTTATTTTGAATCACCCCAAAAAGGAAAGTGTATCACTTATTTTGAATCGGAGGAAGTATTAATCATTATTCATAATAAATTAGTTATGAATTTTTTTAAGTAATCGATATTCAGAAGTTGATTATCAAGATTATCAATCTTAAAAATGATAAATAAAGAAGGAATGTGCCACCGCACTAACAAAAGTTGAATTTTGAAACCTCATAATTGAGCACTAGGCCATCCATTTGTGTTTGTTTTGTGTCGGTCAAAATTTTTAACCTATTGAAATGAAAGAAAAACGGAAGGAAAATTGCAATCAATAAAAGAAATAAGAATAGAACATGTTTACTTTTGCTTAGTATTTCAAAATGACTATTTTCACATATTTTATAGCATGAATCCGAGATTTTCTTGCAAATTATTATCAATAATTGATATCACATTGTTTATCATAATGGTTCTGATTACTCTTTTCTTGAATAAGTATATGTATATAATTAACATCTTATAAAAACACTACATTACTAATGTTGTACTCTTATTTTGTTTGAAATGATTTCAGATTGTAGGCATATTTTTCAATAGGTCATAATGTGACCTTTGTCGTAAAATTGAAGCTAGGTTATGCCTGTTCTTAGATTTCTCTACATGATGTACTAGTTGAGATGTCATTATTTGCTAAAATATAATTACAAAACTATAGTATTAGAAATTTAGAATAATAACCAAAACTTCTAGTAATAAATCGATTTAGAACATTTTATCCATTTTTATACATTTCAGATGACTTTCAACCCATTTGTATACCACCTGTTAGAGATCAAAATAACCCATGCAAACGGGTCAAAAATGCTAGCTCTAAAAAATACCAACAACTTTTATGTAATCTGACTACCGATAAAAGATTGCATACGATGAAAATTTTAAAATTTAAATATCAATAAAATACCTTTAAGAGATTTCTCATAGTTCTGCAACTGCAACATAAAACCAGAATTAGGAGCAGTCACACTTCGTTTACTTTTTACAATATTCATAGCTTCAGACAAATTCATATTGTGCTTCTTCATCAAATAAGCCACAACAATCGTAACACTAGATTAATAAAATTAAAAAAAAAATTAATAGAATCCTTCAGTTTCGATTATTATAAGTTTTTTTTATCAAGCATTTAATACGGGTCAAAGATTCGGGTCAAAGTAGATACTTTTAGTATGGGCCGGGTCGGGTCAAAACCAAAATTGATATATTAATTAAATGGGTCGAAATTGTCACCTTCTGGATCTTCCTGCAAAGCAATGGACCAACACGCCATCTGTTCTTTTAGCTTCATAAATGAAATTGTAACACACATCGAAAAACTGTGTGATATTTACTTCTTCTCTGTCCGTTACTAATCAAAAAAAGATTAACAAATTAATATATATATTTGCACATACAAGATTAACATATTAACAAATTAATAAATTAATAAATACAACTTTCTTACCATTAATAATTTTGTAAGTGAAATCAGTTGGGTATGCAGGCGGTAGTGAAGTAGCAACGGTTAATATGTGAGTAATGTTTAAACTTTTTAAAAGAGTCTTGTTATTAGCAGCTCCAACAGAACCCAAATAAAGACCCTAAAAAAATTATATAAAGTTAAAAATACTCCAAAGTTTGTTAAGTTTTATGAGATCGATTTTCAATTGTTATTTACCTCTTCAATTTGGGCAGGAACAATGTCATCTTTAACATATTTTGCTGCATAAACTGCTCTCAAAAGTGCAGCCATTCGTTCCTTGTAGAGTTCATCATGCTGATCCATTGCAACAAAACTGAAGCAATCTCCTTCTAGCTTTTTAGTTAATTTCCGAAACTAAAAAATTGTTTTTAGATGTGAGCTAATCATAATGGTCGTTCATGAACTCTCGATTAAGCTTACTAGTTTACGTATAATCATTTCTTATGCTATTAATCAGTCAATTGAACTCTCGATTAAGCTTAATACAACGCCATCATCAGATATTAGCAATTCTTTCGGATCTAAATTGCCTATTTCACCCTATTCTTTCAAAGGATGAAATTACAAATCAATATTAACAATTAAGAATAAAAAGTGGTTAATCGACCGTATTGTGCTACAATTCATGATAGATTTGCAATCCAGAATATAGCAAAAGAACATTGAAAGCTATATATAACAGGACAGGGCAACATCAGTGGTGGTGATAAACTAAAATTCGATCAATTCATGAAAGAGTAT
Organism: Calendula officinalis; assembly: GCA_963853835.1. Classification (NCBI taxonomy): domain Eukaryota; kingdom Viridiplantae; phylum Streptophyta; class Magnoliopsida; order Asterales; family Asteraceae; genus Calendula; species Calendula officinalis. The sequence continues at coordinate 2,695,050 of OY970834.1, forward strand.
TCGGATTACCTGATCCAATTGTAACGAGTATGGAATCCTCTTTGAACCCTAATCCTTCCCAGAATTAAAAATTTAAATCAAAATGACCGGACCGAAGAAGTGCAGATTTGTGTTGTTTGAAAGTGTGATTATTAAATAAATAATTAATTAATTAATTGTTTTACTTTTTTTACAACATTTTTAACCTTTACGGGGGTGTTTGCCACAATAATTCAAGTATTTTTACAGTAACACTTAGATCGCATACATTTGAATATAAGGTATTTATTGAGTTTTTTTAAGTATATCTAAAGTTTCAATAGTACATTAAGAAAAGGGGATAGTGAGTGTGTAGCTGTCACATATCTAAGGTTAGATGTGGAATCACCCATAACTATATAGTTGTAGTTTAATAAAAACTCAAAACTATTATTTTTACAATATCTTGTCACTTTCCAAACATATTAGAACACTTTGACAATAAAAAAAACTATATACACACATATACACATGTTGTTGAATATGAACACCAATTATAAACTATGAAGCTAGTAACACCATTTCAACAAAAACATATTAAAACATAAGATAAGTGGTGAGTTTTAGAGGGGCTTTGATACACTAATGAGTTTATGTAGTGAGTTATAAGTTTTTTTTAACAAAGAATACATAGTTTTAGGTGGTTCCACACCTAAGCTTAGGTATATGACAGTCACACATTCACTTTTCCCTTAAGAAAAAGGTCAATACCATAAAATATTTAACTTTCTCATTTTACACGTAAAAGTTCATTAACACAAATTGTGAACATTAAAGTTCTTAAACATGTTAAATTTATACAAACTCGTGAATAATTTGGCGGGAAAGACTAAAAAAGTGCAACCACTTTTCCCGCTTATGTGCAATACGCATTTTTCCAAAAACACAAGAATGAATGTTAGGTGGAACAAGATAATTAATCTTAAGTTATTTAACATCTTATTAAAACACTAAATTACAAAAGCATTTATTAAATTGCTCTCATAAGTCATAAATGACTCAAGTGAGGAACTCAAGAATGAACAGGATTCCTTTCAATTATTAAAATATCTTGTAACATAATTTTTCAATAGCTACATTCATCATAGATGCAAGCAAGGGTATAAGTGAGGGATGAATTATGACTATTTGAAAATATACAAGTACTGAAAATGTAATTTTCTTAATCAGAAAAAAATTAAGGGGCTGTTTGATAGGAACAAAATGATTAAGCGCTGAATGATTCAAAGGTCTGAATGATTAAGAGGTTATGTATAAAACTTGTTTTGAATATGAGAAACTTTTTGATAAGTATTCTGACTGCTTAATGATTCAACATATCATTTAAGGTTGAATGATTCAGCACTTTTTTGTTGTCTCATTCAGCATAATCTTCATTCAGAGGCGCTAAACAAACGCACTGAATGCTAAATGCTGAATCATTGAGCGCTGAATGGCTCCATTAAGCTGCAAACAAACAACACCTAAGCCTTTATCACACTAATGCAATCTTCATCTATTTCATTTCAACAATGTAACAACTTTCTAGCCAAAAAAACTATATCAAGTGATTTATTATAACAAAGTTTTGGTGCTTGCATAATAATCCCCAACTGTCACGAAAACATGTTCTCCCAAAACAACATCAACAGCTGACTGATTTTCAATGCAATTCACATTAATCTGCAATTCAAAAAACTTCATCATCACTTGATTGTGATTTTAATTTTTTTTTTTTAAAAGGAAAAAAAAATCATTTTGAATACAAACCTTCCCTTTTCCGGCGTTAAATTCTGATCTCAGATTACTGTGATCCCTTGACTTCAAATAAACGCACAGCCCGTTTGCATATTTTGCATTTCCTAACACAAAAACAAACGTTTTTTTAGGAATAATTATATTTTTAAAAATAAAAATTAGGTTTACCTGCATATAATTCAATGATTGCCTTCTCATTAAACACTAATGCAGCTCTTGACAAAATTATCTTAAAGTTAAAATTTGAAATGTTATTGTAAGTCTCGTCAGCAATGACAACCTGCAAATTTAGGAGAAAAGTAGTATTATGAATAAAAAAATAAAAAATATTAATAAAAAAATCAGCTGTGTATTTGAGAGGTCTTACAGCATGTGATGGAATCATGCTAAAGTCGAGTAAAGGAGAGCCTAACGCCTCTTTGATGTATGTTTCCTGTAAAAAAGAAAATAGAATTATATAAATTGTCACAAATAATATATATATTATTACCATAATAATTCATCTTTTCTGAATAAAAAAACAATTTGGGCAAATTTCAACCCGTTTGACCCGTTAGAGATTAAACAAATCCCAAATCAGCCCATTCAATAGTAAATTGGCCAAAATTACCATCTTAAATTTTATCCAATTTAAGAGTAAAATTAGGGCTTACCTGGGATTTTAAAATTTGGGCAGAAACTGATGGATCTTTATCCAATGATTGGAAGTAGACTTCCACTAAATCGGTTGGTTCAAGTGCAGATGCTTTCCTTAACTTTTGGATTCGGTTAACAACCTAATTAACAGTAATTTTAATCAGAAAAAAGTTTAAGATGCATGATTATCAACCAAATGACTTGACTAAAAGGATTTAAAAATTAAAAACAAAATATTATACCTCACGTGCAAAACCAGCTTCGAGTAAAGCCTCATCAGCACGCAAGTCCATTATAACCAAAACATCACCTAAATGTGTGATAAAATCATAAAATCCATGTTATAATAATAATCATAAATTAAATTAAATTAAACACGGCAATTAAGCATCATACCATCACTAGATGCATCCATTTGTTCTTCTGTTACACCATCGGGCCGTTTAAATCCGCGCACAATCTATAACACCAACATAATGTTAAAATACTAATAAATAGTTTCAATAAATATAAAAATTACATTTAAAAAAAATAGAATTTCCACTAACTTTGATATCAGTGAGCTTTAATAAGCAGTGACCAGGAATATTATATTCTCCTGATTTTTCAAAAGCTAAAATCTCTTCTTGTGGCATTCCTTTAACTGCTTCTGCAACTGCTCTCATTGACTTTCCCAGTCTTCTACCCAACACACTGATAAATTAAACAATAAAAAAATCATTATTCATACATAAAAATAAATAATAATAATAATAATAATAATAAAAGTTTAAGAGTACCTGAAATCAGGTTCAGCACGTAGGGAAGAATACATCAAAGGATCATTACATGGTACAACAGCTTTAACATTGAGCTCTTCTAACACATACTGCATTATAAATCAAACCAGATAATTAAAATAGAGAAAAAGGTAATATAATAAATTTATTATATTAAAAAAACAAAAAATAACTACCAACTAACCTCTTTCAGTTTGCCAGCAATATCATCAAGAAATTCAGCATCTGGATGAACAAGAATCATCTCCTTTAATGGAGTTTTTAAAGGTTTATTATGTCGTTCACGAATATTACGTGCAAGATCAATAATTGTCATCATTCTATTAACACTTTGTTCAATACGATTTCCTCCCTAACACAAACATAAATAATCATCAGATATTTTATAAAAATATTAAAAATGAGATAAAAAATTGTGTCAAAAAACTAAATAAATAAAATAAATAAAAATAGTACCTTGCCTTCAACTTCAGGAAAACTGCAAAAATGAATACTTTCCTCTGACCCATTCGATATTTTTCTCAAGTTTTTATAAAGAACCTCGGTGAAGAACGGTGTGAATGGAGCCATTGCTTTACAAGTAGTTAAAAGCACCTACAATTGTATGATGATTATAACTATTTAAAACATCATTTCCATTTAAATATATTAATAAGTAAATAAATAAAAATCATACATGGTATAAAGTCGAAAGTGCAGTTCTGCAATCCTCTTCTCCAGTACGGCCTTTAAGCCTTTTTCGGTTAAATCGTACGTATATGTTAGTTAAATTATCAATAAACTTCAAAAGATAAGGAACCACCTGCATATTTACTTAAAAATTAGTAATTATATATTATCATTATCATATATAATTATAATTATTATGTAAATATGAATGTTAACTGAATAACTAACTTACGGTATAGAGTCGATAAGCGTCCATTTCTTGTCTAACAAAATGAACAAGACTTTGAGTAGCTGAGTTAATCCACTGATCAAGAACATTGGCTGAGTTAAGAAGAGTGACTCGGTCAAGAGGAACAAATGTTGCAAGCCCTTCGATTTCAAGTCTTTTTGCATTTTGAACAAGAAATCTATACGCATTGTACCATGGTAAAAATACATCTTTGACCTAAAAAGTCAATCATCATTCCAATTACCATATATTAAAAAAAAGGAGTGATTATAAATCTATAATTAACTATTAGCTAATAATTAATAAAGATTACTTACAACACTATAAACTCCATCTTTTTTGAAACGTAAAGGTTCTGCACGTACAACTGGTGAATTTATAATATACAATCGTAGTGCATCCTGTAAATATATTTAAGAAAGTATATGTTAGGATTAAAGAAGAATTTTAATTAATAATGATTATATTTTAATTAATTTGGTTACTTACTGCACCATAATCATCAATGACTTCTGTAGGAGGAGGATAATTTTTCAATCTTTTACTCATCTTTTTGCCATCCTCTGCTAACACAAGACCGTTGCAAATAAGATTTCTAAATGCAGGTTTTTCAAATAATGCTGTTGATAGGACCATGAGAGTGTAAAACCTGCAATATTCAAAAAAAATTAAAAATTAACAAAAAATTAATAAATATAAAAGAAATAAGTGGCAGGTAGAGAACAAACCATCCACGAGTTTGATCTAAGCCCTCAGCCACAAAATGACCAGGAAAATTCTTATTAAAGAATTCTTTATTTTCAAACGGGTAGTGAATATATGCATAAGGCATGGACCCACTCTCAAACCAGCAGTCAAATACCTGCAGTTACATAACTAAATTGAAATTAATCAAAACTAGAGATCCTCAAAATTAATAAAAAAAGAAAGATTAATAGAATATGATTTTCTTACATCTTCTACACGGTGAAGCACACCGAACTCTGGGCCACGTGGGCTGGGAATTGTGATGTGATCAATTTTGTGGCGATGTAAGTCACTCACCTGTGAGAAATTTCAAAAGAAAATTTATAATTTTAAAAAATTATAATTAAATATGATCAAAAATGGATTTAAAGATTAAATTGACACAAACCTTTTCTCCAGAAAGCCTTTCAAGTTCTTCAACAGAACCAATAACTTTGATATCAACACCATCTTCACTAATCCAAATGGGTAAAGGAGTGCCCCAAAACCTACTTCTACTAATGGCCCAATCTCTAGCATTTTCTAGCCAATTGTGAAACCGTTTTTCCTAAATTATCATATAATTAGTCAAATTTATATTAATTAATTAACATGTAAAATTGGTTTGGTTCAAATTTCAATCTACTACCTTCACAAAAGCAGGAACCCATTTTGTTTTCTCATTGTTCTCTAGCAATTGATCTTTCAACTTCTCCACTGCAACAAACCTAAACCAGAAAACAAAAATAAATTAAAATTAATTAATTCTGGATCAATAATTAAATTTTTAATTAAAGAGATAATTAAGGAGTGTACCAGCTAGGAACTGCTCTGTAGATAAGTGGGGTATCAGATCTCCAGCAAAAAGGATATGAATGTGTAAAAGTTCCAGTTTTTACCAGCCTACCTTTTTCCTGCAACATTTAAATAAAAAAGAAAATAATAAAAGAATAATATTTTCCAACAATTTCTTATTTTTTGTTAATTATAATAATTATTGCCTTCACTGCTTGAATGATATCTTTATCTGACTCTTTCACATAACGACCATTGAAATCAGTTATTCTCTCTGTAAAGCAACCATCATCATCAACTGCCATAACCAAATTTTCTCCCTGAAAAAAAAAATTATTTAAGTTTAAAATATATTAATACAAAGAAACTTGAATCAGCTTATTAAAGAAAGAAAACGCACCTTATTAATTATTTGATTTTCAAGACAAACACGGTAATCGTCTTCCCCAAAAGCTGGAGCACAATGCACAATTCCAGTACCACTATCAGAAGTTACATAATCATCTGCAACAACTCTGAATGCAGTTTCTGTGAAATCCTTAAAGTAATCAAATAATGGCACATACCTGCATACCATATTTTACAAGAAAAATTAAAAAATTCGCCAATTTAAAAAAAAAACAAGATTGAAGTAAAATCCACATAAAACACTCACTTTTTACCCACTAATGAAGATCCTGGAAATTTATCCAAAACTTCATAGGAAACCACAGAACTTTTAGATTTTCCACCAGTAGACCCCTTAGTTTTGGAACCTGAATTTTCATCCACAGCTCCATTTTGTGTTCCTTTTTTAGGTTTTTCTACAGGTAGCTCTGATAATCGAGATTCAGCAACTACATAAATTTTGCCATTTGATTTGCTCTTCACCTGATTTTATTTAAATTTTAATATCAAATATGCATGAAACTTGATAAAAATCCAAACTTTTGATTCAAAATGGCAAAATGAAAAGGGTCAAGCTTGGTTGTAGTTTAAAACGGGCCATTTTCGTTAAATTTACCCACACAAATGGTTTTTTTTCTATATTTTTAAGAATTTATTGTAAGCAATTTAGAGGATTGCACACATTAAAGTTGGAATTTGGGCGAGTTTCAACCAGTTTGACCATTTCTATGTTCCCGTTTTTAGCTCAAACATTTTCTTTGACCCGTTTGAGGTCAAGCACGACCCAAAATTGCCACCTGTACCTTTTGACTAAAGCATATGGTCAACTAACCTTAACATACACAAAACTGGAGTTAACACAAAGTGCAAGATTGCTAGGTAGGGTCCACGGTGTTGTTGTCCAAGCAACAAGTGCAGCACCATCTTGATCATCAATCATTGGAAAAGTCACCATTATTTCAGGATCAGGGACTTCCTGCTCATCACAAACAATCTGAATCAGTTTAATTCCAAATAACAAACAAGCAAATTTTCATTTCTAACCTTGTAGTTTGAATTAGCCTCAAAATTAGACAGCGGAGTCTTGCATCCAGTACTGTATGGCATCACCTGTTAAGGGATTAAGCATTTGAACAATATCCTTTTTCATCATTCTATCTACTAATTACTAAACATATTGAATCAATAACAACATCAAAAGTGTTTATAGCAATCTATATCCTAGCAGCATGTTTATATCAGCTCATTATTTGATTCCAATTACAGAACAATTTAATGAAGAACTGACCTTAAACCCTCTATAAACAAGGTTCTTCTTAAACAGCTCAGAAAACACCCACCAAACACTCTCCATAAAATTCAAATCCATAGTTTTGTAATCATTCTTAAAATCAATCCATCTTCCAGTTCTCGTAATCACTTTCTCCCATTCACCAACATACCTAGTAACAATACTCCTACACTCCTCGTTATACTTATCGATCCCCATTTTCATCACATCCTCTCTGGTTTTAATCCCTAGTTTCACATCGATCTCGTGCTCCACCGGTAATCCATGGCAATCCCAGCCGAAACGCCGGGTGACGTGGTGGCCGGTCATGGTCTGGTACCGTGTGACGATGTCCTTGATAGTTCCGGCGAGGATGTGGCCGTAGTGAGGGAGGCCGGTGGCGAATGGAGGCCCGTCGTAGAAGATGTATTCTGGTAGGTCTTTGGTTTTCTCGAGCTGAGTTTCGAATGCTTTGACTTCAGTCCACCATTGTAGGATCTTTTCTTCTTGCTCTGGGAACGAGAAAGCCTTTCCTTCGCATACATCGTCCATTTTTGCGATTGATGAAACCCTAATTCTTAGAAGAACAGAATGAATTAGGGGAGTGTTGAAGGTGTAATCGAAATGGAAAGTAGTATTGGATGCAAGGGTTTTGGTTCAAGGTTGAAGCAACATTAATTGCGTGTATACCGAAATTACCCCTACAATGTCATCTAGAGGTGTTCGGGTTGATCCAAAACCCGTCCAGTACATATTCGGGTTCGGGTATAATTACTTACACAGTCGTGGGCTCGTGGCCCATGTTCGGCTTGTCAGTGATTTCTTCAGTTTTGAAGCATTTTTAGATATGTTTCTCAACTGTGATTTTGAATAGGGACCAAACACATTTTAATATATATGCGTTGGGCCTTTGTAGAGTATACATTATTAAATATGAATATATTTTTTTTAATAGAGATTTAAGTATTTGGTTTATCAAAGGAGCATAAGAAAGTAAACTCTTTATGTCAATATCCGATTGGGGAAAAAAGTAATAAGATTCTTGTATGACCTGACATGCTTACATGCAATGCTTGCAATACCCCGGCAAGCAAAAACTTGAAATTTCCTTCCACGGGTACCCCGGTTCCAGACCCGACCATGTATAGGACTGTTGTCGGCGCTTTGTAGTATCTCACCTTCACACATCCTAATATTGCTTATGTTATTCAACATGTGTGCCTCTACATGTATGATCCTCGAGAACCGCACATGAATGCCCTAAAACGCATTCTTTGGTACTACAAAGGCACCCTTACGTACGGTTTTTAGCTCCGCGTGTCTCATGTCGATCGTTTGGTTACTTATATTGATGATGATTACGCCGGCTGACCTGAAACTCGCTGGTCTAGCTCTTATTTTTGCGTCTTTCTCGGTGACAACATTGTCTCTTGGTCATCCAAAAGACAACATGTTGTGTCTCGGTCCAACGCGCGCGAAGGTTGGATATCGGGGTGTCGCTAACGCTTTCGGCGAATCCGCTTGGCTTCGGAATCTCCCACTTGTGTTAGATTTTCCTTTGTCACGGTCTATCGTTGTAAATGGGAGGTGATATCATCTCCACATAAGTTACTTCTCACACCACAACTTATGTTTTAGTATAGTTGAACAATCTGCTTTAAAACTTGTATAGTGTGGTAAAGTAAATTATGTGGTGTAGATATCACTTCCCGTTGTAAATTGACTCCTAACCCGGTTCAACATAAAAAATTCAAACATGTGTAAATTGATTTACGGTTTGACAGGAACGCGTTGCGATTGGTCTTGTGAGGGTGTATGTTCCATCAGCATACCAGTTTGCAGATATATTTAACAAAATGACTACCTACACATCACTTTTTGGATTTTCAGACTAGTCTGAGCATACGAAAATCTCCCGCTCCGACTGCGGGGATGTGTTAAATAGTTGAATATCATTATCTTTATATTTATATTTATAATGTACAGTATGTTGACATTGGTGTAAATACCTTATACTCCGTATATGTTATATGTACTCAATATGTCACGTATATATAACCCTAACGGATACAATCTCCAAAGTTTGATGCAAAGCGTATAATTAGCTTTACTTATTCGATCCACTTCATAGAAAGATTAATTAAAATAACACAAAAAAAAAAGAGGTAGCCAGAAATTTTTAACAAAGCAGTACTGGTGCATATGACCACGTTACAAAGCTTACGCTGCAAGATTGTGTCGTAGTCTAGGTGATTAATTTTGATATGAACCTAAGATGCATGTTTAATATTAGTCAAAGGTAGCCAGATTAAGCGGACTTATTTTTTAATAATTTTAATATAAACAATTATATGACTAGAAGTCATGTTAATCACATGTATAATAACTAAATCGATCAGTTCTTGAGGAGTGAACATATGATTCGTTTGCTTCGGATATACCCTTGCTTTATCCTCGATCAACCATAACAGCGATCTATATATAACTCTGCTGAATGCCTTAATTTTCATAATTAAAGTTGAGAACATACAAACATTAATCAAAAATGATTTTGCTTTTACAACTACTAGTTATCGTTCTAGTTTTCATCTCTCATGAAAATGAAGTTATAGCTGGGACTTATGTGCCGCCAACTCGTCGGCTCGCGGGGTTCTATTTTTTGGAACCGGTCCTTATTACCTTCTTCCTCAATCCGATGTCGATGTAAGGAGTTATCTTTCTTATACTCCATTGCTTAAACATCCGGATTCTATCGGGTACTTTATCGGTGTCAATAGCATTATAATTAAAAAGAGATCTATAAATATACCCGTGAATACCACTACCAAGCTTAGTACAACCGACCATTACACCACTCTTAGAACCGACATTTATAACCAAGTCGGAGGTTTTCAAAGGTTACAAAACGGCTCGTTCGTGCGAAAGCGGTTGCACCGTTTGGGCTTTGTTTTAGTAAGTTACCCGTTAATGGTAGTAAATTAGGTGGTTTAAAAGTACCTGATATTGATTTTGGTCTACAAGATGGGAAGAAATGGGCTATATCCACGGCTAACTCGATTAAGCAAATAACAAATGACGTGGCGTGTTTAGCGTTTGTTGACGGTGGTCCAACGAGTGAGCCTGCGATTGTGATCGGGACGTTTCAGTTTGAGGATAACTTTTTTGTGTTTGATTTGGAGAATTCGACTTTTGGGTTTAGTAATTCGTTGTTACGTAAGCAGACTTCTTGTGCAAACTTCAACTTTACACTTACCCATGGCCCTTGAAGCTATTTCGAAAAGGCATATATAGTCATCTTGGAATGGATGTGTTCGTCAATAGTTTGCTTTCCAAATAAACAATTTCTTGTTAAATGTTTGTGAAGTAGTTTGGTCAAACTTATCTCCGTGTTTGTGAATTTAAGGAATTAATAACACTTGCTATAATGCTATGCATTTATATTTAAAAGGTATTTCATTTATGACGACTCAAATGGACAAGTTTTAATTTATAATCTACGCGACCTAATAGTTGGCGTGACTATTTTCGACCTATTTCCCGGTCATCTGACCATTTAGTAAGCTTATTTTTTAATTTTTTACGACTAAGTAATAAATATGTAATTCAACCTTAATCAAAATTATAGTTTAGTTAAACAACATTTTGTAGTCAGATCGCGAAATAATTGCACCGTTTCAAGGTATTGATTGCATCGGGTGAAATTTGCAGAACTAATATTTTAAAACCGGAAAAAATAATTTAAACTTTTTATTAAAAAAAAATAAAAATCAAATATACCAATTAACAAGAACATCTTAATATTTTGACCAACTACTTCACAAACATTGAACAAGAAATTGTAAGAGATTTGAAGCATAAATTTGTTAGAGATTCAAGAACAGAGTTATGAACCTAAAAACAGAGGAGCCATGGCCATATAAGGAGCTTCAACTTTCACTCAAAATATTTCAAGAATAGTTTATCTTGAATCAAATGTAATAGTATAAAGTATCCGAATACAGTCAAAAACCCAGAAAGGAAAATATGTTTTTAAAAATTAATTGGAAAAGAAAAGCGGAATGAGGATTTTACTCTACAATAGAAAATTGATGAACTACTCCAATTGATATATTTGGAGGGTGAATTCTTTTATTTTATACCAGTTCATTAATATATAGACGCGATTTAAGAAACAAAGACAGTTTGGCCGAGTGGTCTAAGGCGCCAGATTTAGGCTCTGGTCCGAAAGGGCGTGGGTTCAAATCCCACAGCTGTCAATTTTTTTTAATAAATATTTTGGCCTTTTAAGTCATCATTTTGATTGCTTTTTGTAATAATCATCTTAGCAGGTTCCTCGCCGTGCGACTTCGATGCTCGGATCATATCCGAACCGGAACCAGTTACCCATTTTAGCACTCAAAAGCGGATCAAATGCGAACTGGTTTTTTGGTTTTTATGCTTCATGAGAAAACCGATTTTGTGCATCTTTATCACTCTCTGTGTATTATATAGTGAAAGGGTAACCAACTTCAACTTAAAACAATATTTTAATCATCTCTTGTACTAGCTCTCAGTAATATCAATGAGATACAATTCTAAAAGAATATGTATTTCCACGTAATTTATATTAATTATGCCATTAATTACGTCTAATTTTTCAAGGGTAGTCACTAATCAGGTTGTTTAGAAAGGGCACATGACTACGGATTTCACTTTATGTTGATTGAAGTGAGTATTACAATTTTGACCACTTTGAGTTATTGTTAAGCATCGTTGACTGTGATATAGAGCTTGACTACTTTTAAGATGTGGTCGAATTTTAAAACATTGCTTTCGGTTAGATTTTAAATTATATATATATATATATATATATATATATATATATATATATATATATATATATATATATATATATATATATATATATATATATATATATATATTGGGTCGAGTTATATTGAGAACCCTGATTTCAAAAAGAACTCTGAGAACTCTTATTAACCAATCAGAATTTAGTAAATTAATTTTGATTTATTTAATTCGTATTAATTATTGAAGGGTATTTAGGACATTTTACCAAAAAATATTATTTCCTTTTTCGAAAAATTTCCTAAAATTTAGGAATTATTTTAAAAAATTATTGTTATTTTGTCTTTTTTGTTGAGCCGGTTGTGCATATATGTTTTTAATTTTTGCAATTAGTGTTATATGTAGGTTGTGCATATATGTCAAGACGCTTATGCATATATGTTGTGGGTTTGTATATATACTGAACATATATGTAACATAAAATCAATATGTTTAACAAACAAAATCTGTATGATCCAAAATTTACAAAATTGATAGAGGAAACATACATACATACATGTCTACTAATTCATCCAAAACGTCAAATTCAAAAAACACATATATGCATCTAAATGGTTGCTGGTGTGCAATAACATATATCCCCTTTTGAAGCAAATTTCTTCTTTATGTATAACTTGTTCATTTCCTTTTTTTCCACCTTTATAACTCGTCAATTTTCCTTGTACCATCCACTATAAAACATAAAAAAAACATATATGTTTTATCAAGAACACATATACAAACTAATCATGAACATATATAAAACCAAATAAGAACCCGACATGATTAAACCGAACTAGATCTTCACAATAGTAGTCCAAGAAGACAAATTAAAATGAATTAAAATGAAAAAAAAATAATCAAAACCAACATGATTATATTGACCCAGATCTTCATTACAGTCAAAAACAAAAATATTGCATAAATAGTCCATTCACTTCCCTCTAAATTAAAAGTGCAATCATAAATCATTGTCATTTCGATTTATTTTCAAGCACCAGTTTTGTAGCTAAGAAGAAAAATGCGAAGAAGAAAATTAACAATTAAAAAACATTTTAAATAATAACTCAACTCATAAGTAAAGGGACTTTCTGCGAATCAAAGGATTCTTTTATAAATTCTTCAAAATCCACAATGACTCCTAACCCAAGGAGTTTTTCAATAATTAAACATCATTAGAAGGACAATACATATGATTCTGATTACGCAAATCGCTTAAAACTAACCTTAGTTTGCTTAATCTTTATGAAAATCTCATTTTGAACAGCAAAGGCTTCATTAAGAATATTACTAACATCCTGAACTTGTCCACCAATTTTCTCCGCAACAATCGTAACCTCACCAACGTATTCCCTCAAAAGTTCTTCAAAGACGATCGCCTTTACCCCCTCCAATGATAACTCAGAATAATTCCGACGACAACTACTAGGGTACTGAAGATAGGTAAAACGGTTTAGATGAAAAATATAGCAATTAGGTTAAATACGTGATATGGTTACGATTGCTATAAAAGATATGGTCCTATCTTTTCCATAATTGTAGGAAACATTTAGGAAACTTCTAAAATTACAATAATTGGTTTTATATATTGAATACCCATATTACCCCTGCGAATTATTTTGAATAAAATAAATGCAAAATATATTACTAATTCATGATTGGTCAATTAAAAGTTCTCAGAGTTCTTTTTGAAATCAGGGTTCTCAATATAACTCTCCAATATATATATATATATATATATATATATATATATATATATATATATATATATATATATATATATATATATATATATATATATATATATATATATATATATATTGAATTAGTTTCAGAACCAATTAAGGCTACAGAACCAGCATAACTCAGTCTAAACCATTGATTTTTGAAATGAAATGATCATGAAAGACACATTAATATATTTGATGAGGGACCCCCAAATATTGGTTTGCATTGCTGTCATTCATGCATGTATACATATATGTATATATGTATATGTTTTCATGTATGTATACATAAGTGTGATCTATACATATATGTATACATGCATGAATGACATCCATGCAAACCAATATTTGGGGGTACCTCATTAAATACATTAATGTGTCTTCCATGATCATTTCATTTCAAAAATCAATGGTTTAGATTGAGTTCTGCTGGTTCTGTAGCCTTAATTGGTTCTTATTCTAATTCTACAATATATATATATATATATATATATATAGGCAAAGGTTCATGCGAGAAGTAATTTTTTTGCGAGAAGTGCGAGAAGTGATCTGGTTCATCGGATTAGAAAACAAAAGGCTAGGATGTATAGTGGCATATGTGAAATTAGCTGAACATTGAAGGCTTTTTGTATAAGATTAGGCATATTTGGAATTGAAATATGTATTTGATCATGCATTCTAATTGTGATGGCGTCAGAATCAATCACATGCCTTAAATATTGAAACTGAATCCCTTGGTATTCGGCCACCTTCTTCTTTAATTCTTCATATATCCCCAAAAATGAGAATCACTTTATTCTAACGTAGTTAAAATCCTCCCAATGAAGAAGATGAAAGACAGACTAAAAAGTGGATGGCTCTTCAAGTAGAGAAATCGAAGGTTAGGATTTATTTTATCAATATTTTGTTATCAGTTTACTAGTGACACGATGAACATAACTTGATTTTTTGCGTATTTTTGTTTCGCAAATGGATTTGGACGAAAAAGTTGTGTTCGCTACAGAGCATGGTTTTGTTGTAAAAAATACGATTTTTGTTACTGGTTCACCGATTTTGCATATTTTCACAAAAAAACAAATCGAGGTTTATTTGATGATTCTTAAAGTGTGATGAACTATATATGTATATAAGGTTTTTTGTTTAGATGTTCATTGATGATTAAATAAAAATTTCAGGTGTTTGTTGTTCATTGATGATTAGATAAAGTGCTTGGAGTACGGTTTGGTGGTACTCGAGTTGAAGATCTCCCAATTAAAAAACACGAGGACAACATAATTGTTAAATGGAGGAAACACTTTGATGAAAAGTTTGTGTCATCCAATATGTTAGATCAAATTAACATGTATTTTTTTTAATTCATGTAAATCACTGGTTCACATATAATACTAATATAGAGATTAACGATTTCACCAATGAACTAAAAATATCGCGCTTAGTGATTAAAGGATTCATCAATGAACGAACAATATTTTATTCAGGAAAGTAATCATTTATAAAATCATAAAACTCGTAACGTGCAATTTCACCAATGAACGAATAATAATGCGATTAGTTTAACAGCTTCAACAATGATCGACTTGTTCACTGATGCGAAAAGTCTTCTGAACTATATTTATAAGTGTTTTTTTTGTCAGATGTTCATTAATGGTAATTAAAAAAAAGAAATGAAGAAGACAATATGTGAAGAAAAGAATTATAACACGTTTTTTCTGGAAGATCAAAAAAATAGGAATATAAGTTAAACTTGGTAATTTCCGGATTTAATGGTAATTAATTCTTTAATTTAATGGTAATTATCGATTTTTATATAAAGACAATCATACCCTTTTGATTTTAAATATTAATGGGATTAGATTAGAGGCTAAGATCACTTCTCGCACTTCTCGCAAAAAAATCACTTCTCGCATGAACCCTCCCCTATATATATATATATATATATATATATATATATATATATATATAGTTGTGGAGTTGCGTTCAAGGAGGTCCGTTGTTTTTATGAAGTCCCGAGAAACAAATATCAACCATTGATTAATAAGATCTAATGGTCAAGATTAATCACATATTTTATACATTGAGGGGTATTTTGGTCATTTTTTTTAAATAAAATATTTTTTTATTTTTTATTTTTTTATTTTTATTATGAAGGGGTATTTTGGTCATTTGGCACTTAAAAAAAAATTATTTTTTATATTTTTTATTTTAAAATTTTTATTTTTTTAATTTTTCATTAAAAAATAATATTTATTTGGTAATTACGTGTATAACTTAATCACATGTGATTTTAATGTAAAATCATATATGATTGTATATTTTATCATATTTTATGTTTTAGTTCAATCACAATGTGATTTAGTATGCAATCTCATGTGATTAAGTATGCAATAACATGTGATTCACTAGGCAATCACATTATGTGTTATTAATGAAAAAATAATAATTAAAAAATAAATAATATTAAAAAATAAATATTCTAAAATAAAAATAATAAATAAAAAAATAATTTTTTTTTAAAAATGATCAAAATACCCCTCAATTAAAAAATAAAAAAATAAAAAAACAAAAAATTTAAAACAATAAATAAAAAATAAAAATAAATCGGATTTTTTTTAACTGTCAAATGACCAAAATACCCTTTCATGTATAAAATATGTGATTAATCTTGACCATCAGATCTTATTGATCAATGGTTGAGATTTGTTCCTTAGGACTTTATAAAAATATTGGACCCCCTTGAACGTTTCTCAATAGTTGTGTCAAACTTAAAAAGGCGGTAATGCTAAGTTGGTAGAAATTACCTAAAATAATATTACAATTTATTAACCGTATATAAAAAGTTTTCTTTTAAAATATAAAATATAATGTTAATAATATGTTAGTTTATAAATATCATATATATCCTTATAAACCCCTCGTGAAATCGTGAAATGTGAGCATATGCTCTTGTTAGAAACCTAGCACGTTGAAGACGTTAAATTCAATGCCCAATCCTTGGTGTTACCATTCTTCCACTCTTTGGTGCTGTTTGGTTCGCAGAATGTTTATGATGGAATTAGAATCTAGGAAGGAATTAGAATTCGCCAGAATTTGAAATCCATTTTCATATTATGTTTGGTTGGCATGAAATGAAATTGGAATCCAATTTAATATTATGTTTAATTGGTTGACATGAATTGAAATTGGAATTATATAAAATGACAAATTTTATGTTTATAAATTACATGCAGTAGAAGCGGGTGGTGGTGGTGGTGATGATAGTAGGTGGTGGTTGTGCTGGCGGCGGTGGGTGATGGTGGTGGTGGTGGCGGTGGGTGGTGGTGGCCGTAGGAGGTGGCAAGGGCCGTAGCTGGCGATGATGGTGGGTGGTGGTGGTGGCGACGGAGGTGGGTGATGGTGGTGGTGGTGGTAGTGGGTGGTGACGGTGAGTGGTGGTGATGGCGGTGGCAGGGGTAGTGGTGGAGGTGGCGGTGGGTGGTGGCGATGTCGGTGGATGGTGGCGATGGTGGTGATAGTGGTGGCGGGTGGAGGTGGGTGAGGTGGTGATGGCCGCAGTGGGTGGTGGTGATGGCGATTGGTGATGGTGGGTATAAAGGGTATAAAGGTAAAAGAACATTACATTTCCATCTAACTTCGGAATTCAATTCTATCAACATTTGGATGGAATTGAGATTCCTTCATATGGTGGAATGTTTGTATCAATTAGGATTCTAATTCCATTCATTTTTTTAACCAAATACTGGAATGTGTTGAAATGGAATTACAATTCCTCCCGTCCATTACTTTTCAGCGACCCAAACTATCCCTTTGAGTTAAACGGTGGGTGGACTGGGCACATTTTAAATGATCTAATACCTAGTTGAACACTCATTAATGCCGTGACTATGTTTATTTCTTAAATTCATAGGGAAATAAGTTTGACGCTTCACAAACATTTAACAAGAAATTGTTTATTTGGAAAGCAAACTATTGACGAACACATCCATTCCGATCGAGATGACAATATATGCCTTTTCGAAATAGCTTCAAGGGCCATGGGTAAGTGTAAAGTTGAAGTTTGCACAAGAAGTCTGCTTACGTAACAATGAAGAACTAAACCCGAAAGTCGAATTCTCCAAATCAAACACAAGAAAGTTATCCTCAAACTGAAACGACCCGATCACAATCGCGGGCTCACTCGTTGCACCGCCATCAACAAACGCTAAACACGCCACATCATCGGTTACTTGCTTAATCGAGTTAGCCGTGGATATAGCCCATTTCTTCCCATCTTGTAGACCAAAATCAATATCCGGAACTTTTAAACCACCTAATTTAGTACCATTAACGGCTAAGTTACTAAAACAAAGCCCAAACGGTGCAACCGCTTCCGCACGAACGAGCCGTTTTGTAACCATTGAAAACCTCCGAACCACTTGATTATAAATGTCGGTTCTAAGAGCCGTGTAAGGGTCGATTGTACTAAGCTTGGTAGTGGTATTCGCGGGTATATTGATAGATCTTTTTTTAATTACAATATTATTGACACCGATAAAGTATCCGAAAGAATCTTCATGTTTAAGCAATGGAGTATAAGAAAGATAACTCCTTAGATCGACATCGGGTTGAGGAAGAAGATTATAAGGACCAGTTCCAAAAAATAGAACCCCCCGAGCTGACGGGTTGCTAGGTAAACATAAAGATAACGACTTTTTAAGTGGTTGCCATAAGTATTGGGGGAACGCATAAGGCGAGGTGGAAAACGCCATGACACCCGTAACGTTTGCGGGAAATGATTCAAATGATGAAGAAGTGTTAGGAATATTTTAATTAATATTCATTAAAGATTTGATTAGTCAAAACTATTAAACTACAAGGACCTAAGTCGATGATATGAAGTTCAAGATTCAAATAAAGATTTAGGAGATAATCATTAATGTAAAAAGATATAGTATATCTTTATTAGTTTAAAAGATTTAGTATTATCTTTTCCTTGTAAATCTCTAGGTTTTCTAGTATATAAAGAAACCTAGAGGTATAGAATTAGATGTTCTTAGAACCCACGTTTTAACGTGTTTTTGTGTGTAAAACCTAAGCCTCAAGGTCGTTTGATCCTGTTTAACGAAGAACCGTTCTATGTATTTATATATAGAATTGAGGCTTTTAATGATGAAAACTTGTTTAGCAATACAAATATGTTTATATAATTCCGCAACTTTGTTATTTGTATATGCTTATTCCAGATAAGAACTAACTATTCTTGAGCATAAAGATCTAAATTTATATAGAGTTGTTCTAAACTCAACATGTGGTATCAGAGTACGGTGGCTCAGATCTGGAATGAAACAAGGATCTATTGATGATCATACGAAGAATCAAGCTTACAGAAAATTAAGAAGATATTACGGTTTTATTCATCTATTCATCTATTTTGCTTTATAAGATACAATCTGTACATGCTTTTTAAAGTTATTATACCCCAATTTTGACGAACACCTTACACCCTCAATTCTACATAGAAGAATCAAGCATAAAAAAGTGTGGAATTTGAAATTAATTTAATACGATCCGTATTGAATTACGAAAAGTAACTATTTGCAAGTTGGAGTTTTGATTAAAATATGAAGAGATTTATATGGGAATGTTACTTTCGGCCATGGAATTAAAAAGATGAAGATATTTTCTATAGATGGAATATTGGAAGCAGCAACACATTCAAATTCACAAACGCATGAATTAGTTGAGATGATCTTTATTACTGCTATGTTACTACTGCTGCCTTTTTATGGCCATTCCATTCCTACTGATCAATTACTACTGCTACTCTATATCTCGATTATTACTGATCTTCTCTAAACTACTACTGGGCAGTAGTAAAACACCAAATTTGTTACTGATACTACTGATCAGTAGTAAAACTTGCAACTTGTTACTGCTCAATTCCGGTTACTACTGATCTCAATTTCATTATGATTTACTACTGATCCAACATCCATCAAACACTACTGATCAGTAGTATATTCGATTACTACTGATCCGATGCTCAAATTTTTACTACTGATCAACATCAGTAATAAAATATCAGAATTTACTACTACTGCGTTGACTGATAAATTATTCAACAGTATTGACCGAAAAAATTTTGAAGAAATTTTTTTACTGATTTCTTTTTGACTGATACATCATATTTTGGAAAACATGACACACACCATGTTCATTCCATATTACGGTTTATTGATCGTATCTGATAATAATGTGAAACGAATCACATTATTCACACACACAGGTTGAAGGCATGATTGTAACACCCTAAAATTTACAAGATTTTTAAAATTTTTGAAAACAAAATTATAATCAAAAGGTCCCATAAATAAATCTCAGATATTAATATTTAACATTTAAAACATATTTATTGCGGAAATAGTTAAGATAAAGTAAAGTGTTTTAAAATATTAAATGATGTCCACATCAGTAATGAAAAGATACAGCGGTCAACCGTCCACCTTCTCCTTTCCTTTGCTGGTACCTGAAACAATGTGGGGGAAAGTTTGGGTCAGCTGGGGAAGCTGAGTGAATAATTCTCAAAATGCAAACAATCATAACATACAACACATGAGGGCACATCGGTGTACTCCTACTCAGAATCTACTCGATTAATTACTCAGATTTATTTCTCAGATTTTATTACTCAGATTTTAATTTATATAGCGCGCTTGTGTGATTTGGGACGAGAGATCAACCTCGCCCCTCCTCACACCTCAGATAGGCATAAGCCAAAAACTCAGACGGGAGTGATCCCAAAACTCAGACGGGAGGTGATCCCAGGCATATAGCCAAAAACTCAGATGTGTGTTATTATGTTTTATTATCTCTTTAACATAATTATCTCAGATGCCCTAGCAAGTAGTAGCACAGAATGACCCTGTGCCGAGCTCGGTTACCCAGGCACAATGTCTCAGATTAAAATAAATCAACAGCTGCTCAGATACTCAGATAGCATGACAAACTCAGATAACAAATCAAACTCAGATAGCGGATCAAACTCAGATAACAGCTCAAGCTCAGATAACAATTATGATGCAAGAAATGTAACACATAAGTCATGCATGTACAACGTTAAAACTGAATACACGGTGAGAATACTCACCTCGAGAAATGTAAGCTCCAAAGGATTCCCGACAGTCGAAGGTACAGCACGTTATCTCCTAGATGATCCTATAACCAAAAAAAATAATGAAACTTTGAATTAAAATTCTACTCGAGGGCTTATTTCAGAAAGCTGGCAGCATCCGTCAGTCTCACGGAAACTGCCATAACTCCTAAACGGCTCAATAGATTTTTCCCATCTTTTTACCACATAAACTAGACTCAGAATAATACAAAACACTCTCAAGTGGCTTCTTCCCAAAATCGGACTCTAAGGGCCTCAAAACAGGCTCACAACACAGCATAGCTGCACAGGTCATTTTCCTAACAGCAGTATATTAGAATGGTTATAACTTTTAAACCGTAATTCGGATTGACGAGAGGGTTGCGGCGTTGAAAAGCTAACTCAGAAAATAAGGTCCCAGCACGGGCCAAAAACCGAAAAGATTAATTTAAACGGGTCAAAAACAGCTGTGAACCGGAGGGCAGATTCTGCCAGGAAATTTATAAACTTTTAAAACTCGATCTTGCGAAACCCAACCCATTCTCTGAAAAGTCATGGATCAAA
Organism: Calendula officinalis; assembly: GCA_963853835.1. Classification (NCBI taxonomy): domain Eukaryota; kingdom Viridiplantae; phylum Streptophyta; class Magnoliopsida; order Asterales; family Asteraceae; genus Calendula; species Calendula officinalis. The sequence continues at coordinate 2,716,540 of OY970834.1, forward strand.
CACGAACCCAAATCTTATGAAAATAATTTAACGACATCAAGGCTTAATTAATTGAATCCTCTACACAACAACAACAACGAATAACGATTAGTGTCAACAAAACCCGCAACCTCCAAACTACTCTAGACAAACAGGTTAGACCTCAAAAACGGAAATGATCAATGAATCGGAAATAAATAACGGAATAGGGAAGGCACAAATCATATACCCTTTGGACAAGCTGCAGTCGATCAGTCACGGTGCGCACTCGGTCCCGACACCGACACAAATCTGCTCCACAAATCCTCCTGCTCCGATCTGCACAACCCATCGCGCGAACCACCCTCGATCGTTCCCTTTTATTTGATGTAGCAAGCAGCCTCCTCTAATTAAATAGAGGAGCTTGCCGTCCTTGACTTCTACCATAGCAACCAAGCAGCCTCCTCTAATTAATTAGAGGAGCTTACCGTCCCATGTTAGCATACAACCATCGACAATCACAAGCAATATTCACGTGACGTGCTTGCCGTCCAAATAATCAAAATAGCCACCCTTTACGCTCAAATCCTGTTCTCTTTACTTTCCGTCACAAATAATAATATACAACACCAATCAAGCTTGCTTCCACCGCTACAGTTTACTTCCTTGTACCACTAATCAATTAGATAAACTCCCACCGTCAACCACCAATTGCTACCGACAAGCTTATCTCATAACCATTGATATTCAGCTACTTGCTTCGACAATTGAATTAATTCCCAGAATATTAAATAAGTGGGTCGGTTGTGGATGATCCCACCCCAAGTCCCTTCGTCCGCAGCACTTCTTTGCCCACAAAACAATTACACCATCCATAAATCTTCACGTGGCCTCTCCAACCAATAGCATCCTGGTAGATCCTCCTCCCACGAAGAGTGTGCTGCCCTTCTTTGCTCGAACGACGGAACAAAGAGGAGAAGAAAAAAAAAAGGAATAGCGGCTGGTGGTGTGTTTGTGAATATTAGGGATTGGCTACTAGGCTTATAACGTAAACAATTAGGAATATAATTTGGGCCCTCGATATGCTACTTTTGATTCCCAATTTCGGCCCAAGTACTACTTATACCACACTTGCAAAAACTGACTCTCTTGCTCAGCTCGGGTCTTGGCCTAACGGTCGGCCTCAGCTACTCACGACACACACTTTAATAATAAAGCTCGGGATCATAAAACGTCGCGATATTAAATGTCTCAAAAAAAACTAGAACGTCACCATTAATTAACTTGCGTAACGAAACGAAACGTCACACCACAATATTAGTCAACACATAATAAAGATCACATAACTACATAATTTAACACGCCACATATTTACCACCTAGAAATAAATGAATAAATGTAATTTAAATTAATTACAAATTAATATTTAGTTACTTGAAAATTCAGGTCGTTACAATGATGAAGATAAAGGAAAATTTTATTTGTTACATATTTGATCTTTATCAATTGATTACAGAAGATAATTGATTATATTTTATTTGAAGATGAAGTGGAAAGTCTTACTACATAAGATGTTATGTATTGTTGTAACTGCAATTCAACCGAATCTTAACGAAAAGATCTGTTGAAGACTAAGATAAGCAAGTCCCTCATACAAGATATGACGTTGCTGATTACTATATTTAGACGGAATGTGATGCTTAGTTTGAGTTTCTACTTCAACTTCAAATAGAAGATAGTTGGTTTTCAATGTAATTAATATAGCCTTGAAGAACACAAGAATGATATCATACTTTTAGGGGAAGAAAAAGTGTTGATCATTCAAGGGGAAGTTCGAGTTTCTCGGATTTATTTGATTATGTCAAAAAGGGGAAGAGACTTGAAGATTCCTAGCTAATTCTACAAGTTTTGTCAAAAAGGGGAAGAGACTTGAAGATTCCTAGCTAATTCTACAAGTTTTGTCAAATCAAATAGGGGAAGATTGTTAGGAATATTTTAATTAATATTCATTAAAGATTTGATTAGTCAAAACTATTAAACTACAAGGACCTAAGTCGATGATATGAAGTTCAAGATTCAAATAAAGATTTAGGAGATAATCATTAATGTAAAAAGATATAGTATATCTTTATTAGTTTAAAAGATTTAGTATTATCTTTTCCTTGTAAATCTCTAGGTTTTCTAGTATATAAAGAAACCTAGAGGTATAGAATTAGATGTTCTTAGAACCCACGTTTTAACGTGTTTTTGTGTGTAAAACCTAAGCCTCAAGGTCGTTTGATCCTGTTTAACGAAGAACCGTTCTATGTATTTATATATAGAATTGAGGCTTTTAATGATGAAAACTTGTTTAGCTATACATATATGTTCAACTAATTCCGCAATTTTGTTATTTGTATATGCTTATTCCAGATAAGAACTAACTATTCTTGAGCCTAAAGATCTACGTTTATGAAGAGTTATTCGATCTTCACAAGAAGGGACACATGCAGCATTCGGGTAAGCACCGTAGAAACCGTCATAAACGTTTTTACCATTACTTGTATTCACCGTGAAAGTGTCGTAGTTTAGTAGGGCTTGACTGCATGTGCCCGTAACAGGGTTGACCACATTGACCGGGCATGTACAAAATCCCCAACCGGGTAATGTGGAACTGTTGGTTTCTGGTTGGCAGGAAGGGTTCTTGGGAGAGTAAGTAGTTCGGGTATCGGTGCATTGATATTCTTCACAAGAAACGGGAGAGGTGCAAAGCGTGTTGTTCGGGCAGCTGCCCGGATATATGTTCCATTGGACCATGCAATGGTGCCATATGAAGGGAGCATCAATGTCGATAAGGAAGTTTGCATGCAAAAATTGCATGTTTACGTATTCCGTCATGATTTGAACGCTATAAAGAGGCTTAGCAGCATCGGTGTGTTTGGTAACGGGAATAACTATGGAAGTGTATGGTGGCACATATGGGCCGGCTATAACTTCATTGTCATGAGAGATGAAAACTAGAAAGATAACTAGTAGTTGTAGAAGCAAAAGCATTTTTTATTAATGTTTGTATATTCTCAACTGTAGTTATGAAAATTTAGGCATTTAGCAGAGTTATATAGATATGTCGAAGGCCTTGGTTGAGGATGAAGCAAGGGTATATCCGAAGCAAATGAATCATACATTCATTCCTCAACAGGTTTTGCCACTTCAGCACTATTAAACCGACACAACAAGTGACACACATGCCAACAACACCTCTTCACTTTTTTTATCATTTTGACAAAGCACGAAATATGTTGCAGAATATACAAGTCTCCAATGCACTGAATTTTCTCTCTATTCTGTCGCTTATTTCAGTTAACCAATGAAGCACAAGATCAAGTAAATCGATGAAGCAAAGAAGGGGGCGTGCTAACGTTGTGCTGAAACCGATGACATGGTTTGTAGAGGCCTTAGAAGACATACAATTAACACTTCTAGTTATATAATTTATATATAAAATTAATTAAAAATTAAGTCCACATAATCTGGCTAGCTTTGAGTAATATCAAATATCTTAGGTTCATATCAACATGACAACTATTAGGAAATGCCATCCACGTACCTAGACTGCGACATAATCTTGTTGTCTAAGCTTTATAACATGGCCATATGCACCAGTTGAATACATGAATCTACGTACGCATAAATCGCTAATGTTCCTCAAAGTCAGAATTTTTGTGGACGTACTTGATTACCTTAATTGTCCTGATGATTAGAGATCGTTAACTACTAGTTACAAGGAACGGGTAAACAGAGAGGGATCTCTGTGACTGTTTCCAGACTATCGGGGAAAGTCGAGTTTTTAGATATGATGTACTCATGTACACGGCCTAATCGATATTTTATTTTCAGACTTTTTTATCTTGAAGAATTCAGTTAAAGGGTCATTTACGTGTATCAGAATAAGATTGACCAATTCAACTACTTAATTAACAATAAACAAGTAATTGTTTATTAGAGAAGAGGATTGTTGACGGATATGCACTCATTTCCAGTTGTAGACTTGTATATGACTTTTCAGAACACCTTTGGTTAGATATCATGCGGCAAACCAGTTGAATGACATAAAAGGGGTTGAGGGCTAAATTCGGTAAAAATTTAAATATTTGTGTATTATGTTAATTCTTCTTTTAAAACTACAGCTTTTTTTTAAGTTACTTTAAGTATTTTTTGTTTTGGAGTTTTTTCTAAAAAATAAAAGTTAAAAGCTTTTGCATACAAACAAATTTTTAATTCTAACAAGAGCTTATTTTTTAAAAGAAAAAGTTAAAAGTTATAAAAAAACTTGTTTGCCAAACATACATGAGATTCTTGACAAAAAGTTAAAAGTACCTATAAGTTACACCTTAAGACTACCCGTAATGGGTGACCAATATTATATTGGTCACACTGCCACCTCTGCATCACATTAATTTTCTCTCTCCTGATCAAACACATGACCAGACAGTGACCCAACGTCCGTAATGGGTGACCGATAATTTTTTTTAATTTTAATTTAAATTAAAAACAATATATTAATAATTAAAACTATTACATAATAATAAAAATATTACATTAATAATAATAAAAACATTACGTAAATAAATTAAAACTACTAAAAAAACAAACTAAAAATCCAAATTATATTTGGCTTTGATTGTCGCTTTCTTCTTCAAAACACACTCAATCTTTTTGCCGGTCAAGTGGTCATGTGGTTCATTGTAGAATTTCATTTGCTTGAGCTCTTGGTTTTCTTTTTTAATGGTCATGAAATCAGTTATAGACGCTTTGCGGAGGTCAAAAAAGTCCTCTGTGACCTCTTTCCAACACCCGACTAATTGCTCAGCCACAGGCGCCGCACCGACATCTGAACCTTGAGCAGCTGATGATGACGATGCCGCTGCTTTCTTCTTCGCCTTGTCCCGCCCCATTGGTCGAGGGGGTGCAACTTCCACTTCTTCATCATACTGATCCGCACCGACTTCTGAACCTTGAGCAGCTGATGATGACGACGTCCTTGATTTTTTTCCACCAGTCTTCGCGAAAATCTCCAATTGTTTTGGGTATTCTTGTTCCTTCCACTTTGGATGGTCCTTCAACAATCTCCAGCACTCCACCTCTGTGAAGTCCCCTACATGGTGAGCTTTATACTCACCACAAGCATACTCGTACAACATTTGGTCGTTCGCCCCACTTTGGTTTCTTCGTACGAGGTTGTCATAAATCGCACAAAAGTTTGCAATTTTAGGCCGAAGCCTACTCTTCCACTTGAAGTTTAGGGAGTCGTATGTGCGGTTCGTCTCACCCATTTCTTGCTGAAAGTAAATTAACACATCCTGCCAAAATCCCCTGAGCACCATGTAGTTAGCTTTCACGACATTTTCAGACGTGTTGATCCAAGCCTTGCATAAGGCTATCTCTTCGGCCTTCGTCCATATCGCGCTTCCGCCAGTCGTCCCTTTATCGGTGGTTGATGCCTTTTTGGTACCTTCTTTGTTGGCGCTACAACGGGGGAGTCTGAAGATGTCACACCCCGCCAAAAATGAGTTTTACTTCATTTAAAATGTTTTGCGGAAGAACGGAGGTGTAACGTTCATGATTACATAACAAAAATTAAGTAAACAAACAAATACATAAATAACATAATGAAAATGGTTTGCCTTCTAAAAATGGAAAGTTTTCAAAAATAGTAGTTACTAAAAACAGTAAGTTTTGAAAATGAAGTGATTGTTCGTAAACTTAAATGTTCATTCATGGCTCACGACAATCCACTGCTCATATCCTCCAGTCTCACTGTACACCTAATCACCTGGAAAAACATAAATATAAAAGGGTCAACAATAATGTTGAGTGAATCCACAGGGTTATTGTTTATGGTAAAAGTAAAGTGTTTGCTACCAAAAATGTTTGTGATGAAAATAGATTTATGACTGAAAAAGTATAAGGTTAAACACTCATATGATATGAGAAGTAAGTATGAAAAGTGAAGTGTAATTTTAGAAGATCTACAATGACTAGTTTTGTTTATGAAAAAATGTTGAACAAGTTGTTATGTTTGACATCGCACGACTGTTATCTCCAACAGGTAGCTAGTCTATTGAGTTAATATACCAATCCCTAAGTCCACAATCAACACTTCAACTCCAGTATGTTATCGTTCTTTTATGGATATACACTCCCGAAAGATGATTGTTGATAAAACTACCGGTAACGGTATTGGGATGAGCACCAATGACGAACGCTCGACCACGACCATTCTGACGATCATCGTTGTTGTTGGCATTGCGGTTGTTGTTGCGATTGTTGTTACAATTGCCGTTATTGTTTCCGTTTTTTGTTGTTGTTGTTGAGCTTCGGATAATGGTTATGATAGTGATTTGGATCACCATACTAATAGACGTACACTTTTTGAAATTGTGACCCCAACGGTCACATCTATAACACTTCTCACACTGACCATCATGATGCCAGATGCATTTGTTACACTTGAGTTTGCGTCCAGCATACGATTTTGCATCAGGGTTTGACTAGTTGTTCTGATTGTTGTTGCTCTGGTTGGAGGCAGCATAGCTCTTGATCTTCTGATACTTGTTGCCTTTGTAGTTTCGCTGATCGTTGTTGTAGGAACGCTTCCCGTTGTCGTTACTCGAAGGCTTAGATGATTTACTAGACACCACCAATTTGTCTTTAAACGATCCGCTTCTAAGAGCATCATCAATCAACCTTGTTGCTCGATTCACAGCATCTTCGAAAGTCGTAATAGTAATAATAGTCGTAATAGTAGTAGTAATAGTATTAGTAATAGTGGTAGTAGTAGTAGTAGATGCTAAATAAGGAAATTACTCATTATAGTATGAGAACTATTTTTTTAATAATTTTTTTTAATTGAAAACATTTCCTAATAGTTAAGTTTTGAAAAGAACGGCACGTCCTTCCAAACTAGGTTAAAACAAAATAACTAATTAAAACTAATTTTTTTTATTAAAATAGTTAAGAAAATAAAATATTTAAATAATGAAAGGTCGAATTTAGAAGCGCGACGACGGTTCAGCGTCTTCTTCTGGTTCCTCTTCTGTTTCAGAGTCTTCTTCACACTCTGACTCTTCTTCTGGTTCTGATTCTGACGTCTGTTCTAGTTCTGGTACAGGTTCTTGTCATTGAAGGGTTCTTGGAACTAAATTACGACGCGGCTTCGCAGGCATAGACACAAATAAAATACCACCCTCAAACTTACGAAACAAAATTGGACGTTGGCCAATAGCTGGAAAAACATAAATATAAAAGGGTCAACAATAATGTTGAGTGAATCCACAGGGTTAATGTTTATGGTAAAAGTAAAGTGTTTGCTACCCAAAATGTTTGTGATGAAAATAGATTTATTACTGAAAAAGTATAAGGTTCAACACTCATATGATATGAGAAGTAAGTATGAAAAGTGAAGTGTAATTGTAGAAGATCTACAATGACTAGTTTTGTTTATGAAAAAGTGTTGAACAAGTTGTTATGTTTGACATCGCACGACTATTATCCCCAACATGTAGCTAGTCTATTGAGTTAATATACCAACCCCTAAGTCCACAATCAACACTTCAACTCCAGTATGTTATCGTTCTTTTATGGATATACACTCCCGAAAGATGTCTTGGATAACCAAGTAATGATCAAATAATGTTGGGAGGATGAGTGTCAGTAAATAGTACTATCTGCATACCCATGGTCTAGATCCACTAGTTAATGATTGCTGGTACCTTAGTCCAGTATAATAATTGTTTGTCATGCCAACGCGATAATGAAAATGTAAAGTTGTTGTACAGTCATAGTAAACAATAGCATAGTTTATGTTTTCCACCCCGATAGTTTATAAAACAGTAAAAAGTAGTAAAAAAGGGGGTTGTGGACTCACCTGGGCAAAGCTTAGCAACAGAAGAGGATTCCTCCAAAGACTCCTAGCTTCCTAAACGATATAACGTTCTAATTAGACTAAGCTAACACATGCGATCTAGTTATGATATATGATTTATGATATGCAATTAATGTTATGTTTTATGTTTTGTGACATCGAATGAACTTGGGTTATTGGACTTTAATGGAACAAAATGAAATGAAATGAAATGAAATGCATTGGGCTTTTAAATATAAAATGAAATGAAATGGGTTTTGAAATGAAATGACATGAAATGAAATGGGTTTGAAATGAAATGACATGAAATGAAATGAGTTTCGCTTAATGGGCCTAGATGGGCTTAATGGGCCTAATGGGTTTAATGGGCCTAGTGGGCTACTAGATGGGCCACTTGGGCCTCATGTTGGGCTTAGGTCCAATTTGGTTGGCCCATGGATTGGGGTTGGGCCCAATTGGGTTCGGTTTGGGTAAGTAATGGGTCAAAGGTTTGGGCTTTGGTCCACATGGGCTTGGTCACTACTGGGCCGACTAAATTATGGTCCAATGGGCTTGGATAGATCGAATGGCCCAAGTACGGGCCTTGGCCCGATTAAGTATTCGGGTTTAGGTCACGGTTTTGGGTCAAGAATCCGGCCTTGACCCGGTTTGACTTATGGGTCAAAATTAGTCAAATCTGAAAGTCAATAATGGTCAATATAGTCAACAAAAGTCAACTTGATCTAGGGTTTCGGTTTCTAGGGTTTGTGTTTGGGTGTGGGTCGGCCGAATGGCCAAGCCCCTACGGGTTTTGTCTAGGGTTCGGATCTTTGGTTCGGTTTGACTAGATCTTGGGGTTTTGGTCATAACAAGGTTAGATCTAGGGTTAGGCACAAACAATAATTCTAGATCTAGGGTTTAAGAGATCAAAAGTCTAGGGTTTAATACGGATCAATACGATAACCAAATCAACAAGGTAACGAATCAATAAGCGAACAATTGAGACACACACACACACACACATACAACCGTACGCATGCGTGCATGCATGTTTCGGCATTTATGGCTAACCGAGACCATATGGCCTAGGGCCATGGTCTACAAATCAAGCAAGGAAGAAGGAAAAGAAAAACAAGTGTTTCGGGTATTACCTTGCGTACGAACGAGATAAAAAACGAGAGAGAAGGCTTGCAGATTGCTTGCGGACGAACAAGGGTTCGGGATCGGTTTGGGGCTGCTCTTGGCCGAATTCAACAAAGAAGAATAAGGGGTTTAAGGTGTGTTTATATAGGGGTAAGAATTAGGGTTAGAGGAGGAGTTGTAGTAGGATACAAACTCTTTTAAATCAAAGATAAGGATAATAATCAAAGAGGGATAGAGATAACACTTAAGTATTGGTGTGGTTTGGACGAAATTATGACCCAAGGGTGAAGGGGTTCGGCCACTTGATGGTCGGGACAACAATTGATGTGTCGGTTTGGAATAAAATTCGTTACGAGTCACATTTCGTTAATTATTTTGATTTATTGATTAAATATTACTTAAATATCATTATTAGATATGTTTTTGAGAAATGAAGTCACCACCAATGAAATGAAATGTTGTGTTGACTAAAATAGTCAAACACCGATGTATGTTGAAATGTTAAATGTTTGGTGAACTAGTTATGTGTTTGGATGCCAAAAGTAGAAATGAAACGAAATGAGGAAAGTTTCTAGAAATAGAAACTCTCTATAATTAGAAATGATACGAAATGAGGAAAGTTTCTAAAAATAGAAACTTTCTAAATATAGAAAGTAAGAAATGTAAGATAGTAACATACCCAAAATGTCGAGTTGTCACAGAAGACTCGGATGACTCGACGTCGAGGGGAGCAGCGGGAGTGGCGGGAGAGGTGGAGCCAGATTGTGTTCGTGGTTGGTAGTCGAATTGGTCGAGCCCTGCGAAAGGATCAAAATTATCCATGCCAAAATAATTTTGGTATTGTTGTGGTGGTTGTTGTTGTTGTTGTGGTGGTGGTTGTTAAAGGTATGGTCGGTGTTGTTGGTAGTAGGGGGAGTAAATGGATTAATTTGATACCCTTGTGGTTGAGGATTAGTTTGGTGTATGAAAGTTGGTGGTTGAAAGTTGATAGAGGGTGATTGAGAGGGTGTGGGATTGTTTGGTTGACGTCGGGATTTTGAAGCTTTGCCTTTGTTCTTGGAAGACATTTTTGAGAGAATAGAGTGTGTGATTGAGTATATTAGAAAGAAAAGAGAGTTGTGAATTATTTGGTAAAAGAATTGGATATTTATAGGGTAAAAAAAGGGGTAAAAATTAAATTTGAGAGGGAAAAAAAGCCGTTGGGGCCTCATTCGAAAAAAAGAGATGTTGAACGGTCGACTTGAACGGTCGACTAGTCGACCGTTAGAGGACCGGGACGCGTCGGCGGTGATCGGGTGTAGGGGGGACGCGTCGGGGTGGCTGAGGTGGAGGGTCGCGACCGGTTGGGCGGTCGCCGTTATGCACACTCTAAGAGACGATGTGAAACTTCTATCTTATTTGTAAACGTTTCATTGATGTCCCAGGCCTACGTAAGAGCATCGGGTATTACTGCGCGGAAAAGGGTGCGATCGTAGGTGGTAAGCAATTTGGCGCCGTGAAGGCTATCACACTGGTCACTGGAACAAGGCAGCGTGAAAAGCTACGCGATGCGGCTGGTGCGAAAGAGAAAATAGGTATTTGGTATTTTGTGTGGGGTGTGAGTGAATTAGTATTTTAGTGGGTCCCAAAATGGATGTTTTGACTTGAGTTATGAGTGAAGAGATATTTGAGGATGTGAATGTGAAATGATAAATGCTGAAGTGGCGCTGATGTGTCGTTGAGGTGAATATTTGTCTTAAGCCATCATACCCCTAATGTGATGCTTGTATGATGGCAATGGCGACCATGATTTTTGAATGGGACAACATAGTGTAAGAATTGGAAGAGTTAACAGTATTCTGATTATCAGTACTATTCTTACACCAATAATTAAAAGAGTTATTCTTGATATTCATGTGAATCAACATTTATATTTATCTAGATACATGTATTAAGCTGATTCGTTTGATGACGCTCAAAGCTAACAGCCGCAAGATTATGTCATATCACATGGCCTGATATGGCTGCTGACATCCTCCAGCCATGGCCAAACAAATCATCCGTTATTCTGTAACTTTATCTCATTACCTACAAATATAGTAAAGTTTTATGTTCAGCTATCATTCAATGATATAGAACGACAAGATAACATTGATTAGCATAAATTATATAAATTCGGATCACTTGGTATTAAAATTGATTGTAAAAAAAAAAAAAATTACATAAAAAAATAGGGGTGACAAGTTAAGTCGGGTTCATGTTCGTGGGTTCGGGTTCACAGGTCCACACATTCAACCTGAACCTGACATGTGTATATAAATGGGTCACATGTCTCAACCCGTTATCGTTTACTTTCAACTTGAACACGGCTCATATAACTCGTTAAATTAAACGAGTTAAACATGTTAGCGGTTTGAATGTGTATGCAAAACCTACTAAATATATTAATTTTATAGATATATCTACAAACTACTAAAGTACAAATATATCTATATTTAAACATGTTTTAATAAATGATTGGGTTGTCCGGTCGAGCCATAAAAATTATTATCAACCACAGCATTACACGTTTATTAAATGGGTCAATTGATTCAACTCAAAACTGACTTGAAACTTGTTTGCTTCAACACTAACCTGTTTATTTTTGTATCGATCTCAGGTTGGATTTTGGATCGGGTCATAAATTGCCAGTACAATAAAATAAAAACCACGACCATTCTATATAAATTCTACTTGATGCCCTTCCATAACAAGTTAACAACGTATTGTGTCGAGAAAATACAAACATCCAAAAATGCTTTTGCTTCAACAACTACTAGTTATCGTTGTAGCCTTCACCTTCCATGAAAATGAAGTTATAGCTGCGTTTGTGCCACCATACACTTCCATAGTTATTCCCGTTACCAAACACACCGATGCTGCTAAGCCTCTTTATAGTGTTCAGATCATGACGGCATACATAAACATGCAATTCTTGCATGCAAACTTCCTTATAGACATCGATGCTCCCTTCATATGGCACGACTGCATCCTGCAATGGAACATGCATCCGGGCAGCTGCCCGAACAACACGCTTTGCACCTACCCTGTTTCTTGCGAAGAATATCAATGCACCGATGCCCGAACCACTTACTCATACCATAACCCGCTTTGTCAGCCCGTTACAAACGGTTCGATGTTACCCGGATGGGGATATTGTACCTGCCCGGTCAACGTGGTCAACCCGATTACAGGATCATGCGGTCAAGCTCTACTCAATTATGACGATTTCACGGTGAACACAAGTAACGGTAGAAATGTTTTCACCGGTTTGTACGGTGCAAACCCTAATGCAGCATGTGCTCCTTCTTCTACATTTCAATTATTCCCCAAAAACGTTACCGGTGTCATGGCGTTTTCGTCCTCGCCTTATGCGTTACCCGCTTATTTACATCAACCACTAAAAAAAATCCTTAGCTCTATGTTTGCCTAGCACATCGGGCAATCACGGGGTTCTGTTTTTTGGAAACGGGCCTTATTACCTTCTTCCTAATTCGGATGTCGATATAAGAAGTTTACTTTCTTATACTCCATTGATAAACCATCCGGGCTCTTTCGGGTACTTTATCGGGGTCAATTCTATTGTAATTAGAAGGAGATCTATCGACCTACCCGCAAATTCCACTACCAAGCTTAGTACAATTGACCCTTACACAATTCTAAAAACCGACATTTATAATCGCTTGGTTTATATATATTCAATCTATACAATAGGAATGCCTCGTGTAAGGCCCGTTGCACCTTTCGGGCTCTGTTTCAGGATGTGGGCCCGAATGGTTTTGATGGTTCCGGATATCGATTTGATTCTTCGGGATGGGAAGAAGTGGACTATATCAGCGGCTAACTCAATTAAACAAATAACAAACGATGTGGCGTGCCTTGCGTTTGTTGACGGTGGTGCGACCACGGAATATGAGATCGTGATCGGGACGTTTCAGTTTGAGGATAACTTTTTGGAGTTTGATTTAGAGAATTCGACTTTTGGGTTTAGTTCTTCGTTGTTACGTAGGCAGACTTCTTGTGGGAACTTTAACTTTACGCTCATCGATAGTAGTTAGTGCTAGATAGTTAATGATGGGTAAGGATGGCTATCGATCAAGAATTTGCCTTTAATTTGTAATAAAAATCTTGTTCAATGTTTGCCAAATTGTTGAATAAACAACTTTTCTAGTGGTGTCAAGATGCCCCAGTTTAACGTTTGTACGGTCCAACGGATCCCAAAAATCAAGTGACATTATAGTTAATTTAAATATTATAAATGATCAAATATTGGATAAATATTATAAATACTTAGATCTCTATAAAACTACCGATCTTCTAAAAAAGCGTAAGGCGCAGTGTCATCAATTCACAACTTAATGGCGAGCCACCTTCTTAAAGTAAATGTGTGACTTAAGACGGCAACTTTTTTTTATATAATTTATACTTCCTCCGATTCAAAATAAGTGATATACTTTCCTTTTTAGGGTGATTCAAAATAAGTGATACACTTTGAAAAATTATCTTATTTGACAAAAAAGAATGGAACTCACACCCACTAACTATCTACTTTAACAAAGTGAAATGACATCTTTACCTTTATTTTTTACTTTTAAACATCATTAACCACACTTTATTCAAAAGGTGTGGGACTCATTCCCCACTAACTATCCAATTAATCTAATTTAATCATTATTATAATATTTTGCCTCAAAAATCGTGAAACACAAAGTGTATCACTTATTTTGAATCGAAGAAAGTATGTAGGACAGTAGGAGGATGAAATAATAAAATTGAGTAGCAATCAATACAATTTTTCAAAAAAAAAAAAGTTTATTAGGCACGCAATATCAAAGTGATCTGTCAAAGACTAAATACGTACAAACCCGATCACAGATCGGCAATTAATATAGGATTATTTATAATATACGGAGTATTATTTTTCTTTCATATGGCTATACCAGAACTAGAAGCCTGTCTCTGTAAAGTTGAAGTTAGAACAAGAAGTTCCTTTATTTAGCAAAGAAGAACTGAACCCCAAAGTCGAATTAACCAAATCAAACACCAAAAAGTTATCCTCCATTTGGAAATTACCGATCACAATCGCATCTTCAGTCGTCGCACCACCATCAACAAACGCCAAACACGCCACATCTTCCTTTACTCGCGTTATGGAGTTAGCCGTCGATATTGACCACTTCTTCCCATCTTGAACCATGAAATCAATATTCGGAACTTTTAGACCGACTTGTGTGCCTTTGGCGAACATGTTGAAACAAATACCATATGGCGAAACCGGCTTCGCACGCGGGATGCGTTTTGTAACCATTAAAAACCGCCGAACCACTTGATTGTAAATGTCGGTTCTAAGAGTCGTGTGCGGTTCGATTGTACTAATTTTTGTAGTTGCATTTTCGGGAACGTTGATAGATCTCTTTTTTATTACAATGCTAGTGACGGTTATGAAATACCCGAAAGAATCTTGACGCTTTACTAACGGGATATACGAACGTAAACTCGTTATATCGACATCCGAATTTGGTTGAAGATAATATGCGCTACTTCCGAGGAATAATACCCCGTTGGTAGAAACCGCACTAGGCAAACACATAGCAAACGATTGTTTGAACACTCCAAAAAGATTCATTGGTAACGAGTAAGATGAACCCGATAACGCCATCACACCGGTAACGTTCGCGGGAAACGATTCAAACGTCGAAGCCGGAGCACACGCGGCGTTAGGATACACGCCGTAAAAGTCGGGAAACGCGTTTCTACCGTTGGTTGCATTGAAATAAAGCTCGTTATAACTAAGGAGCGCTTCGCCACACGACCCATTGACCGGGTTGACCGTGTTGACCGGGCACGTGCAAAATCCCCATCCGGGTAGGGTCGACCCGTTATTTACGGGCGGGCATGAAGATTGTTTATAGGAAGAAGATGTTCGGACATCGGTGCATTGATATTCTTCGCAAGAAACGGGAGAGGTGCAAACCGTGGTGTCTTGACAGCTGTCCGGATACATGTTCCATTGAACAACGCAGTCAAACCATATGATTGGTGCTTCGATGTCTATGAGGAAGTTTGTGTGGATGAATTGCATGTTTACGTATTTTGTCATTATTTGGACGCTAAATATGTTAGAAAGGAAAGAAAAACAAAAGGCAACAATATCACCTCCTAGGTGACAGCCGATCTCACCACTGTCTACAGCTAGCATTCCCATTGTGTTTCATTGTCTTTATTATGTTTCCTTTTCTACATAGTCCATATCGTGTATAAATACCAAGCAATCCTGCATTGTAAAAACACACCAAGAAATACAAAGTTATTCAATAATATCGATCCTTATAGTTATCATGGTATCAGAGCGGGTTTAGCCTCATCATTTACCAATTCCAGCAGCCACGATTAACTCTTCGAGCCTAGCCATGACAAACGATGGCGACTCGAATGAGAGTTTATCGTTACAGTTAGCTAACCTGCTCAAAACCAATGTCAATTCTCAAAACCAACACCCAAAACTATCCGACAACCTCCAAATAAACCTCAAACTCAACAATCAAAATTACGCGTTATGGACTCGTATGATTCGAGTTGCTATCGGCGGAAAATCAAAAGCCTTACTGTCTCATTTAACCACAAATCCACCAAACCCAGAAACCGAAGCTTTTGAACAATGGGAACAAGAAGACTTAATCGTTTTCTCGTGGCTCATCCAAAACATCGAACCCACGTTGGCAGGCAACCTTACCGAGTATCCCACTGCAAAATGTTTGTGGGATGCATTGGTGGTCACTTACAGCAGTGGGAAGGATAAGCTACAAACTTTCAATCTTCATGTCAAAGCTAATGACATAAAACAGAATAGTTCATCTCTTGAGGAATTATGGATCACATTACAGGGGATTTGGGGAGAAATAGATCGAATTGATCCAAATCCCATGAAGTGTCCTGATGATATTAAAACCTACGCAAGAATCAGGTGTGAACAAAAGCTTTTTCAGTTTTTAAATGCCCTTGACAGAAAATACGAACCAATTAAGAGGGAAATCCTCCGATTGGAAACCCTACCCTCTCCGGAGGCTGCCTACGCGACTGTACGGAAAGAAGCCGCTCACCAAGTAATTTTGGGAGCAGCTAATCTCGACATACAGGGTATAGCATCGGGTTTTTCTGTCACAACCATCGAATCCGACGGAGTGGGACTCGCCACCAAAGGCTATCGCCGACCAGAAGGGAAGAGAATCAGTTCAAACAATCGGGAAGATAAATCTCATCTGGTGTGCGATGAGTGTGGCATGAACGGTCACACCAAAAATCAATGCTTTAAAATTGTTGGTTACCCGGATTGGTGGAACGACGGTCACAAGAAAGGAATCAAGAATCACGGACCAGTCAAGAAGAAAGCATCTCACGATGGAACCACTGCCGATCGGAAATCTCCGTCGCCATCGTCGTCTGGATTCGGTGGGATGGCGGCAGCGATGAATGAATTTGGGGAAAACTCTTTCTCGGTGGAAACAGGTAACGGGGGTGAGAGGCCAATAACCTCAAAACCCCCCTCTTATTCCTCTGATAGTATTAGGAATGCCCCTTATGTTTCAACCCTTTTAAAACTGGCCCCTCAATTATCTGAAAATAGAAACCAAAAGTTTAAAACTTCCCACTTACACCACACAACTAATTTATTTTTAAAACAAAACCCATTTACCTATTTTTTTTACAAAAGTCTTCAACGGTGTAATCAAATTTATAACAAAAGTTACAACAAGGGTGGGGTTGTCAACTTGGTTAAAAATAGTAAAACTCAAGACAAATTGTGGATATTCGATTGTGGGGCCACGGACACCATGACCCATGACTTGTCCGACTTTACTACTACAACTAGACCAACCAAATCACATATTAAAACCGCCAATGGAGAAAAATTACACGTTGAAACAGGAGGAAGTATTGAGATTTCTCCAACTCTCAAACTCTCTAAATGTCTCTATATTCCAGATTTGTCGCATAAACTTTTATCCATTAGTCATGTAACAAAAGAATTAAATTGCACGGTCCTTATGCACCCAACCTTTTGTATCTTACAGGATATCAGGACGGGAGCGATAATTGGGCGTGGCACTGAAAGAGATGGACTATACTATGTGGATGAAGTAACTCAGACTGGAAGTGCAATGTTATCTCATGGGACAACAGAAAGGGAGGCATGGTTGTGGCACAGACGGCTAGGTCACCCATCTACAAGTTATTTACATACTTTATTTCCTAAACTTTTTTCTTTAAATTGTAAGCTACATTGTGAAACATGTGTTTTTGCTAAAAGTCATCGAAAAAATTTTAAACCAAATTTTACACGCGTCGACCAACCATTTTCTTTAATTCACTCAGACGTTTGGGGGCCATCCCCAGTCACCGGTGGACACCATTTTCATTTTTTTGTCACATTTATAGATGATTGTACTCGTATGACTTGGGTGTATCTTTTAAAAAATAAAAGCGAAGTTTTCGAAAAATTTACCAATTTCTATAATATGGTCCAAACTCAGTTTAAGAAAAACATTCAAGTCCTTAGGTCAGATAATGGCGGGGAATTTATTAACTCTAAAATGACAAACTTTTTCCAAGAAAAAGGTATAATTCATCAAACCTCGTGCCCCCACACTCCGGAGCAAAATGGTGTTGCCGAGCGTAAAAATCGTATTCTTCTAGAAATTACTCGCGCACTTATAATCGAGTCACAAGTTCCAAAATCTTTTTGGCCCGAAGCCCTCGTTACAGCCGCCTATCTTATCAATCGTCTTCCAACAAAAATCTTAAAATCCAAAACTCCTTTACAGTCTCTTACCACATACACGCATCCACCTCCCATTCTCACTTTGGAACCACGGATTTTCGGTTGTACCGTCTTTGTTCACATACCCAAAACAACACGATCTAAGCTCGACCCATGTGCCGAGAAATGTGTTTTTGTGGGGTATGGTATCAATCAAAAAGGATATAGATGTTATAATCCAAAAACCCAACGCATGTATACCACAATGAATTGCGACTTCCTCGAAACCGAATATTACTACACCACCAACCTCAGCGGTCAGGGGGAGACCACGTACAATACAGATGACGCACTGAGTTGGCTTCAATACACTGATACTAGTGAAAACAATCATGAAGAAGTCCCTGAAGACATATCCACTCAACAAACTGAAGACAGTGCCCCCCAAGACTCGTCTCCTATCCTGATACCCGAGGTAAGTACCACTAACCCCGAGACTAATAATCCTCCTGTGCAAGAAAATATACAGGAAACATGTGCAAACGAGGAAACAAATAATGTAGAAGAAGAACACTACACCACAGCCCAAGAAAGAGAGCCTAGTCAATACACTCTACCTCCCAGAATAAACAGAGGCGTTCCTCCAAAAAGATATTCTCCAGAAAGGGAGGCAAAGAAGAGTAGATACCCAATGGCCAACATAGCCAAAGGAAACTTATCAGAACAAGCCAAGGCGTTTACTGCAGCCTTATGCTCTGAAGAAATCCCTACAAATATTGAACAAGCTTTACAATCTAAACACTGGAAGAATGCAATGGAAGAAGAAATGAAAGCCCTTAAAAAGAATCAAACTTGGATTAAATGTATCCTACCACTAGGAAAGAAAACTGTAGGATGTCGCTGGGTATTCACAATCAAGTATAAACCAGACGGAACCATCGACAGATACAAGGCAAGGTTGGTAGCAAAAGGCTACACCCAGACATACGGGATTGACTATTCAGAGACCTTCTCACCAGTTGCAAAAATCAATACTATCAGAGTTCTCTGCTCCATAGCCACAAACCAAGGGTGGCCTTTGCATCAATTTGATGTAAAGAATGCCTTCCTACATGGAGACCTTCAAGAAGAAGTGTACATGGAGGCTCCACACGGGTTCGCCAATGACTTCAAAAACAGGGAAGTTTGTCTTCTTAAAAAATCCCTTTATGGTCTAAAACAATCCCCTAGAGCTTGGTTTGGGAGATTCACCATAGCTATGAAAAGCTATGGGTTCAAACAAAGTCACTCAGACCATACTCTATTCCTTAAAAGGAGGGGAAAACTAATAACTTGCCTAATTATTTATGTTGATGATATGATCATTACAGGAAATGATAAAGAAGAGATAGCGGCATTGAAGAAAAGCTTGTTCTCAGAATTTGAAATGAAGGACCTAGGAAATCTTAAATACTTCCTAGGAATTGAAGTCCTCAGATCAAAACACGGAATCTTCATGCACCAAAAGAAATATATCCTTGATTTATTGGCAGAAACAGGAATGCTCGACTGCAAACCAGCAGAAACACCAATGATTATGAATCAGAAGCTCCTAGATGACGAAGACGAAGACTTAGCTGATAAAATGAGGTACCAACGAATGGTGGGAAAACTAATATATCTCTCACACACTCGTCCAGACATAACGTATGCTGTGGGAGTAGTAAGCCAACATATGCATAAACCTCAAAAGCCTCACATGGAAGCAGTTCTAAGGATCATAAGGTATCTCAAAGGAACAAGTGGACATGGAATCCTATTCAAACCAAATAATCACCTTGAGACACAACTCTATACTGATGCAGATTGGGCAGGAGACAAAAATGACAGAAGATCAACTGCAGGGTATTTCACTCTTGTAGGTGGAAATCTTGTAACATGGCGAAGCAAGAAACAAAAGGTAGTAGCTTTATCAAGTGCTGAAGCTGAATTCCGTGGAATAGCTCGGGGAATTACCGAAGTATTATGGATAAGAAAATTGTTAACCGAAATTGGATTCCCTCCACGAAGTCCAAGCAAAGTATTCAGCGACAACGAAGCAGCAATTCTAATATCTGAAAACCCAGTCCAACATGATCGCACAAAACACATAGAAGTAGACCGACACTTCATCAAAGAAAAATTAGAAGCAAAAATCATTACTCTCCCGTTTGTGTTCAGCAAGGATCAACTTGCTGACATTCTAACCAAAGCTGTTAACGGAAATTCTCTTCACAGTGTTTTAGACAAGTTGAATTTTGGTGATCCCACAATACAACTTGAGGGGGAGTGTTAGAAAGGAAAGAAAAACAAAAGGCAACAATATCACCTCCTAGGTGACAGCCGATCTCACCACTGTCTACAGCTAGCATTCCCATTGTGTTTCATTGTCTTTATTATGTTTCCTTTTCTACATAGTCCATATCGTGTATAAATACCAAGCAATCCTGCATTGTAAAAACACACCAAGAAATATAAAGTTATTCAATAATATCGATCCTTATAGTTATCAAAATAGAGGCTTACCGGAATCAGTGTGTTTGGCAACCGGAGCGACTATAGAGGTGTGTGGTGGTACATATTGTGCAATGGCTAATTCATGTTCGTATGAGATAAATATGAAGGCTAAAATGAGAACTAATAGATGTAGATGTAAAATCATTCCGAATTTTTGTATCTTGTCAAGTGTTTGGTTCTTGAGATCGAGAGCGATTCATATATAATGGATATTTTTTAGGATATTGGGGCGATGGAGTAACATAGAATTAGAGTGAAAAAATCCTTCTAATCAAAGTTTCACAAATTGACCATATGAAAATATTGGGTTTGTTAACAAGAGCAGGCTATTTAAAAAAAATCATTACATGTATTAATAACTAGAGGGGTAATGCTATAAATACATATGATGATTATTGATTAACGTACATATTCGATAACACCTTATTGAGAGCTCTTATAATTTTCTTAAAAATAATCGACTCTTATTCTTATTAGACAAGTCACAACGGAAACGTCGGTCGGGACTTCTCCACAACCGACGAGTGAAGGGCCGATGGCATGGCTCGTCAGTGGACATGCGTTGGTTGTCTTTGGCGGTCTGGCGACATGTGGAGATGGGTGTTTGCTGGGGCTAAGGTATTTCAATAGTCTATTATATATGTTTTGTGTGTGTATATTTTATGATGGTTGAGCTCAAATAACTGAAAAGAATAAGTATTGATGGTATGAATATATCAATTAAATATGATTTGAAGTTTCAGCTGATGTGACTTTGATTTAGCAAAAATTGAAGTGTCAATTTACATCATTTACGAATGATCTTAGGGCTAGTGGCCAAGTTGTCATATTTTTCTTTTAACCTAGGACATCTCTTAAATAAATACTTATATTTATATCTTGATTAATTTGGATTTAAAGTTCAGTCTTTAATTTCTCCTCAAATTCAACGCATGACTTTTCTCTATGATATGTGTAACATTCAATCATTCAACTCGTGGCCATGTTCAAAAGTTCACATTTCGAGGTGGTGTTTGTTTTTTGTCAAAAAGACTTTTTGAGGTCTTATGTCTGCAGGCGGGAAGACATTTTAGAAAAAGAGCGTTTGTTTTTTGGAAGTCGGAAGATGAGAAAAAGTCTTTTTGAGGTCTTTTGTGGGAAGACTTGGACCATAGTCTTCCAAGTTTAGAAGACATTTTACCTAAACATAAAAAAAGAATTTATTCATCATCACTACCACTACCACCCATACCACCGCCGCCACCACCACCAACCTCCACCACCACCCGCCACCACATACCGCCGCCGCCGCCACCACCACCACCACCGCCGCCGCCGCTACCACCACCACCTACCTCCACCACCACCTACCGCCACAACCACCACCACCTACCTCCACCACCACCGACCGCCGCCACCACAACATACCGCCGCCGCCACCACCACCCACCACCACCTACCTCCACAACCACCACCAACCACCGCCACCTACCTCTAGCACCACCACCCCACACCACCACCTACCGCCACCTACCTCCACCACCACCCCCACTACCTCCCGCCACCACCACCGCCACCACTTACCGCCACCACATACCGCCACCACCACCTACCGCCACCACCACCTGCCACCACCAATATCGTCGCTAAAAATATTCAGTCTGCGGACATTGAAAAACAAACAGTCTTTGTCATAGAGACTGCAGACATTTGATCCACATCTTCTCTGCAGATGTGGTCCGCAGACTGCAGACGTTTTTCCTCTTCAAAAACAAACACCACCATGGGTTGTGTAGGTCAATGACTTCTACTTCGTGTTACACTCTGATGTAGAGTAAAGACAGAAACACAGTTGGTTTCATTGATTCTTATAAATATTCAAGACAAGCTAATCCAAAACTAGTTAATTCAAAAAATGTTATAGATTTAATGCTCAAAATTTGTTCTAATTCAAAAATATAAATTTTTGAATTAAAAACTGAGCATAAAACAAATTTCAAAAAAAACAAAAACAAAAAACTTTAAAATTCAAATAAATTCTGAAATACAACATTTTTATGCTGAAAAGTTCTATAAACCACCTATGAAGACTCGTAATTTTCTATTTCCCACAAAATGCCCTAAAGAACAAAAATATATGTTACCCACGTCTGGGTATAAATAAGCTATGTGTCTTGAATATTTCGTAATTACTCTTAAAGACATCCGATTTGAAGTCTATAATTTTCTGTTAATTTAGAAGCAGTTAATATTATTTTGAGTAAATTACAGGGATGGGTTCCTGTGATTTATATATCAAAAGTTTTAGATTTAGTCTCTAAGTTTCACAAAATTACACGGATAGTCACTGACATTGAGACTTCGTATTACTTTTAGTCCCTATGCACATGAGGGTATATTTATCCTTCTTATTTTCTTTTCTTCTTTTATTATTAAATTATTATTATTATTATATTATTTGTCTTTTCTTTTTGGATCATCACCAAGATCTAAATATTTACCTTTCATACAATTTCTTAACTTTGTCTCTCTACATTTCGATTCCAGTGATATAAGATAAAGGCTTTTGATTTGTCAAATTATAGCCACCTTCGATACATTAGTTAAAACACTATTCGATTGTTTCTTAACATTTCCGGTGTTAACCTTCTCCTTCCTGTTGTTATGATCATGACCGGAGTTATTTGATGACTTTACATCCTCTCAGGCAACGGCCGCCGGAGATATGCAACAGTTCCCCATCTAAGTCTGAGATTCTGACAACTTAATTTGAGCTCAGAGTTCCAAACCCACCTTCTCTCCGGATTGATCACAACTGATCTGAGATCTGCAACCTCCTCCTTCCGGTTCGTGGTGGGTGGGTGTCTCCGGAAACAAACCACACCGACAGAGTTTAATGGAGAAATTTAACGGTAGTTAGTACTAGGGACCAAAAGCGTGACAAAGTCTCATACTTAGGGACTATCCGTGTAATTTTTGTGACTTAAGGACTGTTGTAACTGATTTCCTCCGGAGCGGTGTGAAATGAATCTTCCGGATGGTAACCTGCGGATAACCGAAACTCTGAGTCAGATGCTCCCCGAGGGTGATCCTCGTGAGAACACTCCGACGCTCAAGTTAGATTATAATTATGACGTAAGGTCTTTACGATAGCATTAAGTGTGAATTGTATTGAATGCGTGTATTCAATGCTCATGTGTACCTTTGCGGGATGATGGGCCAACAGTGTCTCCCATACCGCTCCGGGTCCGTTTGTTAATAGGCGACGGTCCAACCTTTTGTCCGACGGATCACGCCGCTTCGCATTAAATGCGCATGGGATGTTTTCCCGAAAATCCGGTACGCTACCCGCCCTCGAGAATGTAAACACCCTTTGTCGTTTTCTTACTGCGTTCGAAGGGCTTCGTCTTGTGCGCTTCGTTCCTGCTTCGTGCTTATCGTTCCGGAGAGGTGGTATACCTCATTAAGTCCCCTAAGTTAAAATAAGTTATTCGCTTTATGTTTTATTTTAACTTCCTTTCTGCTGCTCGTCACTCCTTCGCTTTCTTGAAAGTTACCGTTATTTTGTTACCGTTGTGGAGGTGACAATTCTGACCGTTGTGCTTATTTGCCCTTTGGACTTCCCTCCTTATTTATTCTTCAACGTAGCGTTAGTTTTCTTCTTTACCTGCTAAAACTTCCTTCATTCTTCTCAAAATTCCCCACTTCCTCATTCCCCCTTTGTCTTTTATTTTGAATCCTTACAAATCGATATGAAGAAAGATAAAACAGCGAAAGACAAATCCGACAAACCTACTAAAGAGCGGCGAAGTGCTTTGAATACTTCCTCCAACCTTTCTCCTAACGAACTTTCGAAACTGATTACAGAGTACCATATAGATCCATCGTTTGATCTTCGATTACCAGGGGAAGGAGACACCATTCGATCTGCCCCAGATGGATATGAACCGGTGTATGTACACTTTCTTATGGGTGGTCTTCGCTTCCCCGTCGATGATTTCATCTTAACCGCCCTTCAGGAATTCGAACTTCACTTGGCCCAATTATCCCCTAACGCCCTTCGGAAAATTATCGGCTTTATCATGCTTAGCCGATCATTAGGTATTACCCCTTCCGTTAAACTATTTCGGTATTTCTACATCGTTATTGGTCGTGGTGATTGGGCGACCATTGCTCATCGGCAAGGTCAGAGCGATTGTGTCATAGGCTTGAAAGATTCAGTTCACGACTGGAAGTTTGGCTTCTTCTAAGTGAATCGATCTGCTTTTAAGGGGGTTGTGCTTCCCTGGGGAAAGGTAATTGGTCGTGCTTCCGACCCCGTCCCTGATTTGACTCCTGAGGAGAAAAGTCATGTTGCTGGCTTATCGAGCACACAAGTTGAATGGGATGACCCAGACGAAGTCTTTTTGGGTATGGCCGATCTGAGCCCTTACTATTTTAGCCGAGGGATCTGCCCCGTCTGTGAATTTAATGGTAAGAGATATCCTTGCTAGAGCGTCTGGAGATGCGTAAGGGCGCTTTGTCCGAGGGAGAAGTTTCCATTACTCATGGGCCCATCACTCCTTTCCTTCCCCCCGTCAGTGGGAGCACCAGTTTCGAGGCTACACATGACATGGGAAGGACTGAGCCCGAAGCCGCTCCGGTCACACCGACTGGGCGCTCATCTGAGGTTGAAATTTTGCAAGAGTTTACTACAGAAGAAACGATGATACCTGATTCTCAGGTTGAGATTCGTCAGTCGCCTAAAGTTCGTTCCATGAAGAGTCTTTCCCGGACAGATCGCGGAAGTGCCAGCAAAAGAGGTTTGGACGACGAGCCCTTTCCTCTTTAAAGGCGTTTGAAAAGACGTGTTGAAGGTAGCAGAAGAGGCTTTTCCTTTTTTATTAGTACCGTCTTTATTCGTCCTCCGTTACTTAAGAGATTCCCCCCCCCCTTTTTTTAGATGTGACTACTGCTAGCGTACCTGCTTCTGAAGTTGTTGCTCTTATGAGCCCTCGACCGTATCCGACATCTTTTTCCTTATCTGCTCTAGACGTGGCTCCCCCCATCTCATCACAGGTCCAATTTGTTTTGCCAATACTGCACGATACCGGGTCATGAAACACGCGATTGTAGGAAGCTTGCAAAATTTTTAAAAGATAATATCATCACTCTTTCTAACATCCTCGTTGCCAATGCCACATCTTCTAGCAGTACAACAAACTTTAGTAACCAGCCTTGGCTTGTTGACAGTGGCGCATCACATCATCTCACATCTGACCGATCATCAATTCACTCACTTTCCGGGTATGGTGGACCGGATGAAATCATTCTAGGCGATGGTACAAATCTCTCTATATCTCATACTGGTCATGCTAATATACATACTTCATCCCGTTCACTTGATCTATCTAATATTCTTTGTGTTCCTAAACTTAAAAAAAATCTTTTATCTGTTGCCAAACTTTGTCGTACTAATCATGTTTCTGTGGAATTCTTTCCTTCTTATTTTTTTTTATCAAGGATCTACAAATGGGGGCGCCTCTCATACGAGGGGAGAACATCAATGATGTTTACTATCTGAATCGCTCAACACCACAACTCAACACCGCTACCGTGGCCTCACCTCTCAATTGACATCATAAACTCGGACATCCTTCTGTCCGTATCTTCAAGCACCTTTGTAAACAATTAGGACATAAGTTTAAATCATTGTCTAGTTCTAATTTTCATTGTACATCGTGTGCTATTAATAAAAGTCATAAATTACCTTTTTGTCAAAACTCTTTCATTGCAACTAAATCGTTGCAACTCCTCTACTCTGGTGTATGGGGACCCGTTCAAAAATCCATTGACGGTTACTTGTATTATGTAGTATTTGTTGACTATTATTCAAAGTATCTTTGGCTTTATCCGATAAAACAAAAGCCCGATGTTTCCAAGATCTTTCCACAATTCAAAGTTCTAGTGGAAAAGTTCTTCCAAACACCCATCATATCCATTTTTAGTGACAACAGTGCTGAATATCAAGGACTTACTTCATTTCTTCAATCCATGGGTATTTCTCACTATACTACTCCACCACACACACCCGAAAAAAATGGGGTTGCGGAACGGAGACATCGACATATTGTTGAAACCGGTTTAGCACTCCTACATTATGCGGGTCTTCCACTTACTTTTTGGTCTCATGCTTTCCAAACCGCTGTTTATCTCATCAATCGTCTACCGACTCCCATTCTTGAATCAAAAACTCCATTCGACACTCTTTATGGTACCAAACCCAAATATTCTAAACTAAAAACTTTCGGGTGTCTTTGTTATCCGTGGCTTCGCCCATATTCCACCTCTAAACTCGAACCCCGCTCACACCCATGTCTATTTCTCGGTTACTCAACTTCAAAATCCGCATATAAATGTCTCAATCTTCAAACCCGGCGCCTTTATCACTCCCGTCACGTGGTGTTTGTTGAGGACCAATTTCCATTTAAACATAACTCTCAAGCTTTTTCAAATTTGCCCACTGCAAATGCATTTGTGGAGTCCCACAAAACCAATTTTCCTAATATGTCATCATCATCTAAATATATGCATGAATTCTCTACAACAACCATGCAACATCAACATGTACCATGCCAACCTCCACCTCAATTACTTCAACCCACAATTAATTTTCCATCACCAATTTCTAATACATCTAGTACATCCTACGATGTACACCCAACCCATTCTTTTGATTCCTCTCCAACCACCACCTCCTCATCATCTTCCGCTACTACTACCTCTCCACCACCTTCCATTTCTACTCCCACTCCCGCATCCTCTTCAACTCCATTGTTGCAACCACGCCAATGAAAACCTAACTCCAAATACTACAATTCCACATATATCAACCACACAACTCTTCACCCGAAAAGATCCACTTTGGCGCCAAGAAATGGATAGCGAATACAATGCCTTGCTTCAAAATCATACGTGGGAGCTTGTTCCATCAAACAACCACACTCCGATTGGTTGTAAATGGGTTTTTCGTATCAAACGTAACCCGGATGGCTCTATTGCAAAGTATAAAGCTCGTCTCGTGGCAAAGGGCTTTCTACAACAATACGGGAAGGATTATTTCGATACATTTAGTCCCGTAACCAAGCCCGTCACAATTAGAACTGTTCTTTCCATTGCTTTATCTCAAGGATGGCCACTCCGTCAACTTGATATTAACAATGCCTTCTTGAATGGCACTTTACAAGAACAAGTTTATATGATTCAACCGCCGGGCTATATCAATCCTCAATTCCCGAATCACATTTGTAGACTAAAAAAGGCCTTAAACGGACTCAAACAAGCCCCACGTGCTTGGTACTTGGCATTAACGTCATTCCTCATTGAATTTAGATTTCGAAAATCTTTAGCAGATGCCTCTCTTTTTATTTATAATCGTGACGGGGTCACTTGCTACTTCTTGGTTTATGTCGATGATATTGTACTAACCGGCAACAATCTCAGTTTCATTGATAAGTTTGTGACTACCCTTGGTTCCAGATTCTCTCTCAAGGATCTTGGTCAACTTAGTCATTTTCTAGGTGTAGAGATAATTTCAACTAAAGATGGTATGTTCCTTTCCCAACACAGTCACATACGTGACATACTCACTCAATATGGCATGGATGGAGCAAAAATTGTTACTACACCTTTAAGTTCCTCTCAGGTCCTCACACTTAATGATGATACTCCAAAAGTTGACCCAACTCAATACCGAAAACTTGTTGGATCGTTACAATACCTAGCCTTCACGAGACCGGACATCTCTTTCGCGGTTAATAAACTCTCCCAATTTATGCACTCACCAACGCAACTGCATTGGCAAGCTCTAAAACGACTTTTACGCTATCTCAAAGGAACCTTGCATCATGGCTTGTTTCTTAATCGAAAATCCCCGTTGGAGCTTCATGCTTTTTCTGATTCTGATTGGGGTGGCGTTACAACCGCCGGTCGATATACCACAGCTTACATTTTGTACCTTGGCTCAAACATTATCTCATGGAGATCGGCTAGACAAAAATCGGTTTCGCATTCCTCTACTGAATCGGAGTACAAGGCACTTGCAAATACTGCTGCTGAATTATCTTGGGTACAACATTTACTTACTGAATTGGGTGTTACAGTTAAGCAACCACCACATTTATATTGTGATAATAATGGTGCTACCTATGTTTGTGCTAATCCTGTTTATCACTCTCGGATGAAACATATTGCTTTGGACTATCACTTCGTGCGTGAAAAGGTAGCTGTTGGTGAGTTAAAAGTTGTACGTGTTAACTCCAAGGATCAACTAGCTGACGTCCTCACGAAACCTCTCTCGAGGGCACCATTTGTATCATTACGATCCAAGATCGGAGTCTCCTACGGATCCTCCATCTTGCGGGGGCGTATCACGAATAACATATCTTCAGGGACTTAATTGCAATTATCTTCATATTATTTGAATTTAGATAGAATCACATGTTGTAATTGTTTGTTAGTAGTCCTTATATTACTCCTACTCTCACGTACTCGAATGTATATTAATTGATTACTGTGAATACAAAATTCATTCAAGCCAAATAATAAACTCCATAACACGTATTGATATGTTTGGTAATGCAACTTCCCATAACATGTCTCTTAACATTTAGATTAGTAGTACCTCTCGTACCAAATCTGCTATAACAAGTAAACCTCAAATTCCAAACATTTAAAATGTATTCAAAATTTGATGTGGCCTTAAAAGTTAAAAGGGGATTTACAGCTACTATATGTACCTGTTCTATAACTACAACAATAACAACACCTAAACAAACTGGGTTCAATACGATGAATCCGGTGTAACATTAACTTTCACAACATTTAATAATTTCTCCCATAAATCAAGTTCACCTTTTACATTATACAGGCAAATAAATCCACTCATATCAACCCAACAGTCAAACGCTCGACAACGCCTTGTACAACTAATACCAAAAATCCTTCCGCAAATAAATCATACATTCGTCTCTGTCTTTCTCGGGTTTTTTTCCATGTAACTTTATAGAAATTTTGTGTCAAAAAGATATTATATGAATTTTTCCCTCGGACAAAATCTAGAAGACTAACAGGGTTTCATGGGTCAGTAGATTCCGGACGGGATTTGATGATTTTGACA
Source organism: Calendula officinalis (assembly GCA_963853835.1). NCBI lineage: Eukaryota > Viridiplantae > Streptophyta > Magnoliopsida > Asterales > Asteraceae > Calendula > Calendula officinalis. Next base: position 2,745,970 of record OY970834.1, read on the forward strand.
AAAGGATTCTTTTGACTTTTGACATTGTTTTCTTGCTTGATTAAAAGCTTGATCAAGAGTGGGTATGCTTAAATTGAAAGTGTCGGAACTACGACAATGAACGGGTATTAGCTAACCCATGTTCGCCATTATATATCCATATCGAATATGTTCATTAAATCTAAAACGTTAAAATAACCCTTAATATAATAGATATGTTTGCCCATTCAAAGTTAATAAAACAAAACACATATTGCATGTTTACTTTAATTCGAGTTACATTAAATCTCTGCATTGGCTTCTGACTGGTATGCCTAAAAGTCATATAAAAGTGTAAATTTTGCTAATTTTATATCAAGTCTTTGAACTCCTAACTTCAAACAACCAAATTGTTCCATTTTGTGCTGATTTTCTAACGCTTTAACCAATTCATACCTCACGCCACCGGCAAATTTATTTATATAATAATATAATTAATCATGTAGAAAGTATGGATGTGATACCTGTCCGGAACATATCTATATAAATCCGCTTGACCCACTTCTAAAAGTTTCACAATTAAGAACGCACAAACATTAAAAATGGCTCTACTTCTACAACTAACCGTTATCCTTCTAGCATTCATCTCCGGTCAACGTGAAGTCAAAGTCAAAGCAGATGCTAAACTAGCTTACACTTCCTTTCTTTTTCCAGTTAATAAACATACCGATGGTCCTAAGCCTCTATATAGCATTAACCTCATGACCGAATTCGTTAACATGCAATTTTCGCGCGCAAACTTCCTTATAGACATCGAAGCTCCTTTGACATGGCATGATTGCATCCTCGTATGGAACATGGATTCAGAAAACAGTTGCCCGAGCAACAAACTTTGTACTTCTCCCATTTCGTGTGAAGAGTTTGAATGCACGGAATTCCGAAATTCCTACTCTTATCACACTCCGTCTTGCCCACCGTTGACCAGCAGTGCCACGTTACCGGGCTGGGGATTTCGCACCTGCCCGGTCAACGTGATGCACCCGGTCAACGGGAGGTGTACTCAACCCGAGCTCAACAGCGATGCTTTCGCTGCGAACGCGAGTGATGGTAGAAACCCGTTTCTTGTTTACCATGATATTAATGTTTATGCGGGTTGTGCTCCTTCTTCATCTTTTGAATCGTTTCCCAAAAACGTTCACGGTGTCATGGCTTTTTCAACTTCCCCTTACGCATTACCGGCTTATTACTATCAATCATTGCTTAAAACCGGGTTAGCTCTATGTTTGCCTAGCAACTCGTCGGCCCGTGGGGTTTTATTTTTCGGGTCGGGCCCTTTTTACCTTCTTCCTTTCTCTAACGTCGATATAAGAAGATTACTTTCTTATACGCCGTTAGTAAAACGTCAAGATTCTTTTAGTTACTTTATCGATATCAATGCCATTGTAATTAAACAAAGATCTATCGACATCAAGGGGAGTGCAACGGCTAAGCTTAGCACAATCGAGCCTTACACCACGCTCAAAACCGACATTTATAATTGGGTGGTTCGGCGGTTTTCAGTGGTTACTAAACGAATACCTAGTGCAAATCCGGTTGCACCGTTTAGTCTTTGTTTAAGGACCGTCATTAATGGAACCCAAATAGGTTTAAATGTTCCCGACATTGATTTTGTTCTCCCGGATGGGAAGAATTGGACTATTTCCACGGGTAACTCAATGAAACAAATCTCAAGAGATGTGGCTTGCCTAGCCTTTGTTGATGGTGGTGTGACAAGTGAGCCCGCGATCGTGATCGGGACGTTTCAGATGGAGGATAATTTCCTACTTTTTGATCTAGAAAATTCAACTTTTGGGTTTAGTTCTTCCTTGTTAAAAAAAGACACTTCTTGTTCAAACTTCAATTTTACCAATGGTTATATGGATATGTACCATCACTAGTTTCTTGATAATTAGTACACTATTTAGATATAATCCAATTGTTTAATCAACTTGTATTGGATCCAGTTCACTGGATTTTGGTTTTTTTAGATTGATAAACAAGGTTATAGTTTTGGTTATTGCATTGGTTTGGGTTATTGTCATAAGAACTGAATAGTAAACATTTTTTTATTTATCATACCCTATATATGAGGCCTAAATTTGAAGAGGGTTTGACACCATGGCAATTCCAAGCATTCCTATTCGTCCATAATGCCACTTGGAATTCCCTGATTGGTCCACGTCATTTGCACTAATACAAACGAATCTGGTACAGCTTACGGTCTACATTCATACGCTCCATATACGGCAAACGAATCTGGTACGGCTTACGGTCTACATTCATATGCTCCATATACGGCTTCCTACATACAAGGAAACAAATAAATAACTATTTAAAAGATCCTACATACAAGGAAACAAATAAATATTTAAAAGATCAATCAGCGACTCAATCGTATTTATTCAGAAGTGATACACGACTCAATATAATTTCCATAAAACCGGCATTCTATGATTACGGCATAAAAAGCTGGATTGTGCAACGGAACCAGACTTCAGATATTACGGATTACGGCATAAAAAGCTGGATTCTTCATTTAATAAAATGCACGTGTAACATTTCTTCATTTACCGTTTTTTGTACAAAATCATCATCACATCTATCGATTATTATGTCATTTAGAAATATAAAAGTTTTTGGATATTTTTCTACATACTAAAATTTACAGCATACCCGCCCGTCGGACGGGTTTTGTAGCTAGTTATACATATATAGAGGTTCGGGGAGTCGGGGACGATCAAGGGAGAATAATAAGTTAAAAGTTTTTTTTTAATGGTAAACACACGCACACTCTAATCTATACCTTTTTGTTCATATCAAGACTTGAACTCGCAACATTATGGGACACCCAGTCATTTTGATGCCACTAGGCTATAAACCCTTTGATAATAATAAGTTAAGTGGCAAACGCGGAGAACACTTAAATTCTTAAATTTGAGTAATATAAGTCAGTACATAACACGTAATACAAACTTTATAGTATATATCCTCACTAAAGCATTTGTTATTGTTTTTAAGTATAAAAGTCAAGAAAATCACATTTTTAGTTACCATGAGATTTATCAATACGAAATCAAAAAATTATATTCCCTCCATCTCATAAAAAAGTTCTCATTTCCCCTTAAAAGTTTGTCCCACAAAAAAGTTCTCATTTCTCAAATTTGAGGGATCCACCAAATAAAATAATATTATTACCAATTATTCCACCACTAAAACATTTTCTCTCTCCAATCTAACCTTATATTTTGGTGAAGAGTAAATTCCTTTTAATTTTGATTTTGGTTTTGGTTCATAGAATTTTTTTAAGGTATCTGTTAAAATTAATTGGGATGTGATGTGATATAAATTTGTAACATGTGTATTATTAAATCAAATGCTTGGTTTCAATTAGAAGCTTTTACTCAATTAAAACTAACTCAATCAACACCAACTTAATTAGGAATTATCAAACGACCCCTTATACAATTTTGATTATGTGGTCACCACCGGAAAAAGGATATACCACCGGTCCAATTTAGCGGGTCAACAGCCAAAAAACAAGCCGGATTGAACCGCCGGGTTTATAAGAAACCCGGGTTGAACCGGATCTCCAAAACCGGAATTAGGCCGGATTTCACTTAAAATTCACTCAAATGAATCGCTCCTTAAAGGTAAGATTCAATGAGGTGCTTTGTAAATGGCCCGCCTGCATGGCCAAATATATACTACTTCTGCTGATTCACCTTTCTCCTCCCACAGCGATGTGGGATGGAGGTAAAAATAGATTTTTTTTTTCTATCTTCCTATTTACTTGATACTTGATATAGTATAGAAATTAGTCAAGTAATAGCTAGTTTTTTACCAGCAAGTGTGTTGCCACCTATATGAAGAAAAACGACGGACTGCTACTAATTCACACTTAATTAAATAAGTACTAATTTACCAATTAGTTAAAGAAATACAGAATATATTTTGTATTCTTGTCATATTTAGATGCAAAATAGAGTAATTCAAAGTTTATAAAACATTTACTATAAATAATGAATAACATTACTATAAATAATGAATAATATTGTAATCCGGTTCAACCGGTTCGACCGTTTTTAAGGCATCGGCCGGTCCGGTTCAAAACTTCGGTTTTAAAACATGGGTTAAATGTGATGTTTGGTTCGATATCTTACGCACGGTGATCATCGCCTAAAGTAGGTCCCAGCACCCACATGCCATTCGTTCCCTCACTCACAAATTTATTTAAATAAAAATAATATTAAACAATTAAATAATTAAATGATAATATTACCTCGCCTTCTTTCTATAAATCACTTCACCTCCTTGTTGTCACTCTCTCATGTTTTGAGTTCTCCATTTCCTTGTTAAGAAAAATCGAAATTTAAATATTTTCGGAAGATATAATTCAATATGTTGGGCATTTTCAGCAGCTCAATAGTCTCACCGCCGGAGGAGCTAGTGGCAGCCGGAAGTCGGACACCGTCTCCGAAGATGACGTCCAAAGCGCTCATCAACCGGTTCGTCGGAAACAACGCTTCGGCGGTGTCGATGCAGATCGGAGATGATGTTCAGTTGGCGTATACTCATCAGAACGAATCGCTTACACATCCAAGGTATGAACATAATTATTTTCAAATAATTCTTCGTATTGATGTTAGAATCTAGAAATCGCTTGTGAAACACTGTTGCATATTGCAAATAACGCCGATTAATTGATTAAGAGTACTGAAATTATCGAATTGAATTTTACGCAAAGTACAAATTTCGATACCAGAGTTACAATTAGTCAATTAAGTGTGTACTCTAATAGTATAAGATTTCGATCTCGATTTTTAGATTTGTGCATTAAATAGCTTGTTTTGATCATTATTTAGTATATTTTGTGAATTATTATTATTAGCGATTAATGGTGAATTACGCGTATGGATAAAATGATATTTCCGTATACGTAAAAACAGGGGAATATTTACAGGATAGCAGTAGTATTAGTTCAAATGCCACGTGTTATAGTATATATGACGTAACGGTAAGTTCTAATAAGTAATAATCGTTTATCGTGGTTATCGCCAATATTAACATTTACAAAATTAAAGCAACATATTTGTTATACATAAGTTCTATTCAATGTATATATATTTTCCACTTATTTTCTCTATTAATTTTACTATAATTGTGTTATGTGTCATTATCAGATATTTATGCATACATTTAGTCTATTTAATTAGGTAGGTTTAACATTTTTCTTTATCAAATATACTAATTAATAGTCAACAGATTTCTGAGTGATCATTTGCTCGGGCATGCATAAAATGAAACTTAACAATATAAACATAGAAAAATCGTACTCACATCATTCCATAATTATAGTTCATTAGACAAAAACACACAATTTAAAAATAGTACATTAGTTATAATGTGTTACTAGTGAAAATTTCTCTGGCTTAAAATTTTGAAATGGACAATTTACATAATATGGAAATATTATAGTTAAATTGGGAGTGAGTGAGTTTAATAATACTAAATAACTTTTACAAATATTAATAGGAGAATATATAACTAGTCCACGTGAAATATGAAGTGATGAATCGAAGGATGGCATTTCTTAATTGAAAATTTTATTGATTTCTATTAAATATTTTTATTTAATTATCATATATATAAAATGATTGACATGTAAAATCTAATAACTATATTTTTAACTTTATCATTTAATTTATATATTTATATTTATCATTTAATTTATATATTTATATTAATCAAATAAGTAAAAAGATAAATATAAAAATATAGTAGGAATTAAGATGGTATCTCTTTTTAAATAGTTAGGTTGAAAGTTGAAACTGTAAATTATTCCCCACTTAAAGAAAGTTTGATTCACCTACCATTTTGTTGCTAAAAGTCGTGGCAAAAATCAATTTTTCCTGGAATAAAATATAAATCTATACATCCATTATCTCATCCTCACTCATTTTTTCCTCTATTTGTCGTAGGTAAATTGGTAAGTCTAAAGTTGTTTACTGTTGTTCTTGAATACGGAGTATATCAAATTTAAGCTCACATCACTGGAGGTGGATACTTTGTATTTGTTTTTGCTAGTTTTATTTATATCTTGTTGGTTTCTTGGCGGGGTGTTGGTCATGCCGAAGCTCCTGTCTTGGTTTCTATTTTACTGTTCAAAAAAGCTTCTTTTTTTTACAAAGGCCATGTCCGTGTCCGTTTATAACGACCTCCGCATAGTGGTTGAGCTTTGCTCGTAATATACGTGACATAACTGTTGTCATGATTTTTCCTGAACCTTTCATTGGTCATCTGATAAATGTTTACTTATGGAATAAATCAAACATGTGACATTTAAAAAACCATTTAAAACATTTTTACTGATAGATTATTGCCAGATGGATCATGGATGTAAAGATCATCAACCCTTATCCAAATTCAAGTAGCTTCAAATAATTCATACAATCTTTAATACCAAACACCCCAGTAAGAAGAAAAAAAGTCACTCATCCCTTATTTTTTTCTGTAACCTTATGCCAAGTATGGCCCATAAAAAAGCTGAGTATTGCTTGTCAAGACAAAAAAAAAAAAAAAAAAAAAAAAATTAAAAGAAGATTCAATTATCCATCTACCATTTGCTTTAAATGGTTCTTGAATTATCCTTTTTATTACGTGATATCATGTCATCAAGATTCCTAAATTTTAATAAACAATCTATATATATCACAGATCTTTTGCGGTCAAAGACGAGATATTTTGCTTGTTCGAAGGAGCACTAGACAACTTAGGTAGCCTAAAACAACAATACGGGCTTTCCAAGTCAGCAAACGAGGTCGTTTTGGTCATTGAGGCTTATAAAGCTCTTCGTGATCGAGCTCCTTATCCTATAAACCAAGTTGTGGGCCACCTCGTTGGACATTTTGCATTTGTTGTGTTTGACAAGTCAACCTCTACTTTATTTGTGGCCACGGTAAGTCATAAGTCATGATTCTTTACCTAATGTTTACTACTTAAAGATGCGTTTAATTAATCTTTTTAATTAATATATACTGAGTGGTGTTGTTAATGGTAATTAATGATAATGATAATGACAGGATTAAGATGGTAAGGTTAATTCCTTTGTATTGGGGAATAACTGGTGATGGGTGTGTTGCGTTTGCTAATGATGCTGATTTGCTCAAAGGTGCTTGTGGCAAGTCACTTGCTTCCTTCCCGAAAGGTGCCGTTTTTTATTATTTTTTTCTTTAATCAGAATAGGTAAAATGGACGGGTTGGATAACAGGAAAATCTTTATTTTCTTTAGTACGTGTTTGAATGGTGTTGACCCAAAACACTTTTATAAGCTTGATATCTTTCCCCGAGTTAGAAGGGTTTTTTCGAAAAAAAGAAAAGAAAGAAACAAATACATAGTTTTTCAAATATGATTAAAAATTTATATCATGTCATTAATACACTAATATTTTTGGTAGAATGATTTTATCCATTAAAATGAGAAGTAACCGGACCGAGGACTGAGAAATGGTTTCGTTCGGATAGATCACCAAACTGATGACGTCTTGGACCGGACCCGAGAACGAGGTTTTTTGACTTTTTTTATTTTGGACCGGACCAAGATCTGATTTTACATGAAATATCAAATCGAGAACCTGACTGCTCAGTTCAGTTCGTCAGTTCTCAGTCCAGTTTTACCAAGTTGTACACCACATTAATTAATTCGCCACCACATGATACAATATTAGTAGTATGGTACAACTGACAACTCCCATTAAAAGTATATTGTGTCATTTTTTACTCATTTGACCCGTTCATTTTAAAAGTAAATATTTTGTTTTCCTTATTTGACCCATTAGAACCAAAAGGGCCTTTAGTCTAGCGGTATGGTGTTTGTCTCACAACCTTGAGGTTGGGTGTTCAAGTCCCGTCGTGGACATAGGTAAAATTAGGTGTAGCTTAGGATTTGTCGTTAAAAAAAAAAAATTGACCCATTAGAGATAAAACATTCTAAGTTAAAATTGTAGCATCTACTTTTTCAAGCTTTCTAAAACTGGATTATTATGCAGGATGCTTCTACTCGACCGCAATTGGAGGGCTGAGATGCTATGAAAATCCTAAGAACAAAATCACAGCCGTTCCTGCAACCGAGGAAGAGATATGGGGTGCAAAATTCATGGTAACATTTTAATTCACTTCCAATAACAAGACATGAATGTATAATATATGGTTGTGATATATTTGTTTATAGTGTGTTGGTGGGAAATGAAATTGGTATGCTTTGATAGTTATTGTGGTAGATGTTGATGTAGACTAATGTGTTGTTTGGTAGCATCTGAATGATTAATATTTAAATGATGTAGATGTCTGAATGATTCAGACTTCCTCTTACATATGTCTGATTAAGAGGCAGATCATGTTCAATTTTTGATTCAGATGCTGATTAAGAGGCCTTACCAAACGCTCTGAATTTGTCAGACTAGGAGGATGTCCTCTTAACTGAATCATTAAGAGGCTTACCAAACAACACCTAAAAACGAGATAAACATAAATTGAACCTGTTGATACACGCGAATACTAAGAGTCTAAGAACAATTCTTCTAATTATCGTTGATTCCACGAACATTATAATCAGAGCGATTTTCCACACAACTACATATTTTGTGAATTGAGAGGAAAAAAATGACATCACATAAAATCAAAAACTGAATATTCCAACATCTCAATAGAACACTAAGATATAGCTAGAATTTAGAATGCACAAAGACAAACTAGCTGAAAAATGGCCTACAAACAAAGTCAAACAAAATGAAAAAGTACATAAAAATGCAAATAACTCAAAAAGTACAATGTATATGGCTCAAATAGTAGAGGTCCTAGAGGAGAACATAATTAAGTGACAAAAGGATTAATGAATTCCTTTTTACATTTCTAACACTCTAGTTTTTCTTACATATACATTTGACCTTAATTTATGTAAAGACATCTATCATCTTGTTATAATCCAAGAATTAAAGGTTTAATGGTTAGATGGGCTCCCGAGCTGGTCCTATCATACTTGACCAAAGCCCACAATCCTTTTCGTAGATCCATGAATCCAAGTATGAAGTATCCAACAAATAAAAGTGCTTGGTTTTTAAGTACTAACTAATCTGATCAAACACACCACCTTTTCATCATCACTTCACTTGCTTTATGACAAGATGTGACACTTACGAAGATGTATTAACCAAAGAGTCATTGGTCTAGCGATACAGGTGTTTATCCCTCATCCTTGAGGTTGAGAGTTCAAATCTCATAGTTGACATATGTGGTATTTAGGAGTAGATTATGATTTGCCGTTAAAAAAATTGAAGATGTATTATAATATTTACAACTATTTGAAATTGTTTTATTCTTTGTATTAAATACTTTAATGATTTTTTTGTGATAAACATGTTTTTAATGAAGCTGTTAAAATAATTTTTCTTAAAATTAAATTAAAATAAGGGTTTATCTAACATGTGCCCTAGGCACATATTTAGGTGCAATAAATGATATTAATTTTCCATTAAAACTAAAATATGCATTCAATACATCATTTGAAAAATGTAACATATACACTTCATTAATGTTTATTAAGACCATATTAAGAAACTTTGAGTGAATTAATAAACCTAAATATGTGGTTAGGGGCACATGTTAGAAAAACGATAAATACTTAAATCTAACACTAAAGGTACATAATAAAAGCCTTTAAATGTGAACGAACGGTTGTCTAGGGTTTCGTATGTCAAATTTAAGGGCAATAAATTAACCTGACAAATCATAAATAAACGTATGCAAGATAAATGGATTTTGAGATAACCATTTTTTTTTCGAAGTGTGTCTAAATAAAATTTTATCCCTGGCATGACTTCAACTTGTGAAATAAGGCTATGGGCAACACCAAGTTACTATATATACTTTTGACGAACCAACACAACCTTTTGTTCGATTTTAGTTAACCTAATACCAAGTAACCAACGTTGACCCATTCACTACAAGTTATTTAGTTTAATAGAGTAACAATCATTATTTTTTAACTTTCAAGAAATTATATGATTACTATTAGGGGTGTCTAAAAAGGAATTATATGATTACTATTAGGGGTGAGCATAGCAGGGTACCCGTCGGTTCCGGCCGGAACTGGAACCAGAACCTCTTGTACCGGTTCCTTAATTTTCGGAACCGGAACCGGAACCTCCGATTTCGGTGCCGGTTCCGGTTACCCTGTCTCTAAAATCGTAAAATTAAAATAAGATCCAAGCTTAAATATTAATTATTTTTTTATCATTTTATCTACTAATCTTTGAATAATCATAGATTCCAATCACTTAAACTAATTATTATATAGTTAAAACGCTATATTTAGACCAATTAATGACTAAACTCATTCAAAATTCCACAAAAGTTATCATATTGTTAAAATTAGACATTAAATTTCTCAAATATATAATATTTTAACAAAAATACACCGGATAATCGCCAGTTCCGGTTATCCACCGGTTACCGGTTCTTAAATTTTGAGAACCGGAACCAGAACCTCTTAGGGCGGTTCTATAACTTTAGGAACCGGAACCGGCGGTTCCAAAGCGGTTCCGGTTCCAATTCCGGTTACTCACTTTTTCTGCTCACCCCTAATTACTATGATGGCAAAAAAAATTTATAATAATAAAAAAGTAAAATGTAACCCTTTTTCACAGCCAATAAACCAAAAAATTTATAGCTTAGGTTATCCCGTACTATCCGGGTCAATACGATAAATCTAAATGTTGGAATTGGTGTCCAACACATCAAATAAACCGGTATTCCGGTTCGGGTATTTTAGAGTCCTATTCGGGTTGCCCTCGAGGAATCAACGAACACAAGAAAACATAGTGTTTAATTAATTGTTTAATTAAATAGACTATCGGGCTTAACGGATTTAATTAGTTAATGGGTTATTAATTAATTAAATGATGTTTCGGGCTAGGCATAGGGACGGACCGGGCTTGGTGGTGACGGGCTTTTGACTTAATTAGAGTTTGACTCTAATTAGAGTTAGTGCATTATAAATAGGAGGTCAAGGGTATTAACCTTATAGACTTTAACACATACTTGATCCCTTGCCTCCAAAGTTTCGGCCAAGCACCCTTGACCGAACACCACCGCCGACCAGCCACCGCCGCTGCCGCCGCCGTGCTCCGCCGTGCCGCCGTCGCCGATTGAACCGAAAGAGTTTTCGGGTTTGGTTTTCGGTACTCGTTTTCTCAAGGTGCTTTGTACTACCTCGTGGTACATCGTCCTGTTTGTGATAACCCTTGGGTGTGAACCAATAGAGGGATTCTTTCTTGAATCCTAGGCATTGTGTGAATCTGGCAAGAACGAGATCACAAGGTTTGTCATCCTCGCCAAACCGCAATAATGTAAGTTTTGGATTTATAATTTAATTAGTTATTAAATTCTAGTTGCGTTAGAATTGTAAACCTAACGGTCCAAATAGTTTTATCGGGTCAATGTTCTACCAAGTTGTTTTTGATTTCCGCCTTAAACAAATTGTGGCTAGATGCATAGAAAACCCAACAGTGGTATCAGAGCGACATTGGTTTACAAGTCTAATAGTGCTAGACAAGAAATTCGAAATCCATAAAAATTGTTTTTATGATTTTCGGAATTTCCGAAAATTGTTTTTGGGGTTTCCGAAAATTAAAAATACATTAAAAATAGGTTTTTAGATTTTTTCGGTATTTTATAAAATTGTTTTGATAATTACCGAAAATTAAAAATATGATTTTTAATATTTCCGAAAATTCGGAATTATTAATTTAATTATTAAAAACGTTTTTTTTATTTAAATTAATAAATTATGATAATTTCAAAAGTTGGAATTATCAAGAATTTGAACAAAAGATTTTATCAAATCTAAGTTTTTATTTAAAAGATTTAAAATAAATATTTTATATATTTTATATATTTTTCGGAATATATAAAAGGAATATAAAGGTTATTTATTTAATAATTAAATAAAATAAATCCTATTTAAGTATATATGTATTTTTCGAAACACATATATGCCAAAAATAGTTGATTTGGCAAATCTAGATAATATTTGAAGGAGTATCAAATAAGGATAAAATTTGATAGTTTAAATTAGGGATATATTAGATATATCCGAAAATTTTAATAAGATTTAAAAGGATATGATTTTAAAAATTAAAAGATATTTTAAATATGGATATAGATATATCCGAAAATAATTTCGGTATATATTTATATATATTTAAATATTTTCGGTAATTTTAAAAATTAAAAGGGTATGGATTTTCGAATAAATTTAAATTTGTTTTGTCTTATCTTATAATAGTTTATAATAAAGATAAATATTTAAATAAGTATTATATATTGTATATATTAATTAAAAGTTTAATTAGAATATATATATATATATATATATATATATATATATTTCGAATTCCCATATATATCAAATGTGATTTGATATTCTTCCCTTATATATATAATATTATGTAATAAAAGGTTTATTAAATATTATATAAGATATAGTTATAATAGTAATTAAAACGTCGCGTCCTCGCACGTTTATATAATTAATTATACTATATAGAACTTTAGTAAATGTAATTAAAAGGTTTTAATTAACATAGATATAATTATATAATAGTTTATATATATTATAACTAAAGTTAAATACATCGTCGCTTATGTCACTAGTAGGCTCACCCATAGTCTATGACATCTAAAGGATGAAAAGGAAGAGATATAGATCTCTAAACGGGGTTGCGTTTTTAACACGCCTTGCGCTGACCTGCCCCGCCGCTTCCCTTGTCGTAGAATGGAGCTACCGAACAGGCATAATAGGATGATATTAAGATTAAAAGTATAATCATAACATTAAACAAAACTCTTCCCGTTTAATTAAATGTGAACATTGTGTGCTCTCCATAGAATGACACGCGCTCGTATCATAGTCTGATTAACGGAACTCGTGTGGTTAACCGGTACGTTAATTGTGAGATTATTTTACGAGTGAAACGATTCTCGCGATACTCAAGCGAACTTGAGCCGAGAAGTCCACGTGGGTATTCCATGGTTGTTTCACCTTCTAATATATGATCCACGGTATCCCTGTCATATAGATTAGAATGAGCATTGACTCGAGATTAACATGCCATTCTCCCACGAGAATGAATCTCAAAGAACTAGGGATTTCATAAGATTGAAATTGACAATAGTTTGCCTACGACACGAAATTGTTTGGTGTGAAATACGGCATCCCTCTTCACATCAAATAACTAGTGGGCGTATCCTAGCCTTATGAATAAAGATTGGGAAAATTATTATAAGGATTAATTGTTGAATTCACTAACAAAGAAATTGTTTCTTTTGTAGATGGGTTCAAACTTGAATGACAACACAGTCCCACTTCCTCCTCCACCTCCACTTCCACAAGGACCACAAAGCTTTGCTCTTATCTCCACCTTGAATCGTGAGAAGCTCACTGGACCCAACTACATTGATTGGGTTCGTACGCTTAGAATCACGTTGAGGTACGAGGGCAAGGAGTATGTCCTCGATAACGAGATTGCTGAGTTGACTGACGATTCGAGTGACATAGACAGAGCTGCCTATAATCTCCATCGTTCAGAGTCGGAAAAGGTTGCTTGCCTGATGTTAGCCACTATGTCTTCTGATCTCCAAAAGAATTTTGAGAAGATGAGTGCCTATGACATCAATCAACAGCTCAAACAAATGTTTCAAAACAGAGCTAGGCAAGAACGTTTCGACGTGGTAAGTTCCCTAGTAGGATGCAAACTACAAGAAGGACAATCTGTGTGTAGCCACGTCCAAAAGATGAAGGGCTACATAGACAGACTAGCAAACTTGGGTGTCCCTTTACCGAAGGAGTTGACCACTGATATGGTTTTGAACTCGCTTCCACCATCCTACTCACAATTTATAGTTAACTATAACATGGGTGATATGGATAAGACACTCATGGAACTGCACGGTATGTTGAAAACTACCGAGGCTAGCTTGATGAAAGCTAAAGGTTCCACCCCTGATGCTCCTGTCTTGTCTATTCGATCTGAAGGTGTTAAAAAGAAACGCCGTCCTCCTCCAAATAGCAAAGGCAAGGCCAAAGTAGGTCAAGCCAAACAAGGCTATAAGAGGAAGGCTGATTCTGATATAACACCTACCAAAGATCCGAAAGATGCTATTTGCTACTACTGTCAAGGAAAGGGTCACTGGAAAAGAAGCTGCCCAAAGTACTTGGATGATCTGAAGAGTCAGAAAGTCCAAAAGTCTGGACCATCAGGTACTTTTATGATTGAACTCCATCATACTTCTATGTCTAATTCTTGGGTTCTAGATACAGGGTGTGGTACTCACATTTGCACTGATATGCAGGGACTTAAGAATTGTAGGAAGTTGAAGCATGGAGAGCTTAATCTGATCATGGGAAACAGAGTCTCGACTGCTGTCACCAAGATAGGAGATTATGAGCTCATGCTTGGGAATGGATGTTCTTTACTTTTATTAGATGTTTGTTTTTCGCCTTCTATAGCACGCAACATTATTTCGTATTACGCATTGTTTAAGGATGGTTTTAACTTTGTTTTGATAATAAGAATGGTTCTATTTTAGTTTATAAAAATGATGTGTTTTATTTTAAAGCTATTCCTTGTGCTGGTATATATGAAATAGATGGTTGCGTAAACAAAAGAAATCTAATATTGAATGTTGATTCATCCAAAGGTGTATTGGATAAATCATGTCTATGGCATTGTCGCTTAGGACATATAAACAAGAAACGCATAGCTAAACTCCAAAAGGATGGAGTGTTAGAATCATTTGACCTCAAATCGAATGATGTGTGTGAGTCTTGTTTACTTGGCAAGATGACAAAGGCGCCATTCACAGGGTCATGTGAAAGAGGCAAAGACTTGTTGGACCTCATACATACTGATGTATGTGGACCGTTCAAGTCTAACACTAGACATGGTGAACGATACTTCGTCACGTTTACTGATGATTTCAGTAGATATGGATATGTTTATTTGATTAAACATAAGTCTGATACTTTTGAAACGTTCAAAGAGTATCAGAAAGAAGTAGAGAATCAACTGGGCAAGAAGATTAAGATGCTCCGTTCTGACAGGGGCGGAGAGTATCTTAGTCAAGAGTTCATCGACTATCTAAAGAGTTGTGGAATAGTATCCCAACTCTCACCTCCTCGAACTCCACAACTTAATGGAGTGTCGGAAAGGAGAAATCGAACCTTGCTTGACATGGTTCGATCAATGATGAGTCGATCAACACTTCCAGTGAGTTTCTGGGGATATGCCTTAGAAACTGCAGCACATATCGTTAACCTTGTACCAACTAAAAAGGTTGCCAAAACTCCCTCTGAAATGTGGACAGGGAATCCTCCCTCCCTCAAACATTTAAAAATCTGGGGTTGTGAAGTTTATGTAAGACATGAATCTCACGACAAGCTAGATAACAAATCAGAGAAGTGCTACTTCATTGGCTATCCACGACAGTCTTTTGGATATCGGTTCTACAATCCGAAAGAGAACAAAGTGTTCGTATCTCGAAGAGGATTCTTCCTCGAGAGAGAGCTAATATCCAAAGAAGACAGTGGGAGCAAAATTGATCTTGAAGAGTGACAAGAGTCAAACGATGAAGATGTAGTGGAACCTATAGTTGACACTAGCACTCAACCAGAGGATGAGACTCCTGTTGAACAAATTGATGTAACTCCTACCGTTCCACGTAGATCCTCAAGAACTGTTCGCCCTCCTGAGCATTATGGTGATTACTATGATTTCCATATTGCTGAAGGCGATGCATCTGCTGGTAATAGTTTACCAGTTGATGACGATGATCCATCGAGTTATAAGGAAGCTATGGAAGGCCCTGAGGCCGAAAAATGGAAAGTGGCTATGGAGAGTGAGATTCAGTCCATGTATGACAATCAAGTATGGAACTTGATTGAGACTTCTCCCGGTGTCAAAACCGTTGTATGCAAGTGGATCTTCAAGAAGAAGATAGACATGGATGGGAATGTGCACACCTATAAGGCTAGGTTGGTTGCAAAAGGTTATACTCAAACTCATGGGATTGATTATGATGAAACCTTTTCACCAGTAGCCAAGATAAAGTCTATCAGAATATTACTTGCCATAGCTGCATTTCATGATTATGAAATTTGGCAGATGGATGTTAAAACCGCCTTCCTTAATGGAAAGCTTACTGAGGATGTCTATATGGCATAGCCAGAAGGTTTTATCAATAAGAAATATCCTGATAGAGTGTGCAAGCTTGAGAAATCCATCTATGGATTGAAACAAGCCTCTCGTAGTTGGAATCTTTGCTTCCATGAGAAAGTCAAGGAATTTGGTTTCTCTAGGAGTGAAGATGAGTCCTACGTTTACATCAAAGCTAGTGGGAGCGTTGTAGTCTTCCTAGTACTGTATGTGGATGACATACTCCTTATAGGAAATCATATTCCTACACTGCAAGACGTGAAGTCTTGGTTGGGAAAATGTTTCGCTATGAAGGACC
Organism: Calendula officinalis; assembly: GCA_963853835.1. Lineage (NCBI taxonomy): Eukaryota > Viridiplantae > Streptophyta > Magnoliopsida > Asterales > Asteraceae > Calendula > Calendula officinalis. The sequence goes on from OY970834.1 coordinate 2,762,533, forward strand.
TGGGAAACGCAACGTACATACTCGGTATAAAGATATACAGAGATAGAGAAAGACGTCTAATAGGATTAAGCCAGAGTACATACTTGGATAAAATACTAAAACGTTTTAGTATGGTTGATTCCAAGAAAGGGTATCTACCCATGAATCATGGCATAACATTGTCTAAGAGTCAATGTCCAGTACTGAGCAAGAACTGGAGAAAATGAGTCGAGTCCCTTACGCCTCGGCGATTGGATCGATCATGTATGCCATGGTATGTACTCGCCCGGATGTCTCATATGCGCTACGCATGGTGAGCCGGTTCCAGGGCAACCCTGGCAACGATCATTGGACTGCGGTGAAAACGATTCTCAAGTACCTAAGGAGAACAAAGGATATGTTCTTAGTGTATGGTGGGATAGACGAACTTGTTGTGGAAGGATATTGTGACGCGAGTTTCCAAACGGATAGAGATGACTCGTGCTCACAAACTGGGTGGGTGTTCTTATTGAACGGAGGAGCTGTCACTTGGAAGAGTTCCAAGCAGGAGACAGTAGCTGATTCAACTTGCGAATCTGAGTATATTGCTGCCCGTGAGGCATCAAAAGAAGCCACATGGTTGAAGAATTTCATTGGGGATCTTGGTGTCGTAACAAGCATCAATGAACCAATGAAAATCTTCTGCGACAATGAAGGTGCAGTCTCATTGACTAAAGAATCCAAAGATCATAGTCGAACCAGGCATATACTCAGAAAGTTTCACTACGTGAGAAAGCGAGTTGAAGATGGGGACGTGATAGTGACAAGAGTATCGTCGGAAAATAACCCGGCTGATCCTTTCACAAAAGCACTAAGTCGTGCCAAGCATGATGCTCATGCGTGGACGATAGGAATTAGATTTCATAGTGACTTATCATAAATTGCCATTCAATTGAAATTATAGTGAATATTAAATTGTATGAATTGATGATTTATTTATGGAGATTAAATAATTTGCAAGTGTTCTATCATTCATATAGTATTTAATTATTCCATTTCAACCTTTTGCATGTTTAGAACCTATTCCTAAGTAAACTAAGAGATTACTTAAACGTCCACAGTCGATCGTTCTTATGGGAATATGAACTGAATTAAGATGTCATGGGAGAGTGAGTAGATTGTTCAAAGGTATGAACATTGCATAGAGATTGCTGCTACTCTCATGAGCATTTAAAAAGGTGTATTTAAATGTTGGACCAACCCACGCTCAGAGTATTACCCCATGGACTTTATCATGGGTAATAGTGAGGCGATAATATCGTATGAGTCTTCAAACCAAGATGCATCGTTTCCTAAGTACGATTTCGTGATACATTGGTCTAACTCCAACGCTATTCGTAACTGGTAGCTATAAAGATTAGTTCCATGCATTATGTGATGACTATGAAGGAAGATGATGTAGTTAAGGTTTATTTGTTCCCTCTGATCAAAGTGATAGAGGAGATATCCATGGGCCCCCTGTTGATTTGATGTGACACTAAAATACCTGCGCAGGTCATGACTAGATTGAAAGTTCAATCATGTAGTCAAATCGTCATCATAAATCTCGAATCAGGAAACATAATCGTAACTAGAGTGATTGACATGTCCATGTCACTAGTTACATGATATCGTGCAACGAAGGACATATGATCACTTATCATAGGACTGTTTCTGATAGTTCAGAGTTCAGCAGCTGCACATGCTATGCACACTCTAAAGGATACACGAACGCGTACCGTTTATAGTTGATGAGATGTCCAAGTGGGAGACTGTTGGAATTGGTGTCCAACACATCAAATAAACCGGTATTCCGGTTCGGGTATTTTAGAGTCCTATTCGGGTTGCCCTCGAGGAATCAACGAACACGAGAAAACATAGTGTTTAATTAATTGTTTAATTAAATAGACTATCGGGCTTAACGGATTTAATTAGTTAATGGGTTATTAATTAATTAAATGATGTTTCGGGCTAGGCATAGGGACGGACCGGGCTTGGTGGTGACGGGCTTTTGACTTAATTAGAGTTTGACTCTAATTAGAGTTAGTGCATTATAAATAGGAGGTCAAGGGTATTAACCTTATAGACTTTAACACATACTTGATCCCTTGCCTCCAAAGTTTCGGCCAAGCACCCTTGACCGAACACCACCGCCGACCAGCCACCGCCGCTGCCGCCGCCGTGCTCCGCCGTGCCGCCGTCGCCGATTGAACCGAAAGAGTTTTCGGGTTTGGTTTTCGGTACTCGTTTTCTCAAGGTGCTTTGTACTACCTCGTGGTACATTGTCCTGTTCGTGATAACCCTTGGGTGTGAACCAATAGAGGGATTCTTTCTTGAATCCTAGGCATTGTGTGAATCTGGCAAGAACGAGATCACAAGGTTTGTCATCCTCGCCAAACCGCAATAATGTAAGTTTTGGATTTATAATTTAATTAGTTATTAAATTCTAGTTGCGTTAGAATTGTAAACCTAACGGTCCAAATAGTTTTATCGGGTCAATGTTCTACCAAGTTGTTTTTGATTTCCGCCTTAAACAAATTGTGGCTAGATGCATAGAAAACCCAACACTAAAACCCGACCAATCCGAACCAGATTTCTTATTGTGTCGGGTTTGGTTATGATTTTTTTACCTCAACTCTAATGGACCGGCCTGATAAGAAAGTCATAACATGACCCGACACCCCGATTGACACCTCTAATTACGCGTTCATCTACTTGACAAAAATAACGTTTTCACATGTTTTGAACTATATCCCGATATATTGGTCCACATTATTATCGAATAGTCATTATTAACAAAATTCTCAAGAACTTTCATAAATCTATTTGCTGATCAATGATGTATGATAAAGTCGTTAAAGTTTAAAGCTTCCCTAGTGTTCTTCTTCCATTTAAGTTGTTTACAATAATGTAAGCATATTTAAATTTAAATATACTCTTTTAACTACTTATAAATCTACACTATTTTATGTATAGTAAAATTCGAAGTCATCATCACAATTCAATTATTTAAGTAGAAACTAGATTAAGTGGACCATTACTAATCATTAAAAACAGTTATTTTTACTGATTTAACATCTATATATTTTTTTAATTTAATGGTATTAAATAATATTGTAACTATTCAATTAGTTAAACATCAAACCAAACATTAATACGCCAAACATTACGACATCCGGAACTATAGTTTATAGATATTTTCCCCCTTTTCTATTGCGTCTTTCTCCGCACTATATATACATACTGTCACATAGCGTTTTAGGTCTTTGCATCGTTATTATAGATCAAATTCTCTCTCTCTCGCTTCCAAACCCTAGCCAATTCTCTACTGAATCAAATTACAAACAACAGGTTTGATCTCTACTCTTGTCAATTATTCGATTCACCACAATAAAGCTCTCTAATTTTACTTGATCTGCTTGTGTTTTCAGATATAGTTTTTAATTTCTCTCAATTGGATTAGCTTTTGGGGGTTCGATCGAAGTTGCTTGAAGTCTGTAAAGAGAATCCGAGGTATACAATTAATCTTCTATGTTTTTTTTACCCTAATTTTGGAGCTGTGTATGGATTATTTTTTACTTCTGAGCGTGATTTTTGATGAAATTTGTGCTTCTATTTTAATTTTGATCAAATTCTCTCTCTCGCCTTCCAAACCCTAGCTTATATGTTTGATGCATAAGTTTACTGGTAAAGATCCATACTTTCGCAGTTTTTAGTATCGAAGATTAAAAACTGCTGGTGCTAATATAGAATTAGGTTTAAATCGATTTTTAATTTGAGTTATTTATTATTTCATTCCTAAATCATTGACTATGAATTTAGTGCTATGTTTTAGTGTAGAATTTGAATATATTACATATGCATGTATTATATATCTCTATATTGTATGCATATGCTTTGGAAAGAGGAATTGTGTGATAAATTCTTAATTTTTCTATTTTGACCATTTAGTCAACACAATGGATCAACAAGGGCACGGGCAGGCCTCGGGCATGGGGGCAGTTGGCAGCTCAGCCCAAATGCCATACAACATGGCTGCCTACCCACCAAACCAAATGATGGGTATAGTACCACCCGCATCAGTTGGCGGGCTGGTCCCACCATCACAAACATCCGGGCTGCCATCACCCCCGGCCCAATTGGCCCAACAACAGCTGGCATACCAACACATCCACCAACAACAACAGCAGCAACTGCACCAACAGCTCCAGAAATTTTGGTCTAACCAATATCAAGAAATCGAACAAACAACCGATTTCAAAAACCACAGCTTACCACTAGCAAGAATCAAAAAAATCATGAAAGCAGATGAAGATGTGAGAATGATATCAGCTGAAGCACCTGTGATATTTGCACGTGCATGTGAGATGTTCATCTTGGAGTTGACTTTAAGGTCATGGAACCACACTGAAGAAAACAAAAGAAGAACTTTGCAGAAAAATGATATTGCTGCTGCAATTACAAGGACTGATATATTTGACTTTTTAGTTGACATTATACCGAGAGAAGATTTGAAAGATGAAGTGATTGCTTCAACTATGCCTAGAGGTGGGCCCCTTCCTGTTGGTGGTCCAAGTGAGGGTGTACCGTTTTACTATATGCCGCCGCCACAGGTTGGCGGGTCGGGTATGTATATGGGTAAACCCGTGGATCCTCAAGCACTTTATGGGCAGCAGGCCCGCCCGTATATGGCTCAGCCTATGTGGCCACAACAGCAGCAACAAGAACCAGAGGAAGATGCTTAAGCAGGTATGTTTGTGATCATGAGGTTTGACTTGTTTGACCAGTTTGTGTTTTAGTTATTGAATTTTAATTTGATGATTTATGGTTATTTCAGGAAGAGGTTTGTGAAGATGGTATGGTGGTTGTAGACAAACAGTGTTGGGGCATTTGTATTTGTATTTGAATTTGTATTAATTAAGGTTGGATATTTCATTAGGATGCTTGTAGTCTATGTCTTGTGTGTTTCTCTTAAACTTATCTTTTGACAATATTGCCTGTTTTTATCACTTTGAGTATATCTGTTTTTTTTAATCTTTTTAGACGGATAAAATATAGATGGATAAAAATTTCAAAATTCTGATTTTGTTATTGACAAAACTGATTTGATCTTTCTTTTGTAAGTTCCGCTAGATTAGCACTTCTAAACTTATACATCCATTCGAATATCCTTTTAATTTCCTCACTTTATTTTACACAGAGACGTACAAACAAACGTACATACCCACAAGTTTATACGTATTTTAACCGAATTAGTCAACTAACATGCGAAATAGACAAGGCCACAAGGGCATGCTAGGGTGAGCATTTAGTATGAAAAAGCAAAATGAACTGAAAATCAACCGAAACTAGACCAGCCGAAATAGTAATGATGTAATTAGTTCGGTTTTAATAATTCATAATTTTTGGTTTCGGTTATCGGTTTTAGTCCGGTCATCGGATAGGGGTGACCATTCGGGCTAAAAAAATGGAACCAAAACCAAAAACATGTAATCAGTTCAATTTTCAATTTAGAAAATTCATCATTATTTGGTTCGATTTATGGACTACGCTCACCCTAGGGCCTGCCAACCAACAAACAAGTGACGAGTGATGTTGGCACCACTCTTATTGCTATCATTAAGTTAAAATATTAAATACCACAAAATGTTTCTTAACCATAGCCTTTATAGCGTTTTCCTTATTCTATAGATATTAGATTTTAAGGTTGCCCGGTATAGGCAAACCTTCATGGTGTTGTTGCCCGTACCCACCAGCCTTCAAGTCTTATTGTAAGGATAAAATGAAGGTACAATAAACACATAATTTTCCCATAAACATATTTATCTGTTCTAAAATAAAGTTAGAATCTTCATTTGAATCTCAAACAAAATTATTGCGTAAAAGCAAACTTATTTGCACCAAACCATCCGATGAAAAAACTACAGAAGAAAAAGAAAATACAATCATCCTTTAACCTCCACATATAAATATATAATCCATGAGAGAAAAGAAGGCAAACTTGAGAGTCAAGTAACCATACCCGAAGGCTTCAAGAAACTGGACAAATTTCCTCCAGGCTGCAAAATAAAGCACCAAGTATTTAGACAATTTGTACAAAAAAAATAAAATACTGATTATCTAATATTAAATAATTAGAGAATAAGATAATCAATTACCTTGTTCCTAAGCATTGTATAATATCAGTTGTAAGTGTGATCTCTTTTTCTCACTGAATGCAACTGATGCTGCCTTCCTCATTAAAGCGGACCCCGCAATACAACCCATCATTGCAGGGTTCATATCAGTTTCTTGTTTCCCAAGCAACTGTCGAGCCCAAGCTAAGAACACTGCAACACTGCTCAACAATAACAGTCCAACATAATTTTGACCTAATTACTTGTGTAAATCTTTATTTTTGGAACCAAAAGTTTGACAATTTAAAGTCTAATTGTACAAGAATTAAGGAGTGATTTTTAAAATAATCAAGTTAGTTACCTTCCAGAGAGTATATCACCTTGGCCACCACATCGTCTAGGCGAACCATATATGTTAACTGATTTAACTGTAAAAAAAATATCATTTATGTATGCAAGTAAAATCATTACCCAAGAAATAAAATAAATAAAAGGGTTTATGCTATTAAACATAAATAAAAGAAGTGCCTTCTTTTCCATCGCTAATGTAATCAGATTGTCCTTTACGAAGAATAGTCACACCGCCAATACTGCCAAACGGAAATACATTCAAAAATATAAATTATTATTGAAACGATATAATTTTGTAAATAATAATTATTTATAAAAAAATAATTACCTACTGGCAAGAGATAATAATTGGTGGGGTCCATCTTGATCGTTTACTTCACAGTTTAATACTTTCTGAACAAGTCGTTTATACTCATTTACATTTGGAGTCAAAACAGCCAACGGATATCCGCTTACTAAATCAAGACAATTTGTAACAAGAAATAACCCGTCCTATAATATAAAACAACTGAAATCATCATATATATACAAATGAAATCAAGAAAATAAAAAAATATTTATAAGTATTTCATACCCCATCAATGACCATTGGGACGTTGCTTTGTCGTGCATGCTTCATAATATCACTTACACAATCCTTAAAGTACAACAAAAATTATATAATAAAAATTTATATGTAAAAATGTGATAAAAAATAAGTAGAAATGGAAAAAGAATCACACACTAGAAGGAATGGATCTCTTCCAAGCCCAGGCCCAATTACAAGACAATCAAATCTCTCCATCCATTTATCCACTTCAGCAAGAACATGAGTTGACATTGATTTTATCCCTGAAAATTTACAAATGTCATAATCATTTTTATTTGAAAAAACAGGTAAAGAAATTGATGGCAATTTGGACCCATTTTACTTACGAATGGGTCAATTTGAGTTAATGATATCGCTTTAATAAGAAAATTTGGATTTAGATTATTATATTAAGAATATAGTTTCTGGTAATCATGTTGAACACAATATCTAATTATAAATATAAAAAAATAGAAACAATGTTTTTGCAGGTCAACGGTAGACCAAACGGGCTAACTAACCTCACATTGTATGATTCCTCTAGCAAAGGATGCACAATTAATTCAGGACTGTAGCCTTTAATAACAGGAGCAGCATCTTTAGTTCAAAACACATGTGATAAATCTGCACCCTAATTGAACATTTATGAAAAAAACATTTAAATTTTAAAAGAGATTCAATAAAGTGTTTGCAGCTCGACCCAACCCGACCCTGACCCGTTACTCAGCCTGCACATTTTGCCTGCTCAAATTTTAAGGAAACATAGTCCAAACTAACAATTTTGAGAGCTGAGATAGCTGAGAAATATGGTGCACCAGTGTATTCACGACAACCACCTATAACCGCTATCTTTCCTGATTATAGAACAAAAATTGTCAACAATTTCATGAAAAAATACAAAAAAAATTGAAAATTTGGTAACAATTTCAAAAAGGGAGCTCTTACCAGCTTGACCTTTATGTTTAGTTGAATCGAGTGTAGGAGAAATTGACCTCAAAATACTGAGAGCATCAACTTCTAAATTAGGGCTCCCACCACTCATCACAGATTGCATTCTTTTCTTGTTATTATTCACCAAAACGGTGTCGTTGATACTGTAATCGCTAACCAAACACCTAATCAAGTGTTGTTGTCTCCTTATTATACCACCATAACACTGCTGCATATAGTTTATATTCCTTCAGCCTGTACATAGAATCCGAAAAATTGACTTAGAATTACAGAGTATTCGTAAGAGGAATTGGTGTAGAAGTGTAATTGGAACGCAATTTAGGGCTAAGAAAAGGGGGATTTACCGGAACTTAGAGAAATTGGAAATGGAAATTTGGTATCTGATTGTGATGATCAGAACCGCTGCTATGAAACACACCAGCGGTGGTTTGGACTGTTTTTAGGATGTTTCGAGTTATATTTTCGTAATAATATTACAAAGATAAATTAAAATTTGTTAGAAATTTTTTGGGGAGAGTAGTGTGAGCATTTGAGTAGTGTGAGCATTTGGGCCGAAAAAACCGAACTGAACACCAACCAAAACTGAACCGAATTGAAATCGATAATATGTTATCGGTCCGGTTTTGAAAATTCATCGTTTTCGGTTTCGGTTCTATTAGTTTCGGTTCGATCTTCGGATAAGGATGAACATTTGGCCTAAAAAACCGAATCGAACTAAAACCGAAATATGTAATTGGTTTGGTTTCAGTTTTGAAATTTATCTTTTTCGGTTTTATCGATTTCGGTTTGGTTCGGTACGGTTTTTGAACCGTGCTCACCCCTTAGTAACAGTGTGGTCCGAGTACCGTTCTGATGAATTGAAACCAAAAATCATAAAGTTACAAAATTAGACTGAAAACTATAAGTGGTGTTCGGGTTGGTTCAGTTTTTTCAGCTCAATCCTATCCGAAGACCGGACCGAACTTGACCGGAATTGATATGACCGAAACCGAAAATCATAAAATTATAAAACGAACCAAAACTCATAATCGATGTTGATTCGGTTCGTTTTCGGTTCGATTTTTTAATCCAAATTTCACCCTAGAAAAAGGAGTTATTTATTCATATAAGAGCTTATTTGTCAGTGACTAAATAAACAAAATATATAAACGATTTAGATGTTCGGATTATTCAGAGTCGTTCTATGAATATGTGCACATACATGAATATATGCACATACATCGATCACAACCTCACGGTTCACACTATTTTTATTAAAAAACCAATTGCATTAAAATGGAAAATAAAACAAACAGTACATACCAATGATAATCCTGCAAGGTGCAAAAGTATCACGGCTCACACTATGATACAACTTAGACGACTGCCAACAATCCCGTCGGTAGGGTGGCGTGACTTTGGAGACGGGATCCTACCATTGGTAGGGTGGGTGCAGTTTTGCCATCAGTTTGGTTGTGTCACTTTGGGGGCGGGAGTGAGGGAGGGATCAGTTGTTGATGGTGGGTCCAAAGGGGTATTTTGTGTGTGTGTTTTGTAATGGTGGGTCCCAAAATATTGAAGGGAATAGGTATTGTTGACATGTGTACGTCAGTTTAGTTTCGGTTGGAGGGTGAACTGACGTTGCGCTGTTTGGCAACAACTGACGGCGTCAGTTTCTACCACTGTTGTTGGGAGTGGTCTTAGGGCCCTCTAAAACTAGTGACTCGACTAAACCCATCAATAACTTACAAAATCTCATATATTAAAAAATGAATAAAATAAAGGGTTTTGTTAATGACTGCCCTTAGGGCTGTCATTAAGAGGTGATTACGTGCATAAATCGTATGTACTTTCAGTAGTGGGGGTTAATTCCTAAAATGCAGGGGGGCGGTTATTGATTATTGTATAAATTTTTGATGCGTGTCTTGACGTCTTAGTAACAGTGTAATTATCATTTTCCTGAAATAAAATATCAAAACGCTTTCTTAAAAACAATGTATAAAGTCAACGCCATTAGCCAACATGATCTCCAATATTTAAATTGTAGTTAAAAAATAGAAAAACTGAACTTCCAAATTTCATAATTTTTTTCCCTTTTGCTTATTATATGGAGTTTAGTTTTATTTATTTATTAATTAGATTACGTATAGTTAAAGTATTTGTGTAGATAAATTGAATTTATATAGGTTTAATAACCTAAGTCCAAGTAGTTCAAATGTTTACATTCTATATAAGCATATATGCATGCTCTAATCTGTATATGTTTTGTATGTACTTTATATATTTTATTTTATTTACATATATGCATGCTCTTACATACTCTTGATGCAATCATTCTTTCTTTTGTTTTGTTTTTTATACCATGCATTTTTCTTAGAGGTATTTTGATTCTTTCTACCCAGTGTAGAAATTAACTGTCTACACTTTAACATTTCTTGTATCCGGAATTAAGTTAAAGGAGTATATACTCCTAAAAATCATTAAATTAATTAAGTTGAAAATCATCTCTAGTCAGTTCGAAATTGGATAAATAAAAAAATGTCCATATAATGTTCGACACATTTATTTCGTTGCAGAAAATTAATTAAACTTATCACCGTCTATTCCCTGCATTTGTTCGGTCTTCTGTATTTACAAAAATAAAAATAAAACCAGAATAAATGGCACTTGGCAAAACCGACGAGTCAGGATAGGTAAAATTGTGCTCTGAAGACCCTCTGAACCCCCCCCCCCCCCCCCTCTTCCGGCCTCACGTCACAAAGATATCTCCGGCGACGGTTCCCCGCCGTAGCCGGATTCGACAATCCAAACTATGTATTATCCAAAGGCTCCTGTGGAGTGGCAGTCGGTGCAGAGAAGAAGAGGAAAGGTCTACGCCGATAGGAACAGATTCGATATTCAAAGGGCGGACATGAGGAAATCCACATCTTTTTTCATCACTGACTTCGCTGAAGAAGATACAAAGCTAACGCTATGGAACGTGTTCAAAAAATACGGGAATTTGGTGGATGTATACATCGCCAAAAAAAGGAACAAAGCTGAAAACAGGTTCGGGTTTCTTAGATTCATGGATATTTCAGACCCTCGTTTGTTTGAAAAGAAGATCCAAAACATTAGGGTTGGATATAACGTGGTTACTGTGAATATAGCCAGACACGATCGGATCCGTAAACCGGAAAACACTCAATATCACACATACAAACCGCAGCCTCCACCGCAGAAAACTTACATATCAAATGGTCGATTCGATAATACAAATGGTAGGTCTTTCGCCGATGTCGTGAACAATACAAGGGCTCTAGAAAAATCCCCCGAACCCACCGTGTCGCTTGTGTCGGCGCATGGTAATAGAAGGTGGCTTTCATCTACCTTAGTTGGCAGGATTCCCAATTTTAGTGCCCTCTGGAACCTAAGTGCTATCAAAGACGCTGATGGATGCAATGATTTAAATATCAGATATATCGGTGGTCTGTCGGTGATATTAGAGTTTGAAAAAGAGGATGAAGCTGCGATTTTCTTAGAGAAAGGAAAGGAGGTCTGGATAACTGGTTCACGAAATTGTCTCCATGGACCGCTGATGTATCTAGTTCTGAGAGGTTTGTGTCCCTGTTAATTTACGGACTCCCACCTCATGCCTGGACTACAGTAGCATTTACAGCGATTGGGAAAACTGTTGGAGAAGTTATCATTGAGGAAGAATGTACAAGTGATAATGCAAATATGGGGGTCGGCAGAATTGCAGTACAAACTTCGGAAATCGAATGGATTAACAGGATAATAAAAGTTTCAATCGATGAGAAGGTATATTCAATACGGATCACGGAAGATCAACTTGAATCCATTAGACTTACCCCGGGGGAAGCTTGTGTTTCTCACTGGGACACGTCTGAAGACGAAGATGACGATAGCAACGCTGAGTATGAAGACGATCTAGAAGAAGGTGAGTACCGGGAAAATATTCCGCCGGAAAAAGTCTTCTCCGATGACGGTAAACCTAGTTCTGAGGACGGTAAATTTTCTTCGGATCTCGATAAAAAACAACCGAATAAAAATGGGGAAGTGGGAGAGACACTACGTGAATCTCAAGAAGGCGGCGGCTCCAAGGTTTTAACTCCAGAGGATGTGAACGACATTAGTAATACTTTCTCTGTGGGTCCAATTAACCCCTACTTTGAGAGTCCGGAAATTGGAAATCGTGGGCCAATGGACAATCCTTTTATTAAACATATTGGGCCTGACGATGGACTCCAGGAGGTTATCGGGCTAAGGGATATTGCCTCAACTAACAACATTGGGCCTGTTGACGGATTTCAGGATATCCCTTATGTGGGCCAGTTCGACACTCATTCCGGAGATTTAAACATCAATTCAGGCGTCGACCAGTCGGGTTTTGAAGTCAATTCTGATCCATTGGAAAACATTCCCAACTCCGAACCAATTGTCAATACGATTATTGGAGATTGCAATTCAACTAGCGATGAAATCGAATCTGAAGTGGTGAAATTAGGGAAATGCAAACCACCGGTCTTCGACTTAAATATCCCTTGTCCGTCATCCACAAATTCAAGTAGACAATCATCCCTACCCATTACATTTGGCAAATTCTCAAGGAACAAATTGGGGATTAAAAAGAAGCAAAAAAAGAAGATTTCTAGGAACCCATCTTCCTCTGGGGTCGGCAACTCTTCATGCTCGGTGTCTATAGCAGATGAAATCCAAAATAATATTGAAGTCGGGAACTTTCTGGGATTTAATATGGATGATTTTGGCGCAGACATTAGACAAGTCATCACAGGTGCATGTTTGAAAGTTGTTTCCAAATGAAGCTTATTTCTATTAATATCAGGGGTGTTAATTGCACCAGAAAAAAAGGTGGATTCACGGTTTGAGGAATTTAAATAAAGTCCAGTTTTTAGGTATGCAGGAAACGATGTCTAAAACTTTTGATTCTGTGTTAGTTAGATCGTTCTGGGGGAATTCTGGTATGGAATTCGATTATACAGCGTCTAATGGCAAATCCGGGGGGCTTGTGTCTATTTGGGATCCATCCTGGATGTCAAAATCAGATTCGATCAAAAAAGAAAATTTCATAATAATTAAAGGTCAGATTATCGGTGCTAATAAAAATATAGGTTGTATTAATTTATATGCCCCCCAAGATATAAAGAAGAAAAAGGCTTTATGGGAGTCCGTTAAAGAAATCATGGTGGCAGACACAAATCGGATCTGGATTGTGTTTGGAGATTTTAACGAAGTCCGCAAGAGATCAGAAAGATCAGGATCTTCTTACTCGGCTTCTGGTGCCAGGATATTTAACAATTTTATTGCAGAAACAGGGTTAAATGAAATAAAAATGGGTGAAAGACAGTATACGAGAAGTACGCCAGATTGTGGTACTATGAGCTTGATTGATCGTATTTTAGTTAATGACTCGTTTTTTCAGGTGTGGCAATGCCCGAACGTGAATATTCTCCCTAAAGGATATAGTGATCACTGTCCGTTGTTATTGAAATCTCAAATTGCAGACTTCGGGCCAACATACTTTAAGTTTTTTTAACTCATGGGCCTCCATCCCATCAATCAAACACGTTATTAAGGCGGCATGGGATCAGTCAATATCAAGTGATATGAATCCGATTCAAAGGTTTTGTAAAAAATTAAAACTAACGAAAATTGCTATTAAACAGTGGAGATTGAATACTGCTGATACCAAATTAGCTAGTCTTCAAAAATCAGCTATTGAGTTAGACTTAAAAGCGGAATTGTCAGGTTTATCGCCGAATGAGAAATCAAACAGGGTAAGTATTGATATGCAGATCAGAGAACACGAAGATCTCAAAATTCGAGATATTAAGCAAAAAGCAAGAATTAAATGGAACGTTGAAGGTGACGAGAAATCAAGTTTTTTTCACGGATCATTGAACCACAACAACCGGAAAAATTACATTCATGGCTTATCATTTAAGGGAGTGTGGACGGAGGATCCTAAGGTTATGAAATCAGGTACCGCGAAACACTTTGAGAAAATTTTCTCTGAATCGGATCGGATTAGGCCGAAGTTTATTAGTAACAAGTTTAAAACCCTGTCTGGTGATCAAAAAACACAAATTGAAGAATGTTTCTCAAAAGTGGAAGTGAAAAGGGCGGTATGGGATTGTGGGGATGAGAAGGCCCCGGGGCCGGACGGGTTCACGTTTGCTTTCTAAAAAATTTTTGGCATATTATTGAGAACGATTTATTGAAGGCAATACGGGAATTTGAAAATGGAGGTGACATGAATTGTGGATGTAACTCTTCTTTTTTTACTCTTATTCCAAAATGTGATATTCCACTCACCCTGTCAGAATATCGTCCGATTAGCCTCATTGGTAGCTTCTACAAGATCATCGCTAAATTGTTGGCAAATCGTATGAAACTAATAATCAAAGATATCATTAGCGTTGAACAATCTGCATTTATAGAAGGACGGAATATTTTAGACGGGCCGTTAATTCTAAGTGAAGTAATCTCTTGGTGTAAAAAGATAAAGAAAAAACTTTTAATATTTAAAGTGGATTTTGAAAAAGCGTATGATACTTTAAACTGGGATTTTTTAGATTCTATTTTGAATCAAATGGGCTTTGGAGAAGAATGGAGAAGATGGATTTCCATGTGTCTTTCATCCGCCCGGGCATCCGTTCTCATCAACGGGTCTCCCACGGTGGAATTCAAAATAAATAAGGGTCTTAGACAAGGAGACCCAATGGCACCTTTTTTGTTCGTCATAGCAGTTGAAAGTTTACATGTTGCTATGCGAGAGGCAACACAAAAAGGCGTGTTCCAAGGAATTCAACTTCCGAATGGTGGCCCGCTATTGTCTCATCTTCAATATGCCGACGATACGATATTTATGGGAGAATGGTCGGTTGGGAACGCAAAAAATCTACAACGGGTGCTTAATTGCTTTTATTTAGCATCCGGTCTCAAGGTCAACATGTTTAAAAGTAATATATACGGGTTCGGTGTGGCGAGTGAAGGGGTGGACCGGGTGGCAAGAGTCCTAAAATGTAGTGTTGGTTCATCCCCTTTCAAGTACCTCGGTTTAACAATTGGGGCCCAAATGCATAGACTGGAATATTGGGATGTGATTGTTAACAGATTCCACAAGAAACTTTCTTCTTGGAAAGCCTCAACCTTATCCTATGGGGGTAGGCTGACGCTAATAAAATCCGTTCTCGGGGCCCTCGGTTCGTATTTTTTATCTATCTTTAAAGCTCCGGAAGGTATCATTAAAAAGTTGGAAGCAATAAGAGCAAGATTCTTTTGGGGCTCTAAAAACGGTGAACGGAAAATTAATTGGGTTAGTTGGAAGAAGATTCTCAATCCGTTAAATTCGGGTGGATTAAACGTGCCAAGTATCAAGGCACAAAATTTTGCCTTACTCTTAAAGTGGTGGTGGAGACTGAAGACAGAGAACGGGTCACTATGGAAAGAAGCAATAGTATCCTTACATAATATTTCCAATCTTAATTATCCTTCTAGTAAATTCCCGGGGGTTTGGAATAATATTATAAAAATCCGAAATCATTTAAATAAATTTAATATTCCGATTGATTCTTAGTTTCAGGTGATGCAGAACGCGGATCAGCAGTTGCCGCGGTGGAAATGGGTATTCGAACAAGATGGATCATTTTCAGTATCATCGGCCAGGATTGCTATCCAGAATACGATTGCGGGTCCATCCCATGATGTTAATATTCCGTGGGTGAAAACAGTCCCGATAAGAATCAATATTTTCTTTTGGCGATTATCTCAAAAACAGCTACCAACATGTGTTAATCTGCTGAAACGAGGTATTTTACTACAATCGGCGGTTTGTTGCCTTTGCGAGAGAGAAATCGAGGATGAGACTCATTTGTTCTGGTCCTGCTGTAAATCGAGAGAAATTTGGCTCGAGTTTTGTAGATAGTGGTCCATTGATATCGGGACAATCCGGAGTCTGAACGAGTTAATGGAATGGAATATCAAGGAAAACTTATCAAAAATTAAATCCGTACATTATTTGACAGCGGTTATTTCAATGTTATGGTTTATATGGAGAAACAGGAATAATATAGTTTTTAATAATAATGAAGGTGCGAATAGATATATTTTCGGGGAAGCTCAAGCTCAAGCGTTTTATTGGATTAAGCATAGATCGAAGGTCAAATGGGATAGCCTCTAGTGGCCCGGATGGTGCAGCGATCCACTATCTATCTGAGATCCTAATTGAGGCAGAGGTGCACGAGGTGAATGGAGACATACTCATTGCATAAGTCATGGTGTCTATAATTTCATTTTCATTGTAATTAGTTTTGGGGATGTTCTGGTTTCTTTTAGTATCGTTTTATTTGTATATGTAAACATGGGGTCTAGCAGTCGCTAGTTTTTATTTTAATACAAGGTTTCCGGGGGTTCTTTGCGGGTGATGGCAATACCGAAGCTCGTATTGATGCCCTTGCTGTTAAAAAAAAAAACATGCACGTGTTGTACAATGTTAGCCCTGCAATCCTCGTGAGACTGTCCATTATAACCGTACACAAAATACAACCTACTCTCATCAACGGCGCGTGTTGCTCCACGATAATCACATTAGTCACGAGCGTGTTTAATCTCGATCGTCCATCTTTCAATCCGTTATTTTCTTCGTCCCCCACTTTCCCCACTCCCCACTCGCCATCTGTCCACAAGACAAAACATGTACTCTTTTCTACTTGTTCAAAATTTACCCTTTTACTTTCAAATTTTCGTTTATCTCATCCCAACTTCGTAGATAGTGGTTTGGAATGGATACGTGTGTTATATCTCTTGTTTGTAAATCTAGATATCCCTTATTAAATAAATCAATACTGTGTGTTTTTGTTAGATACGATGCTTTTCTTGTAATAAATGTAGATGTATGATTATAGTAGTAGACATAGATGTTACAACTATTAACTTGGGTCACTAGGTTTCTTGATATTTATATCAATAGAATTCTTACATATTTTCTTAAGTTGATCGTAAAAGTTGAATTAATACGAAATTACTAACATGCCCCGTCTAGAATTCAATTGGCGTAATAACAAGAGCAACGATGAACCAACTTAAAAATGACTTAAAATATTTCTAATCTGATATGACATTCATTTATGATAGTGTAAGAAAGTGATTTTTTTTTAAATTCAGTGATATTTATCAAGTGACATTAGCTTTATTTTTAGATATATGTATCGCTTTTGTATTACAATATAGCATTGTCTAACAGTAAAATCAAAATATTTGACCCGATTCAGTTCAAAACTGAAGAAAAAAAACCCCGAAAAAATTGAAAACTTGTAAAACCGCGGTTCTCGGTCCGGTTCAATCCGATCCAAGACTTCATCCTTTTGGAAGTCGGACCTTAGTCTGGTAGAAACCATTTTTTCGGTTCTAGACTTCTAGAGTTCAGTTCCAAGCGGTTCAGTTCGGTTATTAACGTTATAGGTGGTTGGTAAACTTTCAAAGTACAAGGGTTTAACTTGTAAATAGAACACTTCAATGTACTTATTATTTACGCATGATGCCGTTATTAGTGAAGACTTCAATTCAATCCCACTTCCTCCTCTTTTCATCAAAACCACTGTGTAAAAGCAGAAAGCTAATCGATTTCTTTCCATTTTCCCTCTTTTTTAATCCTCATGAATGCTACTTTACTCATTTATCTCTTCAAGAATTAATGTGCTCTTGCTTCCACACTACATCACATCCACACCATTAATCTTTATAAAAAATGGTGAAAAACCCATCACACCAAGATTCAAATCTATCAACATACATGAAAAAGTTTAAATCTTTTAAACTATTGGAACCCTCATTAGGGATTCTGGGTTTTTTGCTCATTACAATCGGTGTAATTTTTGGGTTTTTTTACTTGGATTATAGAAGTGTTGTTACAGGGGGTGTTTTTAGATTTAGGAATGATAATGGCAAGTTTAAGTGGTTGAAAATAGAGAATGGTAATAGAAATAGAAAAAGATTTGATTTTTTGGATGTAGATGTAGATGGGTGTGACGTGTTTGATGGTGATTGGTTGTGGGATGAAAAATATCCATTGTATGAATCTAAAGATTGCAGATTTTTGGATGAGGGATTTAGGTGTTCTGAAAATGGACGGCGGGATTTGCTTTACACAAAATGGCGTTGGCAGCCTAAAGATTGTAACTTGCCCAGGTTCTTACATAATTCTTTAATTATTTCTTTTTGAATTTATATTTTTGTAATGCAAATTTCTGTTTTGGTAACTGTTTTGTTATGCAATTGGCAATGGGAATTATATATTTTTGCCGAATTATAACTTTAATTATATGAGGGTCAAAAAATGTTGATTGGGGATGGTCAAATACTTTGACTTTTGTGATTCCGGAGGGGAAGGGGTGTGTGATTGGGAAATTGCTCAAAATTGTGTGTATTTGATTGGTAAGAAACATCATAAAAAATATAAATTAGTTAATGAAAAATAATAAAACAACCATTTGGGACATTAAGATATGTATTAGAAACTTGTACATCAATATGTACGAACCTTGAATTTTAGAATTATCCCTCCATAAAGTACATTTTTTTATGCACTTATAAAATAATGGGTTGTCATTAACAAAACTCATTATTTATTGTAAAAAATATAAATATACAATGGTGTTCCTATGTGCAATTTTAAAGTGATTAGATCAGAATAAGAGAATAGAAAATGATGTTGAGTTCTAATAACCTAGTTTGTTAGACCACTCTCAGCCAGACAATTCAGTTTTTGTCACATCAGCGCCACGTCACTGTCACTTACACACGTTTTGTGTTGCATACAGATTTAATGGAAAACGGATGTTGGAAAACATGAGGAACAAACGGGTCGTTTTCGTTGGCGATTCAATCGGGAGAAACCAATGGGAGTCCCTCTTATGCATGTTATCTTCTTCAATCAAACAAAATAATTCAATTTATGAAATTAATGGAAACCCGATCACTAAACACAAAGGGTTTCTAGTGTTCAAATTTAGGGATTACAATTGCACGATTGAGTATTACAGAGCTCCTTTTCTTGTACTACAAAGCCGACCGCCACCTAATTCTCCCGCCAAAATCAGGACTACATTAAAATTGGACCAAATGGATTGGACCTCGTTAAAATGGCGGGATGCTGATGTCATCGTTTTTAATACTGGTCATTGGTGGAATAATGAGAAGACTATAAGAGGGTACATCACTTGGATCTTTTATTTATATATTTATATTTACATATATATTCCATTATTGATGAAATAGGGGGTTTGTTTGACTTTTTTGGTCAAACAATTAAATTCAGAGATTCATAATTGATGTGATTTTGTTTACAAATCTAGCAATAAATTTTTTCGATATGTGTTTCTCATATTTTAATGTAGTTGGTAAGTTTTCCTAACTGTATTTTTTATGAGAGTTTTGAACTTGATAATTATTGTAGTTGACCTCAAAAAGTCAAATGGATATATTTTTTTGTTCAAGCGGAGGGAGTTTGTTCATTCACTTTTCTTCTAATTTTTATATGGATTTCGTTTATGTGGGTGGTTGGATTTGTGGTTTGGAACTAAATATCAATAATCAAATTTGAATTTTTGGATAAATAGATTTTATATACTTCTATGATTATGTGATTATTTAGTGGTCTAATTACAAAGTGTTTGACTTTTTTTCCCACTTCACAAAATCAGTCAAAATGTGTGTGTGTTCACTTTATAGTTATTCTATTTTATCTGTTAAATCCTTTAATAATCAGAACTTTCCAAAACATCTTCTGATTATGCCATTATTTAATTTAATTATTGTTTAGAGGATGTTACTTCCAAGAAGGAGCACACGTGAAGATGGAAATGAAAGTAGAAACTGCATACAAAAGGGCAATAGAAACAGTTATATCTTGGATAAATAGTGAAATAAATAAAACAAAAACACAAGTGTTTTTCCGTACATACGCCCCTGTACATTTCAGGTTTGTTCTTTTATCTATATTTATGCTAGCTAGATGTTGCAAAATAAGTGGGCCCAGTGGGTTGTGTAACATGTTAAGTTGTATACGGGTCAAAACGGGCAGGGTCAGGCTAACCACAACCCAAATGCATCTTTTTCTCTTTTAGAAAAACCAAACTGCATAAAAATAAAATTCATTTAAGGTATTGAACTTTTTTCGCGACCAAAATAAGGATTTTTTTTCTTACCGTTGTTAAAAGATTTTCGGCTACATTCTGTTCCAAAAAAGTCGTCGTTTTGGTCGCACAATTATTTTTCAATACGTGTAATTTCTTTAAGAGGTAAAATAAGTCCTGATTTTGCTCACAAAAATAGTTTAGTACCCTTAATTTTGAAAAAGAAAATGTTTAGTACATCAATCGGAAATTTTAAAAAAGTTTGGTATCTTGTTAAATACCTTCTATAAATATATAATTCGTTAAATATAATTATTACAACAGCAATCTAAGTTTTGTATAATATAACCATTAGAAGGTAATATATGCATTTTGAAGTAACACATTTTGGCAACTTTTGACTTGTTCAAGTGTTCAACGTAATTTGATTTTATCTAATTTAACCCAATATTTACTCACAAATTTGTCAAATATAACAATCTTTACAGAGGCGGGAACTGGAGAGCAGGTGGAAATTGCCACAGAGAAACACTACCAAATCTCGGTTCTTCAGCACTACAACAATCATCTTCTAATTGGCCACAATATCATATATTTAAAGATTTTATTTCAAATCATTCAAAAAACATATCAAAAGTATTAAATATACTCAACACGACAATTATGTCGTCTAGAAGAAAAGACGGGCATCCTTCTTTATATTATCTTGGCCCGAAACTAAGCCCTGCATCCAAACACAGACAAGATTGCAGCCATTGGTGTCTTCCTGGTGTTCCTGATGCATGGAACGAGATTCTTTATGCCTTGATTTTGAAACATACAGTTATTTCTGTTATGAATAATTCTTTAATTTAGCATATTTGATGACATAAAGTTATTTAGGGTGTATGTATATATATGCTTTTTGATGACTATATATACAAAGATGATTGGAGTTTTGACATCTAGATCGAGGAGATGCTTTAATTGGAGAATCGAACATGAAAATGTTTATAGATTAGGTTGTTTTTAATTCGATTCCCGTGTTTTTTGCAAGGAAGTTGGGTGTGTGTTTTTGGGATTTGGTATCTTTAGTTAGATACTACTTAGATCTAGGTTCAATTATTACTTTTTTTTTTTGTTTTAATCAAATTAAGAACATGGATGGAGAATCAATCGCAGGAACATGGAGGTGTTGTAGCTAGTTTCTACTAGTGACGAGCCCGTTTCGGTCCTCGTTGCTAGCTTCGATTTGGCTGGTTAAACGCCTGAAACGATGACTTGTATCAAAAGTTATGACTATTTTAGTGTAGCCATTTTTTTGTTGTTGCACGATCTAGGCCTTAAGTAACAATCAGGCATGTTCCTCCATATTTGGGCCTGCATCAGAAAATTAATAAATATTAATAAATTTTAAGGCCTCTAAATTTTCAACTTTTGCATAATGGAACTATAGGTGTATATATATTATTGGATTGGACTTTGAGGTAATTGTTGTTGACACTGGTGTTGGTAAGTTTGGTACATGTGTGGCTGATGTTCAAGATCCCTTAAGATCTAAATGAAAAGACCAAAAGTGCAAAACAGATGTAGAAAGAGCAGTATATATTTGACAGTAACCAGCTCACAAAAGCTTAGATCAACCACACGAATCAGATAAAAGTTAGCTGCCCATACACATATATGTATATGTAAATCTGTATGTATATATTCTCCCACACATGCAGCATGCATGTGTGTGACACCTATGGCTTTTTTGTCTTTTTGCTAGTGTGACCATAACTAGTTGTAGGGGTGGACCTACCATATAGCACATGGTAGCATGTGCAACAACTCAAAATTCCCCGAATTTTTATTTCTTAGTGTAGGTCAGTAGGTGATACTCCTAAGCAAAAAAATGTGCAACCGGTGCTATTGTATTAAAGAATAGTACTTCGTATAATATACTCCCTCCGTCCCACAAAAAACTTCCCATTTGAGTTTGACACAAGTTTTAAGGTTATAGTTAGTAGTGGGGTATTGGTAATAATTTTGACTAAAATATAAGATTGGTTTGGAGAGAGAAAGATAGTTAGTGGATAGTAAGTGGTGGGGTCCTTAATAATAATAGTATTTTATTATGTGGAGCCCATCAAATGTATGAAATGGGAAGTTTTTTGTGGGACAAAAATTTAAGGTCAAATGAGAAGTTTTTTGTGGGACGGAGGGAGTATGTTTTATTGAAATATTTATTAAAAAATAGCTTTAAACAAATTATAATCAAAGTCCGGAATAAAATTGAGTAACCCCTTAATTTTTTTCCTGAGTCCACCAGTAACTAGTTGTAGCATCATGTGTTAATTATTTGGAAGACAGTGTTATATGTGCAAGTGAAAGAAATGAATAGAATGACAACCAAGTATATTCTCAAGATGAGAAAATCTGTGTTTGGGTGGTGTGTGTTGTTGCATTGGCTTGTGCTGCTATAATCTATCTTCATTTCCCACAACTGGATAGAATCATGAACACACTTCATGATCCTCTTGTGGGTCATGAATTGACAAATTGGCTACATGGGTCCCACTACCTCACATGTCCACCCCCCCCCCCCCCCCCCCACCAAACACATATTCTTTCATTCTTTACTCTATGCCCATACCTTCTCCTTTCCCTATTTATTCAATTCAAGAAACCAAAAAAATAAAGTAAAGAGAAAGAAACAGTTGAAGTAGCTACTTTATATATTAAGTTGTGACAGTTGAAAGCTTACTAAAAGAAAGATAAAGATTATGGAAGTTATTGAAGATGATTTGTTGTTTGCGGACTTGAATAAAAGGATCTCACTTCTCATCATGGATGATGATGATCAACACCCTACTCTTCACTGCCCTCCCGTTTCTTTCCAGGTTTACCCCTCTCTCTCTCTCTCAAACACACACACACATTTGTATTTTTTACGGAAGTTTCCCTGAAATCAGTCTCTCGGCATCTGGTTAGAGTTATAATTAATGTGTACATTCTACGTCTTTCATACCCATCATTTGAAGGTATTGTGTATTGTTTTATTGTTGATTCCCTCACACACAGTCACACACGCACAAAATAAAATAACACTTCCATAAGTACACTACAAATAAGAAATAACTATAACATGCCGTTTTTAACTCTACGAAACATTTTTTAGTGTACAAATCACCTCCCATAAAAAACAGTACGTGCATTAGAGGCTTTCTATTTGCGGAAAGTGATGCATATCAAGATGCGAAATTGTATATATAATATTATCAAATGTTATTACTTCATGAATAGTTGATGAATATTGTTTTTTTTTTCTCTTTTTCTTTTTATTACATTTAAGTTGTTGTTGGTTTTCTCTCTTGATCTTTCACGTGATTCTAACGAAATTAACCACAAAAGTTAGTTTATAAATATGATGTGTATCTTTATAACCGCCGTGAAGCGCGGGCCACCTCCTCGTATATAACATAACCAAAAAAGAACCCTTTCTATTTTTGCCAAGTTCCACTTATTTGGGTAATTAATTACCCTTAATTTGTTTCTCTCTCTAACTCAAATGTTTTTATTTACTCTTATATATATATAGGTTCTCTCTCAAGCAATTCACCCGATTTATAACCAAATACCTAATTACCAAGATCAAAATGGTAGAAAAGAAACCAAAGGCACTGGAGTGTTCATCCCACAATCATCTAATAATCCAAGAAGGAGTAAGCAATCAAGATCCAAGTCTTCGAACACGAGGGTTCACACTCAAAGGCATGTCGATACTTCTAATGGACACTTTCCTCATGATCAATCTTACCACAATCACAATTATGATACTACTAACACTTCTTACAATTCCCTTAATCACAAAAGATACTACTAATTAATATCAATTAATTTGCAGTTCAAAAAAGATATTAATCAATTAGGTACGTAGTACTATAAACTTCTATACAGTTTGATGTATAAGGACCAGTTCATCTGGGTAAGTGTGTACGTAATTTGTTGTATCTATTTTATGGAAAGATGAGTGATTTTTTGTCAACAATTTGTAATTGAACTTGATACTAAACAACCTTGTAACCCTGTATAATTAATTTATATCAAAATTATGGTTTTTTAATTACATTTTAATTTATAGGCTTTTACATATTAAACAAAAAGTAAGCCAATTTCAAATTATGTCCCATGTTATTCAAATCATTAACACATCCGATTCAATTAAATACTTATCTATCTACCGTGGGGCATTGTGGAGAGGGACTTTATTTAATTAATTCAAAATTTATCTTCGATCTGTTTTATTAAGAGGCAAAATAAGTTCATTCTATGATTCATATATTGATTAATAGATGTTGGGTACTATTTTATTGTAATTAATAGTCTAGGGGGCAAGATTGCCAACATTGTATAGTAGTTTGATTAGTCTTAGGATTAGTTAAGTAATTAAGGACATGGTATATAAACCAAATTGTAATCCTTAATTCCTAACTTTTGCCATTAATCTAATTCTCTCTTGCAATTGTTCTCTCCTCCCTCTCTCTACTTTCTCTCACTAAAACTCTCATCTTCTTCACTAAGTTTCATCACAAGTTCATCATCTAATCATCAAGCCATATATTGATTGTTGTTTTAAGCATTTCAATAGAGCATACCAAACACTATAGATATGCGCGATTAAAAATATGTTTCTTAATGAGATCATTAAGAGAGCTTACCAACAACCAATTTATCTCTTTTTTTTCTTTTTTTTTCTTTCAGTTTTCAGATTGTAAATTTTAGTCGGGTTTAGGAGAAGTCCATCATGGGAATAGAACAATTCAAGCGACTGCCATGAGCAATGTGGGTCACAGTCCCCGTCACGTGCTTTGCCCAATCAAGGTCGGATAGGCATGGCATAGACATCACGAATGGGGGTATTTATAACTAAACTAGTCTGTTCTTTTTCTTTAACAATGTATTCGTATTAAAAATGATTAAGCAAAGTACTTAAATCCGAATATTAATATATTGTTTTAAACAATGGTTTTTGAAGAAAACTATAATAAACAATTTGAAAAAAAAAGCAAATAAATTAATGGGATATGATGAACAATTGAAATCAATAGTATTGCTTCGGTTGTTGTACACTAGAAAATTGACTACGAATCTAATTGTGTTAAGGGTTTTGATACTCGTCTGTCATTAGACATGCATAAAATACTTTTACATCAATCTATATCTAACCCCTGAATATTAGGAACTACTTCCCCCTTGGATTAATATACAACTTTTATGCATCTAATCACATCCCTAAGATCTATCATTATCAAAACATTTGTGTTAAATAAGAGACTCAACCAAACCGTTTCTAATTAATTTTTTTCACATTGCCATTCTGTAATTTACAATTTTTAATTGTAATTGTATTTTTTACCGTATTTTATTGAATAATTTCTGTATTAATTCTTATAGTTGATTCATGTCTAGTCTTAGTCTGAGTAAGCCCAAATTCAGACTTGTAAGCCCAGTCCGATAAGCCAGACTTGATAAACATAGCCAAGTCACTTAACTACTTTTGTTGCTATCTACCCATATTTCCACTTATTAATATGATAATAGGAGTATGTATTTAGATTCGTGACAATTTTGTAAAAATATACTTATATTTATAGATAATATATTCATAGTGGTGGGTTCATGCGAGAACACCCTATTTGCGAGAATGGTGAGAACACATTAGAACCATTAGATATTGAAATGTATGGCTAAGATCATTAGCGGTAATTTCGTAATTAAGTAATCATCTAAGAATTAAATTTTGAATTCGGAGGGGTAATATGGTAAATTGGATTTCCAATTAAACAACTTCCCCCTCCCCAAGAAAACGTATCAAACACAATCTCTCACACACACTTGTGTGTTTTGATTTTTCTCTCAAGTGGTCTTCAAAATTCCGGTGACCATCTATAGACTTGATTTCCGGTGACAGCCACAATCTTCATCACAAAATTCCGGTTACCATCTACACTTAATTTCCGGTTGAAATCAGATCTTATAGAACATGTTTCTGTTTTCACTTGTCTGTCCCATCTAGCTTCTTCAACATCACGCTGTCGTAGAAGAACAACCGGCGATGAGTGGTGTAGCAAATCAATACCCGTCAAGGGTTCAGATCCGGTGATAGTAAAATCGTGATTAGGGTTCAGATCCGGCAGACCAGCCTCCGGTGAAACTCTCTTCTCTTTCTAAAAATTGTCGTGTGTCGCCGGAAACCTTCAAAACAGCCGTCAGATATCGATGGGAAACGAAGGAAGATGGCGGCGGTTGTTTCAGATCTAGGGTTCCACTGCCTGGTTGTTCACGGTGGAGAAACCACGAAGGAAACTTGCGGCAGTTGTTTCAGATCTGGGGTTCCAGCCGTATGCACCGCCGCCGCTGACAAAGTGTTTCACATCTAGGGTGGGTTCCGACGATTGTGGTTGCGAAGGTGGTGGTTCCGACCAGAATGCGGCAATGTTTTATGACGGTTGTGGTTGAATGATAGCTTTCGTTTGAATGCTTGTTCATGAGTGATCTGGTAGTGATCAGATGGTGTGTACGAAAATGTGCACCAGTGAACATTACTGAACATGTGCTCCAGTGAACATTACTCTGAAAATGTTTAAGGATTTTCTTTTGCATAAAATCTAGAGTTTATGTTGTTCAATGTTTTATTCGGTTAAAAGCTATGTATACTAGTAAAAATTATTGAAAATGTGTTATTTGTTAATCAAATATACAGTTGTATATTATTGAACATACGATGTCTGTTCACTAGTGAACTTCTTGTCAGTGTTTATCTTTAGTTTTTGAATGGTGTTAAATTGTTAATCTCTTAGATCTTAGTTTTTTTCAATGTAACTGTGTTCACTAGCGATTAATAATAATTAATGGATTTATTTTTAATTTTGGTAATGTGTTCATTAGAAATTTGTAAATTTTAGAATGTGTTCACTAATGAACTTGCGGATCAATTAAATATGGTAACCGTATTTTGTGTTAATGAATTGCTTTAATTAAAAAAGGTAAAAAGACCTTATTACCCTTTTAATTAAATAAACTAACTAAAACAGATTAGTGGTCAGGATTCGTTCTCGTAAGTTCTCGCAAATAGGGTGTTCTCGCTTGAACTCACCTCTATATTCATAATACTACATAAAATTTATTTTTTTTAGAAAAATGTTATTATATGTAATATCAACATGTTAAAAGCATACAAAATGCTAACAATAATAGGTTCCTAAGGCGCATTAATGTTGGTAAAGTGATGCATTCAACATTAACGTGTTTTGAGAATTTGAGACCATTTAAAAACAGCTTAATTCTACTTACCATTTACATATCTTTAATGTTTCTACCACTTAATTTATTTTAAACACTAGAAACTTACATTTTTTTAATGGAACTTTCATCACTATTTCAATTATGAAACATTAAATAAAATTCACCGTTTGTTTAGGGTTTAGGCAAACTTCATTTTTTATTAATATTAAAATAAGAATTACCCGTCTTGGGAATTCGTTTATCTTTTTATTTTTGGATACTGTTTGTGTTTGACAATCGATCACATACTATAATGTTTTTGACAACAAATTTTATGAATTGTAATTTGACCAATTAAAATCAATTCAAAGTTCATGATGTATATTTTCAGTATAAAATATAGATAAAATGTCTTTTTAGTTGAGAGAAAGAATGTTCAAGGTAGTCTAAATATTTTATCTAGTCCCAAGGGACAATTAATATCCATTGGATAAAGAAAAAGTCAAAGGTTAATATCAAGATTCAAACAACCACCACTACTACAAACACATGTGCTTCAATATATCAATACCCCACCCGCCTCCGGCGGCCGGAGCAGCGGATGGCGGCGGACGGCGGCGATCGGCGGTGGCCGGTGGTGGTGACCGGTGGTGGTGGTCATGACTTGAAACACATGTGTTTGAAACAATGTGATTTGATCATGACCATTTTGATCCAATGGCTAGGATTTGTCCCTTGTGACTATACAAAACCCTTAGACTACCTAGAACAGAACTCTTAGTTGAGATATTCAATGTTTTTGGATATAAAATAATATAAATGACGAAAATGTGGATTTGGGAAGATTCGCATATCACTTTCAAAAGAGACTATAAACTTGTATTGTTGTTGAGATATTCTTAAGTTCTTAGCTTTGTCTCTTGGACATGTTACCTACACATATTACTTGAATTCATTTTCTTGGTTAGAAATTGAAGGAGGAAAGTGGCCGGCCACCATGGAGGGAGAGGTGAACAACTTCATTGTGGTTTGGATAGTAGTGTTTCTAGGTCTTCTCTATTCTTACATCATTCGCAAGTTCATCCCAAAAGGCGCAACTAGATTTTCGGCTTTATCCATCGTTATATGCCTCTTTCTATGGTTTCCGCTCAATCTAACCACCATACACCTTGGTGGTTTAACCTCTTTCTTTATAGCATGGCTCGCAAACTTCAAACTTCTTCTCTTCGCCTATGGAAAAGGCCCGCTTTCTTCGGATCCGTCGATCCCATTGTCTAGCTTTATCCTCATGGCATGCCTGCCAATCAGACCTGTCTACACTTCATCTCCTTCATACCCTGCTGAAAAGCTCATTCAGAAAACCAAGAAAAAGGAGAAGAAAATAGTTTTAGCAAAGGTTTTGTTGTTCGGGATGTTACTTAAGGCGTATGATTATAATGAATATATTCACCCATATTTGACGATGTCCTTGTATTGCATCCATATATACTTGATGCTCGAGGTTGTGCTTGCCATGCTTGCATTTGTGGCTCGAACCCTAGTGCAAATGGAATTGGAGCCACAATTTGATGAGCCTTATCTTGCTACTTCCCTCCAAGACTTTTGGGGCAAAAGGTGGAACCTAATGGTCACTAGAATTCTACATCCAACTATATATGAACCTATTCATTCCATTTCTACATGTTTTATATCAAGAAAACGGGCATCTTTAGTTGCAGTTTTTACAACGTTTCTCGTTTCAGGGTTGATGCACGAGTTCATATTCTACAACATTGGAAGATTAAAACCTACGGGCGAAGTTACTTGTTTTTTCTTATTACATGGAGTATTGTTAAGCATTGAAGTTGTCATCAAGAGAGCAACAAAGGGAAAATTACATTTGCCACCCATTGTGTCTCGACTATTAACTTTGGGATGCGTGCTAGTTACTTGTTTTTGGTTGTTCTTTCCACCATTTTTACGTTTCAAACCAGATGTTCGTGGTTGTCAAGAAACTATCGCGTTTTTAGAGTTTGTAGCAAATGGTCAACTAATTAGCCCTAGTAACGCGTCTTGCCCGTACCTATTGAGTTAAATATGTTTTTAAAGTTTGTAGCAAATGGTCAACTAATTAGCCCTAGAGTTAATTATCTAAGATGCACTCCAATAAAGACTAAAGAAAAATAATCTTCTTTAGTGTTAAACTAGTGTTATCATCTTATTTGTAACTACTAAAGTTTGTCGATTTTTTTAATTAAAATAAAGAATCTTCTACTATTAGATTAATGTTATCAATTTATTTGTAATGGTCGGAGTTTGTGTTATAGAAGTTTTTGTCGCACGTTAATTTCAAGAGAAAGTCGTCAAGAGCGATTTTCCCAAGTTCTTTATCGTTTAAACCTATAATGTAAATAACTGAACTTTCATATGCGATCATAGCTTCCAACGCTCAAACTATTTGTCGATGTTTTGCGTTGAGGTTAAGCCGGATGTTTTGTATCATAATAAATGATACGTAGATTTCATTATTTTTGAGATAAAAGTTTATAATAAGGATTATATTGATTAAAATGGAAGACGCTCCTACTTATTTTGAATAAAATGATATTAATAATTTTTAAAAATAAAAATAAAAATATAAATATAAATATAATATATTAATATAGATAGTTGGTGGAAATGTGTTCTTATACTAGAAAATATAAATTTTAAAATACATCACTTATTTTAAAACCGTCAAAAATAAAATATGTGTCAATTAATGTGTTTTATATATATCTAAAGTTATAAAATATAATCTATAATATATTTAAAAGTATAAAACAAAAAAAAAATCGATATAAATTTTTTTAAGTAATAATAGGTTATTGTGATTTTGATAGCTTTCTATATTTACTGGTTACCATGAATCATAAAATATCTTTCCGTTTCCAGTGCAGATTTTATCAAATTAGTGTAAAATGTTAATACTTTGACTAACATACTCAGGTTAATAATAATATTCATCTAATATTTTATATGTTAAATAAATACATACATAAAATACTAGTACTTCGCTAACAAAAGCATTCCAAACCAAGCCCCAAATGAGGATTGTGCCAAGTTTTAAAACTCGGATTTTAATTTGAAATGGTCGATGCTCTATAAACGGTCGAACCGGTTCAACCGTTAGTTGAACCGGATTACAATACTATTGAGTATTTATGTTAAATTAGTTATGCAAAAGGTATATAAATACAAAAAAAAATCCTAAAGAATAGAAAACAAATATTATAACAAATCTAAAAATTTCATAAACTTCTAAAAAAAATAATCTTTGAGTTTTTAATTTATAAAAATTGTAACAAACATTTGATATTTAACTAAAAACTTGGTGCTTTAAACTTTATAACATATATGTTAAAATAAAACTTAAAATAAAAAATAATACAAAATATTCACTTTAATAATAAAAAAAAAGTGAGATTAAAAGGAAAAGAATACCGGTTCAAATATCCCGATCTGACCAGGTTCACAGTTAACCCGCCCGAATCGAAACGGTTCATAATAGATAGACTTTGACCCAATCAATTTAGTCCGGCATACTTCAATTTTTCCGTAAGACCAGTACAACATACCGGTCGAACACAAGCCGACCCATTTCCGGCGACACCTTCTCCCCAACACACCCCTCTTCCGGCGACACCTCCATCACACAGCCGACCCATTTCCGGCGACATCTTCTCCCTCCACCCTCTCCTCCGACCTCTTACTCACGACATTAATTAAAAATTCTTGCTGAATCGGAGACGGAAAGTATCAATCTTTATTACACTTCTGATTCTAATTGGCTGCTTCGCATCACCGCACGCCAGTTTTGCTCAGGTATTCGAAATCGCATTAATCGTTGGTTCATAGGGATTAGGGGTTCTTACAATTTTGAGTTGTTAGCTTAAATTGGCAAATCTAATATCTGCTACTTTGTGTAGTCCATCTGTTCGATAAAATGCTCAACCGAATACAACTTCACTCTCTTACATATCATGCTATAGTCAATTTAAGAATGAGGCTATCAAGTGATTGGAGTAGCATCCATAAATCACAAATTAACAATAGATATTGCGTTAATCATTAAGATTAATAATGTAGATTACAATTCGAGAGTTTGTTTTGCTTAATTGCTTAGTAGTCTATCAACCTGTGGCTAATCAATGATTTTTTTTTTCTAATTTAATTTTCTTGTTAGAGCTGATTACAGGCTGGCATGGCGAATAGCAAGTATGAGTATGTGAAATCATTTGAAATCGAAGATGACCTAATGTATCCTAATTTGATTGTAGTTCGAATTGATGGTCGCCATTTTAAAAGGTAAACCTATAACCATAATATATTTTAATGTATTTTTATGAAGAGTAAATTACATGAATGGTCCCTGTGGTTTGATAAAAGTTTTGAATTTGGTCCCTAACTTCTAAAAATTACACCTATGGTCACTGTGGTATAGACTTCGTATTGCTTTTGGTCCCTAAGCGGAACGGACGTTAAAAATCTTAGGTTAAACAGCAGTACATGCCCTCCACGTGAGGGTGTTTTTGTCATTTCATTTTAAACCTTTTTTTGTTTTTTTAGCTTATCATCTCCAAAACATCTTCTCAAGAAAACACAATATTGAGGATGACGGTGGAGGTCCATAGATTTAAACCCAATGTTGATGATGACGGTCGAGGGAGGGAAATAATCGGAAAATCAAGTTCCGGTATACACAGTCGCTGGAATTTGTACGCAAATGGAAATTTTTTCAATGGGCCACTGTAACTATAATAGCGGGTAATCGGAAATCAAGCTCCGGTACAAACTTTATGTGGTATTTGCATCATCACTGGAATTTGTACATGGAACAAACAAAGGGGTTTCTAAGATTGTCGGAATATAAATCAAAGTCACCCCTGAATCACATCTGTAACTTTTCTAAACCCTAAATGACAAAAATTGAAACTTTTCTTCTTCTTCCCCTCACCCCTAACCTAAGGATAGATGTGACGGCAGTTATGCAGGTTTTCCGGCGACGACATGGTGTTGTTGAAATCGAGAAATCTCTGTCTGTAACCAGATCTCAAAATCGAGTAACCACCGCCGGAAATCAAGAAAACTCTTGTGTTTATTTGTCTTTTAGATCTGAAAATGAGATATCAATGTGTTTTATTAGCCCTTTTTTGTTCTTGAAGACTGCCAATAACCACCGCCGCCAAAATCCTCACCCACCACCGCCGCCACACAAGTAGATGTTTGGCACCATGGCGGTCGGAAAAAGAGGAGAGGTGAAGAAGAAAGGGTCGAGGTAGAGTATAGTAGAGTAGCAGTTGATGTAATATGGGCTGTAGAGAAGAAAGGGATACAAACATACAGTGAAATGACAAAATTACCCTCATGTGGTGAGCATGTGCTTGTTTTTAACGACAATATTTAACGTCCGTTATGCTTAGGGACCAAAAGCAATACGAAGTGCATACCACGGTGACCATGAGTGTAATTTCTGGAAGTTAAGGACTAAATCCAAAACTTTTATCAAACCACAGGGACTATTCGTGTAATTTACTCTTTTATGAATCATACTTTATTAGGTTATATGCCAAATTTTACAGATTTTCTGAAATTAACGAGTTTGAAAAACCTAACGATGAAAGGGGTTTAAGTCTGATGAACTGTTGTGCAACTTCAGTATTGGAGAAATATCCAGATATAATCTTGGGTTATGGTTTTTGTGATGAATATAGTTTCATTTTCAAGAAGGAAACCAAATTTTACCAAAGGCGTGCCAGGTAAATATTATTATTATTTTTCATTTATTTATATAATTATCTTTTTAACATCTTATACCTTAACACTACAGTAAAATGCTGTCACTAATTGTGTCCTTTTTCACATCTGTATACGTTTCAAAATGGAGAGATTATTTTCCCGAAAATGATATGAAATCTACTCCTTCATTCAAATCACGGGTTATATGCTGTCCATCAATGGAGGTTCTTCAAGCATATCTTGCATGGAGACAAAGAGAATGTGAGAGAAATTAAATTACTTATCTGCCCCTACCTGTACATACATCTTCACTAAGTTTGCCATCTGTTTGATCTTAAATTGGTCCTTCTTGCATACTTTTTTCAAGGTCATAACAATAACCAGTACAATACTTGCTTTTGGATGTTGATTAAAAGTGGGAAATCAGAAAAAGAAGCACACGAAATCTTAAAGGTGTGTTTGATTAGCTTATTTTATACATTTTAATACCCTGAACTTCCCTGAATTATTAAAATTGCAGCACGGTACCCTGAACTTGACAAAATGCTTGATTTAGTACCCTGACTCATTAATTTGATCTCGTTTTTTACCTGACTTACTTTCGTTGGAGCTTTTGACGGACTAAGAAATATACGTTCATCTATGTATATTGATATTAGAAGCAAATCACGTGGGGGAAAAAATAATAATAAGACCAGTTAGTGAGTCAGGGTACTAAATCGAGAATCGACCATTTTGTCAACATGTACCATGCTGAACGTTTAATAGTTCAGGGTAGTAGAAGACCTAGTCAGCCGAGTTCAGGGTACTAAACTGCATTTTGGGTTTTTATCTAGGGTACCCAAAAGCAAGAAAAAAACGAGATTTTGTTCCAACAATTCGGTATCAACTACAAAAAACTTCCTAGTATGTATCGACAGGGTTCTTGTATTCTCAAAACAGAGGTTGATGAGACATTAAAAGTCAAAGACAATGAAGCCCTAGTCAAAAGAATGAGGAAAAAGGTTATAATTGTCCATTCAGAAAATATAGCTTCTAGAAGTTTCTGGAATGAATATCCATGTCTTTGCAAGGAGATCGGTAGTTTTGAGCAAAACGTGAATAATATTAAACAAGAATATGTGAAATCATTTGTGTCAGAAAACAAGTTGCTGCCATTTACTTGGATTGTCATAAGAATCGATGGCTCTCATTTCCACAGGTAAAATATATCATTATCTTAACAATATATATTTTTTATTAAAATAATAATGATTTTTTATTTTTATTTTTATATTCCACTAGATTTTCTGAGGTTCAAGAATTTGAGAAGCCTAATGATGAGCAAGCTCTGAAACTTATGAACTCATGTGCAGTTGCTGTATTGGAGGAATTTAATGATATTGTATTTGCATATGGAGTGAGTGATGAATACAGGTAAGTTAGTTATTGTTTTAAATAAAATTATTTATTAATTAAAACATGTAATTAGTGTCAACATTTATGATTTACAGCTTTGTTTTGAAGAGAAATTCTCAGCTCTATCGAAGACATTCCAGGTCTGTTTATTGAATTATCATATTATATAAGTTTATTTGTAATTTATGATGATTTTGTAATAATTAGAGTAAATTACAGAAATTGACCCTCTGGTCTTTCGAATTCTACTATATGTCCCTCTATTTTTTCCCGTTTTTTGTCCTTATGGTTCCGAATTTCATTCTTTTGTCCCTGAGATCATTAAATTTCATTTTTCTCGTCCATTTTTGAAATATAATGACCAAAATACCCTTATAATATTTTCGTCCATGGTAAAAGGAAGCAAATGAATCAATTGCAGAAAAAGAAAATAAAAAGGAAATAGAAAATCAATTAAAAAACCAGGAAAAAAAAATTATAAGGGTATTTTGGTCATATTAGGTAAAAATGAACGAAAAAATGAAATTTGAAGACCATAGGGACAAAAATTACGAATTTAAAACGTACCGGGACAAAAAAAAAATGAAATTAAAAGTATAGAGACAAAATCATTGAATTTGGAAGACACTGGGACAAATTCTGTAATTTACTGATAATTATATTTAACAGTGAAATAGTATCTGCAACTGTCTCAATCTTCTCGTCTACATATGTGATGAAATGGAAAGAATTTTTCCCTAACAAAGAATTAAAGTACCCGCCAAATTTTGACGGGCGGGCCGTTTGCTATCCATCATATGAAATTATTCGAGATTATTTAGCTTGGAGACAAGTTGATTGTGAGTAAAATTTGACACTATTTTATTATTATTAAATTTTATTATTATTATTGAATTTTATTTGTAATACATGTTTTAATTTGTGTAGGTCATATAAACAATCAATATAACACTTGCTTTTGGATGCTAGTTAAGTCTGGCAAAAGCACAAGGGAAGCTCAAAGTATCTTAAAGGTCTTGTAATTGAAGTATAATTTTGTTGAAAATAGCAAGTAATTGTGGAATGATGATACAGTTGACCAAATGATTTGAATGTTTGACTTTGTTTTACAGGGTACTCAAACATTGGAGAAAAATCAGTTGCTATCTCAGTTATTTGGTATCGATTACAATTTGTTGCCCGTTATATTCCGCAATGGTTCTTCTGTGTTGCGGGACAAGGTCATCTCTCTCTCTCTCTCTCTCACACACACACACACACACACACCGTATTAATGTTTGAAAATTTGTTTTATACCCAGAAAAAAGTAGTTGTGGAATACCCGAATATAATCGAAGATGGCTTTTGGGAAGGTCACCCACTCATACTTGAAGAGACATCCTCGAGATCCTAATCCCTTTGATTTACTTGATTCAGGGTACTAAATCGACTATTTTGTTAAGTTCAGGGTACCATGTTGCACATTTAATAGTTCATGATAGTAGATGATTCAGTAAGCCAAGTTTAGGACACTAAAATGTATTTTGGCTTACTGGTATTAATTTTTTTTTTTTATGGAAATTTACGAAACTAAATCGAATCATGTTTTCTTGGTAGTCACATCACATATTACGACAATGGACATATGGTTGAAACGTGTTGGTAATATTTAGTCTGTTATACTTGTTCTCTGATGTAACACTAGAATGCAAATGATATGTAAGATGTCATTATTCCATTGAAAGTGATTTGTCACAACATAACAATGCATTCAAATTGCCTCAACTTCAAGAAAGAGTTCAATCATAGAGAAGTAATGTAAATCAATTGAAAATAAGAAAAATTAGTCATGTAAAAAACTTTTATGAAGTCATTTCAGAGTCTTTCACAACATAAACACTTTTAAATAATATTTTGTTGTCGTGGTTATTTCTGAGTCTTTCATTGATCATCTGGTAAATGTTTACTCTAGTAAGAGTTTGAACCTGTAATTTTTATGAAGTCATTTCAGACGTCTTTATCACTAGATCATTACTAAATGGTTACCAACAATACCACCACTTTCATTTATGTTCTTAGGTAGTCACATGCTCAAAGCAAAGACTGGTACATATACCTAAGATCAATGATGGATTTGGTTTGTGATTGCTACTTATATCTTACATAATACACGACCACCCGAAATAACGTCTACTTACATTTAATCATACTTAATTCACATATCATTATATCCCGTTTACATGTAAACATATTTGATTTCAACATTTCATTTCTAATATAAGCACCCAAAAAATTCTTTTGCTTTAAAATTTTTAAAATCAATTCTCAGATAAACCTCCTATATATACATATCAACATATTGTTGCATTTCGTTCATTCATTCGTCCATCGTAAGTAAATTTGTACTCGTTGATCAATGGTGCATTAACCGTTTCACACCAGCAATAGCAAATTTGGAAAGGAGTTGTTTCTCTAATATTAAGGTTTTTGACTTTTTGTGTTCTATATATCATCGCTTCCTCTTTCACTTATAATGTTTATTTTCATCTTGATAAACAAATAATGTGAGTTTGGAGTTACTAGAAATTTGAAATGATATACAACTGAAAAAATGATTGATTTAATATTAGTCTTACTAATTTGATCTTATTTTTTCACAATTTCAATATATTGAATTCAACGTATATTTTTGTACTCCGTCAAATATTCCAACAAAAGTAAATCAAGTAAGAAAATGTGATCGAGTTAACGAGTCAAAGTACTAATTGAACATTTTTTCAAGTTTGAGGTAGCATGTTGTACCTTTTTATGGTACCGGTAAACATAACAGCCAAATTTAGGGTACTAAATGCATTTTGTTTTTTTTAACAATCACAATTAATTAAGCATGTAATTAGCTTAACTGGATTTGGTGATTCGGTTTTAGGTGAAAGCAATGGAGAGGGAAGAAGTGCAACGTGGATTCCTACCGCAACACCAAGAAACACAACCAGGAAAAGAATACCTCATGAAACCTCTTCCTCAATTCGCAAATCCTCATTACAAACCCTCGGACAAACTTTATGTACGTTTTATTCGTTAATTTATGAACCAAACATTATTGTCTTGATTACTTTTTGAGATAATTACAAAATAAATTTGTGCAACTTTATTTTCTAAAAAAAAAAAATGATATTTCTTCCTGCCCACATCTACTCACTTCTAAGCTTGACATGTGTAATCAAATAATTCGCTTTCCTCATATCATCCGTTGATTTTGACACTTGTCATGATCAAATGGATAGGCACATTAGTAGACACAAATGATAAGCACCAATACCATTACTCCTTCTCAAAATAGATAATGCTATTTCATTTTTTTACGATTGTGCGAATCCGGATTTTAGTTGTGCGACTCGGATGTTTTTTTTGTATGATCAGACCATTTTCTTGTGCAACTGATGTACGACCAGAATATTTTTTTGGGACCAAACCAATTTTTGTGCGACCAGATGACACTTATCAAATTTTGTGCGAAGTTTCAAAGTCGCATGGCTTATTTTAAGAAGATTTTAAAATGAAGTCTTTTTAAGAATTTTGGATCTTACTAAGGGGGTGTTTGGGTTTGCTTATTGAAAATAGATTATGCGTTTTGAAAATTAATAATCAGATAATCAGCGGTTACAAAACGTGATTATTAAAAATAGTGTTTGGATTTGATTATGCTGTTTGAGATGGCAATAATCAAATAATCAGTTTTTTTAGTGTTTGGCAAACCTGATTATTTGTTTAGTTAATATGTAAAATGACTAAAATGGACATTCTTTATATTTGATGAACTACTTATTTTTTATATACTAGCAGCGTACATTTTGAAGTAAATGGCCGAATTTATCACAGTTCAATTTGGATCAAATCATTAATTGCTTCAAGAATTTGATGCAGCCAGAAACATAGCAAAGAATTTAATTGCTTCAAGAATTATCACAGTTCAATTTGGATCAAATCTGCTTCAAGAATTTGATGCAGCCACAAACATAACAATGAATTTAATTGCTTCAGGAATTTATCACAGTTCAAGAATTTAATTGTTGATTAAAATTGTCAATTATACAACTGGGTTCACATCATTAATTGAAACTCCTAACCCTAAAAATCGATGTAGCCATAAACACAAACACATCAAAGAATTTTATATTATAGAACTCTTGAATATGAAACTCCTCTTATCAATTAAACCACTTTTAGATCTCATCCTTCGTGAATTGGTTAAAAACCAAATAAAAATTTATATACCAGGAGGTTTATGGCGGTGGTGGCAGCAACAACGGTTGCACGCGAACAGCTGGGCAGCTTCGTCGACGTGAGGAAGCTGTGGTGGCGGTGGAGTGCAAGATCGTCGGCGGTGGAGAGGAAGATGTGGTGGCGGTGGAGTGGCAAGATCGTTGACGGTGGTGAGGAAGTTGTGGTGCCGGTGGAGAGGAACTGTGAGGGTGTTAATTTTGTGGAGAAGATAAGGGTAGTTGAAGTAATTTATGACTTAAAAGATCCTTCTTTTGAAATCGCGTTTACAAAAAGCAGGTGCATATCTGCTTTCTCAAAACCACGTTTTGGGGATATGAAAACGCAAATAAGCAATTATTCAGTTCTCTTTCCCAAACACTACATAGAAAATTATTGCGTTTTGAAAACGCAATAAGCAGATAATTCGTTTAAAAACGCAATCCCAAACACCCTCTTATTCTATCATTTCTGTTTGTCTCTCTCAAGTCTCACCCTCCCAAACTAGGGCTCATTCTCTATAAATTGTTCATGTTCTATGAAATACATATAGGTTAGAATGAGTGATTTTTGAGTGATGTAGCATTTTTGTGTAATGTTTACAGATTTTT
Source organism: Calendula officinalis (assembly GCA_963853835.1). Taxonomy (NCBI): domain Eukaryota; kingdom Viridiplantae; phylum Streptophyta; class Magnoliopsida; order Asterales; family Asteraceae; genus Calendula; species Calendula officinalis. The sequence goes on from OY970834.1 coordinate 2,801,903, forward strand.
TGTCTGTCTTTGTTTTTATTTATTTGAATATAGGAATGCTAGTTTTGATTCAATGTGTTCTTGTAAGGTGCCTAAAGTAAAAGAAATTTCTCAATTCTTTCGAGGAAGAAGAGATATGAATAATCAATCTGTATGTTTGACTATGATATTATATAGGGATCCTTTCACACACACCATAACCCTAGTTCATAGTGACGATATATATTATATTAATACGATTCTAAATGTGATCGTATATTGGTGATGCTAATCAAACTTACATTTTCTGAGATTCAGCTAGCAACACAAAACTTTGATGAATCATTGGTAATAGGCTGTGGGGGTTTTGGCAAGGTTTACAAAGGAACCATCACTAATGATGCAAATTTGTTGACTGTTGCAATAAAGCGGTTAGATTCAGCATCTAATCAAGGAGCACATGAATTTTGGGCTGAAGTTAAGATGCTTTCTTTATCCTTTTTTCTAACCAATAGCTTGTTATTTATAGTTGCAAGGTTAAACTTTTTGGAGTTGTTCGAGGTGAAAACCAAACATTACATCAGTTTGATATTGATACATTGAATGTTGCAAGTGAAAGCTTCTCTGAAGCTAATAAAATTTCACAACACACAGTGGATTAAGGTATCCATAATCACTTATATAATTTCTCCTTGTCTACTAGAAACTCCAACTTTGTTTATATTTTCAGGGAAAGCTACAAAATGGACAACATATAGCAATTGTTGGACCTTCTTTAGAAACCAGATATAAAGAATATTATATGAATGAAGAAGCATCCATACTGATAAAACTAATTTAGCTAAGTTGTTTGGATATTGCATCGAAGGAACACAAGTATTCCTTGTCTATGAGTTTGCACTATATGCAAGCCTGGATAGCTTGATATCTGGTCATTTTGAAATGCGCTTATCTTTCTTTTCTTGGGTGGTTTTAACCTTCTCATATCACAAGATCTTATTCCCATTTTTGGTTTTTTAAATCATACTCCCTCCGTCGTCCACGTTTCCATTTTAAAATGTCACAAAGTAATTGTCAACTTAAAAATTCCACCCATCAAAAAACAATTAGGTTGTAAAGGTAAAATTCTATCATTTTTCATAAATTGTGTGTTTTTTGTTTGGGGACAATAATTTTGGGATGGAGGTAGTATCAATTTTGATGGATTAAACCTTGACAAAACATTTGCTTTTAAATGTGTGTTTGTAGATCCGGCGTGTACTCTTTTGAACTGGGTAAAACGGTACACAATATTAATCGGTGTTGCTAGGGCACTTGTTTACCTTCACAAGCACGCTCCCATTGTCATACATTGTGATGTAAAACTTGCAAACATTCTCTTAGATGAAAGCTTCGACCCTAAACTCTTAAGTTTTAATAGTGCAAGATGTTTAGCGATCAACGAGGCTCATTGCTACATGGATAGTGAGTCCTCGTAAGTACATATCCATTTATTGAAGAACTACCATCTTTTCTTTTTGTGGGAAAATTGCATTTATTACCAATTTGGTTAACATACTAATTTGTTTTCTCTAATTTCAACATGGATAGTATGTTAGCCAAAGAATGCAATTTTCCCTTCTTTTTTTTTTCATGCTCATATTTTAGAGTCTTGAGAACCAATATGTTTCTCTTGTCTTTTCATTTGCTACCCACATTTTTTTCTAAAATAATTACTAATTTAGACCGTGCGACTGGTTCAATTCCTATTTAAGACTGTTAGACTTCAATCTTCCCAAAATACCCCGTGCAACTGGGCGACTCCATAGAGCAGCACAAACTTTGAGCGGCACAAACTGGAGCAGCACTAAGTGTTGAGTAGTACTAACGAGCAGTAGTAATAAGGTTGAGCAGTACTAACGAGTAGTAGTAACAAGGTTGAGAGCAAGGTTGAGCAGTGTTAACAAACTGTAGTAACAAGGTTGAGCAGTAGGACACGTGGCGGCGTTCTAGTGGAGTAGCACGAGGATCTTACTCTCAGGGTCTATTTTGGGAAGAATTGAGAATACAAGACTTTTCTAGGGGAACTTTGATTTCATTTGGTCTATATTAAGAAATCACCATAGCAAACAACTATTAAATTGGTTAACTTTTACGCTTTTGTCTTCTCAAAAAGCTGATCTATTGCTTTTGTTTAACAACTATGTGACAGGGTATACACTACACCGGAGTCTTTGTTTGGTTGTTTCTCAACCAGAACTGATGTTTATGGTTTTGGTTTATTGGTTTTGGAAATTGTAAGTGGGCGTAGAGCAAACATGCACTTTTTCGAATACAACGAGAGCCTTGAAGAATATGTAAGTATGATTGTAAATTATTAGATACTATCATTATAGTCCGATTTATTTTTCAGACACGCGATTTTGTACAAAAACCAAATGAGACAATACAAAGTGATTTATAAATTTCTTTTTTTTTTTCAGACAAAAAAATCTTGGTTTTGAGGGAAATTTTTATTCGTCTAACCGGTTCAATAATGGATTAGGGTTTTCTTTTTTCAAGCCCCGACCCTAAACCAAAGTTAGAACCTCATTAAAAGTTTGTTATGAAGATAAAGCACGAACATTTGGTTATTTTACTCATTTGGTCACAAACACGTTGAAATGTTGTAGGTTTGGAGAAATTGGTTGGAAGTAACATATTCGAATATAATTGATTCGAGAATTTATCTGGATTTAAGTTGGATGACAAGATTGATTGAGATTGGGTTGTTGTGTGTTAATGAGGATTCATCAAATAGGCCAACAATGGAGGAAGTTGTTGGTATGTTGCTTGACAGCTCATCTCCGACTCCCCCTATGTCAAAAATGCGTCCGAGGATAATTGGAGTCTCGTTAGATAGATCGGATTTGCCGGATATCTGTGATTCAGATTCCGATTTTGATGATGATTGTGATGCTAGTGAAGTTGAAGAATCTTTATCAGAAATATGCCCAAGATAGTGTGTAGGAGTGATATAAAGTGCAGGTGGTGATGGTGATTTATGCACCATATTTTTTAATCAACACACCGCAATCATTGTTTGATATTCTTATACAGTTTGCAGTACTAGTTGTATATGGTGTATTAATCAAAAGATATGGTATAAGAATTAATTCCCATTTCATAAATATGGTCCAATTGGGAGGTATATTGGGATCAATTTAGATAAGAAAGAAAGAGTGGGTAAGCTTAGATCATCAAGAATAACTAACCAGAAGTCGTATGACTATGACATTGTTTTTGAAATGTCCTCGAGCGGCCATTGTTTTTTAGAAGAAGTTCACTCTTCATATCGGCACATAGCCCTATCTTGGACTCGCGGATTGGTCGAAAAGAAGGCTCAACTGTAAATTTAAAAAGATGGTTTTATGTGTCCTTTTGGTCATTAAATTATGATGGTTTCAAATATCCATAACCTAAATAAAAACAACTCAATTTTTAAAGGGAAATTGTTGTAAGATATTACTTAAGTTGGTTGTCCATTTGCTAATTATACTAGTTACTTACGGCTACTTGTACTTTTTAATTAAATAAGCTAGTGATCAATAAGAAATGACATAACAAAACATCTCATTAGAATACACCTAATTAGATTTAAGCTCTTATTGAAACTATGTTAGTCACACCTCTGTTCTTCCGCAAACCATTTTTGCCGGTGTGATACATCAAACATCTTTGGTTTTCTAAAACTCTTTAAGATATTCGTCAAACAACTATTTCTAAATCACCAATGCATCCATTTGGATTTCTACATGCATACAAACCAAGCAATGACAAAACCATCAACCAGCTCAGAGCATGTTTGAAACACTTGTATAGTTGTATTTTGGGAAAGATTTGCTTTTATTAAAAATATAGTTAACACAGGTTCGGAATCTAAGACCTAGTTACTTTGACCGGTTGATGAAGCTTTAACCTAGGATCATCTCAATACTAATATACACTTTATATTCGGGGCATTCCATTGAAGAATGATACACGATGCTATGTTAGCATATGAATTTAAGGTACAAGTTTTTCATGTTTACTGAATTCTTTTAAAAGCTTTAGAACCATATCTTGGTTATATATTTTTCTTCATGTTTATACCATTACTTATAACATCTGTTGTAACATTACCACCCATGGAGAATTTTGTATGAGTTATGCCTTTCCAAGATACAAAAGAAAAAGGGAAAAAAATCTTTAAAAAAAAAAAATTTAATGACAACCTTAAAAACCATTTAGGATAAATCACTCACTCACCATCATACATTATAAACATAACAAACAAAATTACCTCTGTAAATCAAAAAATAAAGAAAAAAAGTGAACGAAAAAATATCTGAAGAGTGACATTTATCGACAGATTTTTGAGTCGTCGAGATTTAAAGATGCTTAGTTTGCCGCTTTGATGGCCCTCCAGGAAAGAGCTTCATTATCCATCCCAAAACTCTTTCCACAACCTACCCACACAAAATAAAAACAAAAAATAAATAAATAAATAATAATAATAACTCAACATATGTGGCAAAACGGGCGGGTCGGAACCCATTAATTAGTAAATGTATCAAAATTACCAACCCTAAAAATAAAGAAATATTTACAATTATAGAAAAAATATTTGTGTACCTCGTCACCTTCATCGGCATAGGGAGTATTGTCAACCACAGTACGGTTAGCAGGTTTTCTAACTGTGGTAGTACTATCACTCACCATACTTTGACTAGTCAACAACTCTAATCTTTGTGTTTGTACTTCAAGTTTCTGGGATAATTCCTTGTTCAAATCCTTCATAACAAAAACAAAAGATATATATTCAATATACACAAAAATAATAATTTTATTTAATATTATTTATATAGCTTACCTTCAACTTGGAACTTAATGATGATTCAGTTGTCAACGCTTGCATCAACTCTTCTTTTTCCAATGCTAACTGAAACCAGAAAAAAAAAAGTTGACAATATTCATAAATAAAGAAGTTTGATTATAAAAATTAAAACTTTTTTGATATAAATACCTCGGAAATTAACGTGTTGATATTTTGAATCACTCTCGTTTGATCTGGAGGTATACTTGAAGATGAAACTTCAAGACCAAAATCCGTACTTAGTGACTGCGAGAAGGTTCCGGAAGCTTCACTTTCACCAACAGTAGCTTGTGTTGCAAGATTTGTGGTACCATCTTCACTCTCATCTACTGAATCAAGAACCATATCAAAATATGAGTTTTATATAAATTAAAACTTTTTTTTGTGTTTCTTATAATTTATATAGTTTATAAGCTGAAATAACAGATAATCATATACCAAGATCATCTGTAGAAGTTGATGCTTCCTTTTTAGTGGTTGGAATCTTCTTATTATCTACCGAATTTGCAGTTGCAGGAGCTTTTCTCAACTTTGATTGCATTAGTTTTTTCTCTGAAAATTAGGTCAAAATGTCATTAATTTAATTTACTTATTTAATTGATGGGAAATGTTTAAATATAAATACCTTCTTGTAGAGCCTCAATAGTGGACTGCAGATCTTGGCGATCCTTCTCCAGACTAGATATTTTTCTCCTGGATGTTTTATAAGTATAAACTTTTAACTATCCAATACAACAAAAAATAAATAAAAATAATTACAAAAAAAAAAATCAGAAGGATGAGATGTTGCTTTATTCCTGAGTCATCAAAAGGTATTATCTACTAGTTATTTGTTCGGCTAATTTAGAAAATATATATAATTTTTAAATAAATTTAACAATAACAGAACAGTACTTTAAAGTCATAAGCTCAGACCGTACTTCTGTGAGGACATTTCAGCTTCAATTTTTTCCAACTGTCTCTCCAGTTTTAGCTCATTAGACCTCAGTCTCAGTGCCTACAAAATTAAAATAAAAAATAACATAATTTAAAGGTGCCAATTTCGACCCGTTTGCTTATAAATGGGTTGATTCGGGTTAAGTTAACGGGTCAATTCATCAAACATTGGTGTGTAGTAGGTACCTTCTCTTCTAATCCAATAACCTCAGAAGCCAACAATTTGGCCCGTTCATCAGCTGCACTACATTCTAATTGGGCATTTCCATACTCGGTCCTCACAGCCTCAAGTTCCACCTAATCACATTAAACAAATCAATAAAAAAATAAAAGTAAGGAAACACATAAATATAATTATAAGATACTAACCAGCTGAGCCTTAATTTCTTCTTGTAATCTCTCCATATCAGACTTTAACTGGTTGACAACACCTCCCTACAAAGGAAAAAGAGAGAAAATGAAAATAATTTAAATAAAATTAACTTTTTTTTTTAAATTAAAAATATTTTATTTCCTACCTGCTGGTTATAAGTATCAGTGAGTGCTGAGTTCTCAGAGGCTAAAGACTCTGCAAGAACTCGAGAAGCCTCGAGAGCCCGTTGCAAAGAGAACTTTTCTTGTGTCAAATCTTCAATATGCTGCTCAAATAAAAAAATTAAAAAAAAAAAAGATATCAAATATCAATAAATGTAAAAAATAACGAACCTGTTCCAAAGCAGCAAAATCTTCATTCTGTTTTGTTGAATTGTAATTATTCCTTCTCTCCATATCAAAATCATTTGACCCGTTTCTAAACGGGTCGCCCACATTAGCAACAGAAGAATTCAAGTTCATGAAACTTTGAGTATTAGATGAAGCAGGAGCATCAACAGGATAAACTTTTGAGCTAAACAGGTTCGGTTTATCTGTCTCTAAACTTGAAAGAGAATTTGAAGAATTTCTAGATGTTGTGATGGAATCCAGGAAAGATGGACGAGATCTTCTGCCAGCTAAGCTTGCTGACATGGACGTTTGATTATATGAGGGTGTAACTTCAGGTGTCCATAAAGATGAGCTGCTTTCATTGGATGGATTATCCAAAAGATTTTTAGGGTTTCTATCATCATTCACTGTAAACATATCTTGTATTGATTTCTTAGCTTCAGAAGAAGAATCTGAAAATTTAAAGGTAGAGTTAAAGTAAACATTATAGAAGTCAAACCAGGTAAACTTTTACGGGTCGGGTCGGGTTTAAAATTACAACTTTTTTTGACCTATTTTCTTACATCAATTTTTTATATCTGACCCGTTAGAAATAAAACTAAAACATAACCCGAATTGACTTGTTCATAAGCACATTTGTCATAAATCAAAATACCACCTTTAAAAATTAGAATTTAACATATTCATAAGAAAAGAAAAATATACTACCTATGTATGGTGGGCCATTAGCTGGTTTTGCAGAGGTATAATCCTTAACAACACCATCATCTTTACTACTTTTAATATTACTAAAATAATTGGAATTACTATGAATATTCTCGTCCGGATGAGCAAATTGAAATCCTTCATGTTTTCCAAGATCAACAACATCAGGTTTATTAAAACCGCTTATAGGATTCACATCGGGTTCCTCTTCATGAACATTTATTGTTTTCTTTTCATTTTTTTCCACATGAAATCCTGAATTTGAATCAGAAACTAATGGTTTTGTTTCGTGTGAATCTCCATTAGCAGAATTTGTAGAATTATTAGATGCAGTTTTTTTGGCTGCTGCTTTCTTCTTACGAAATTCCTCTAGCTGTAGAATCAAAACAAGCATAAAGCTTTAAATATATATGAATTTTCTTTTTACAAATAAAAGTAGATGTTAAAGTTCTCTAGAACTAAAGATTTATGATAGCTAAGTATTTAACAACCACCGTAAAGTATGAAGCTTGAATCAATACTTTAGACTTCATTGCGATCTAAATTTGTGCATCACATAGTTAAATTCTGAACTAGAACACCAAATTACGACACAAGCTTATATTAGGTTTAAAACATCAATTACTAATCATATTAAATTTTAATAAGAAACAAGCTTATGTTAGGTTTATGGCATCCGACACCGAAAACCTCAAATACAGACTGATTCTGTGGAAATTAACCCTAAATTGTGAATTAGAACACCAAATTGGCAAATTGTAAATATAAAATATCATAATCATGGACTCATAACATACATTTACAAGAAAAAGCTACGTATTGGCTATTGGAATTGATAATTGATAAACGTACCCGTTTCTTTCCAGCTTCCAATTGCTGTTGCTTCTTCGATGAAATGGTCGAATTAGGCAACATCTGATCCGACGCCATCGAATTAAAAACTCAACCTCAAAGGGAAGACGAATTAGGGATCAGATACGGGGTTTTATATACAATTTTGCAATCATTCAAAGGATATGGGGGAACTGTTTGTAATTTTGAGAATTAATAAGATAAACCCTGATTAATTTGCCGACAAAGAGGTCCGATCTGATCGGAGGGGAGAGCCGGTGTGTGGATTTTGGGTATTTTGAATCCCGTTTTGGTTTAGATCTCTCTCGCTCTCCCTCCTACCGATTTCAGTTTCTCTCTCTTCTTGTTTTATTAGCGTTAAATTTTCCGTTACTTTTACGTCTCTTTTGCTGGACGGACGTCAACATTACCAACGGCCAGCGGGTAAAATATAAAATTTTAAAAAGTCAAAAATTAGTTTATACACCTCAATCATTCTTTATAGTGTTTGTACAATTTGTTTCAAATTTGTAGTTTTGAGTAATTTTTGTAGCATTGAAATCACTTTTGTTACTTTTCTTTTTAAAGACTACCCCCTTTGTTTGTCCTTTTCTTTAATGGGCTATTTAGTAATTTTCCACAATCCCGTGTCAAAGTTGTCAACTTTTCGATAATCATATCTTTGTTACATGGAAACGATGCATGTTCGTTGTACTCATCGTTAACTTTTCCTCATAGCGTATCCAAATCTAGGTTTTGACCATGATATGGGTCCTCATCAATTGCGATCCAACTTTCTGCCAGAAGTAATTCTTCGTATTGAGTCCAGTTGTGTTTCTGGAATCACTTCGTTGGATGAGTGGATGATTGGAACATTTGTTGTTGTAGTTGAACAAACGTTAAGTATTCTTGGATTAGGGGTTGTTGAAACAGATTTATATTTATGAATGGTGTACATGTACTAAAAGGTGCGGGGTGAGTGGGTGATTTTGGAGTCAAATTAGATAAAGCCAAACATGCATTGAAGCACAACATTTTAAGTTATATATTGTGGGTTAAATGGTTTGGTAGAGAGAGTGAATGGTTTGAGTTATTTATACATTACCCCTTTATTCTGGAATGGGATATTTAGTAATTATATCACCTCATTACCAGTTTCTTGTTTATGGCCACTTGTTTTTCTTGTTTATTACATATCAAGTTTATGATGGAATTAACTTTTGGTGAACCTTAAATGTTAATACTTAATATAATCAAGCTGAGGTTTTATTGAGCAATTTGAGCTTAAGCTCGGCTCGATCAAGTGGAGCTTTTATCGAACCCAAGTTCAAGTACGAGCTCGAAAAATTTAGCAATCAAACTCGAGTTTTTGATAGTTGAGATTAAGTTCTTTCAACCCTATTTTGTAACAAGTACCTTATCAACACCTATTTTGTAACGTTCATCCCGATCCATTTGAACATGGTCAATACGTGCAAAGACAGATCACAAAACACATGTACAAACCCATGTGGTTTTCATGTGTCTTTTGTTTTTTTTTTTTTTTTAATTTTTGCCAAAATTGCCCGTGTATTTATTAGCCTCATATAACAATTTCATCCTGGATTGACCACTAATCATAAGTTCCCTAGCATTTAAAATTAAAATTCTGCATAAACATCAGTCTTTTGACCAAAATGACGTGTCCCTACGTAATGAGGATCACAAATCACAATAACCATTTGTGGCTCAGACCAAAGTTATAACGTGAGTTGAAATTGGGGTTTGAAATTTGACACCTTCAACGGGTTATCAGCAAGAGTGAAAGGTTTCAAGCTTTTGATCCATAGTGATTGGGTTCGCCTCGTTTAATATTTACTCGGCCCGAGCTCGACTAGAACTTCAATAAGTTTTTAAAATTAAGTTTGAACTCGAATATTTATATATTGTTCAAGCTCGAGCTTGATACTCGTCTAGGATTCCATATTTTTAAAATGAATTAATCTACAAACTCAAAAAAATCATTTGTGAACTTAAGCTCGATAAACTCGTCTCGAATAGATTCAAATCCTATTATTAACATACCGTATCACTTATTTTGAATCGGAGAAAGTATAATATTTACCAAGAGATGTATATTGATTTTTGTACCCTTAATCAAACAACCCCTCGACAGCCCTTTTATACTTCCTCCTTTTTTAAGCAAACACTCAATCGCCCTTCCATTTTTTAAACTTTCAAAATAACCCCTCTAACTTTTAAACATTATACAGTATTATATTACTCCCTCCGTCCCACAAAAAACTTTACATTTCTCCTTCAAATTTTGTCCCACAAAAAACTTTACATTTCTCAAATTTGGGAGGTCCATCTAATAAAATAATAATATTACCAATCATTCAACCAATAAAACACTTTCTCTCTCCAATCTACCTTTATTTTTTAATCAAAAGTATTACAAATGGCCCCACCACTAACTATCTCCTAAAATATTGTGCCCATTAGAAATGTAAAGTTTTTTGTGGGACGGAGGGAGTATATTATACTTATGTATATTGACTTTTTTACTTTAATCAAACAACCCCTCAACAGCCTTTTTAGAGCATCTCCAATGGTAGTTTTTTCAAAAACTTATTACTATTTTAATAAGTCTTTGAAAGACTTTTTACTATTGGAATGCCTAGCTTTTTGAAAAGCTTATTGCAAAGACTTATTCTCTACTAACATTTTAACCATCTTTTAATGTTTGTCATTTTTAGCCCTTTATGTTTAATAACATTTCAATTTAAACCTTAGATTTGTTATATATAAATTCTTTATTATATTTTTATTACTTAATAAATAAATTATATAATAATTAATGTCAATTAGTATAATATTTTTGTATTAGACATTTTAAAAGATATAATATTTAGTAATATGTCAAAAAAATTGTCAAATTATATATATAGGGGTATTTATCTTTACACCTGAATGGTGACAGATTCCGTCAGTTAGATATTATCTTTACACCTTTTAAACATTTAGAGGGCTCGGTGTGGCCTCGCCATCCACTCGTTAAAGACCTAAAACGGCGCCAAACCCACACCGTGGGTGGCGCCATCCGCTCGTTATCGGTGTACCGTTTTGGCTTTAACGAGCCGTTATAAGCTTGCAACGGCCGGATTTTTCAAAAACAAGTGGGTAACGGTCGGATTTTGGGGGGGGGGGGGTTAACGGTCATAAAAAAATTAATTTTTACCAAATCTCTTATAAATACCAATCTTTTTCATCCAAAATTTATACCATCTTTTTAAACACTTTCATCTTCTCAAATCTTTCACAATGTCTAACCACAACGATTTCATTAATCAATTGATTGCTTTCCAAAGCATGTTCCCGTCAACGGCCTCATCTAGTTCGGCTCCACAATCATTAAACACACCATTTAGCCAACCGTTTGTAAATCCATTTACCCAACCCTTAACCCAGAATAACTTGCGTTCTTGCAAACGCAACAACAAATGTTTCAACAAACCGCCCCAAATGAACCAATGTTTCAACAACCCGAAACCTCTACCGAACAATTCACGTCGTCTAACGAAGTTATTCCGGACACACAACCGGAAGAACCTTCTTCCGTAAGGAGGAGGGCAAAAGGAAAGGGTAAGGCCAAAGAAAAAGCGGCTCCAATAAAACGCACACGGTGGACTCAAGATGAAGAATTGGCGTTGGCACAAAGTTGGATCTCCATTTCAGAAGATCCTGTCCGCGGGCGGAACCTAGATCTTGATTCGTTATGGGATAAAGTTGTTGCCGAATACAACTCTGTGGTATCCTTTCCCCGTAACAAGGACATGATTACGGGAAAGTGGACAACATTGACCCGGGAGTGTGGAAAATTTCTTGAAATTGTCGAACGAACACAACGACTTAGCGGTGAAAACGACGAGGGTGTTTTTACTCGTTGTCTACAACAATACCAACAGAATGAAGTTACCGCGTTCAAGCATATCAAGGCGTGGGAATTTCTGAAACATCACTCGAAATGGCACACACCCGAGCCCGTTCAACCCGGAAGAAGGCGACATGTGGAAGCACTTGAAGGTGACTCTGAAGATTTTGAGGACCCGAACCCACTTTTCCGAGGCGACACCATCGAACGACCCGCAGGGCCACCACGAAAATCTAAAAGTGCCCGTTCGGACACGTCGGGATGTGTTTCTAAAAAAGACGAATTCAAGGAAATGGTTGAAACAAATTTAGAGAAAGATCGAGCTTTGAAATCGGAGCACCAAAAGGAAAGATCGAGATACAAGGCGTTGTCACTCCTTGGAATCGACACGACACATATGTCGGAGGAAGATAAAGCGTTGGTCGAGTTGGAGAAGGAAAGGATTCGAAACAAATATCGATCTTGATTTCTATGTTTTTTAATTTTTCGTATTTTTAATTTTTCGTATTTTTAATTTTCGTCTTTTTAATGTATCGTTCGTATTTTAATTAATCGTATTTTTAATTTATGTTTTCGTCCTTTAAATATACAAAAAAGAAAAAAAAAACTAAGTGGGACCCCTATAACATGGCTATAACTAAGCAATAACTAAACTCCCAAGGAGCCACATTTCCATCTCTTAGTTATAGCCAAGTTATAGGACAAAAAATGCTATAACATGCCAATAACTAAGCTCCCATACCTTGTGCTCTTAGCAAGGGATGTACAATTATTATTTTACCCTTCAATTGTTTTGTCTTTTTCTAACTTAATTTCCATTTACCCCCTCAACTCTTTTACACATTTTTCATTTAGCCTTCAACTCTTTTACACCTTTTTCATTTAGCCCTCCATTTTTTACACAATTTTTATTTAGCCCCTTCATTTTTACATAATTTTCATTTTATCCCCTCCACTTTTTTACACTTACCATAAGATATTGTCTATTATAGTTTCATTTAGCTCATTCACTTTTTTATATTTACCATAAGATACTGTCTATTATAGTACTCCTTATTTGAAAGTTTTAAAATAGTCCTTTCACTTTCAAACATTGGTAATTTCATTTTAGAGTTTAAATTCTTATATTTCTTCCGTTTCAAAATAAGTGATACATTTTATATGTTGGAGTGTTTCTAAATAAATTATACATTTTAAAAAGTTGTCTTATTTGGTAAAAAAAAGTAATTGGAATCACACCTACTAACTATCTTATTTAATATACTGAATAACCTATTTATCATTAATTTTAGTTTTAAAAATCATTAAACTCATTTTAATCAAAATGTGTAAAACTCATCACTCGCTAATTATCTAATTTAATTTAAATAGACCTGTATTACAATAATTTATATTAAAAAACGTGAAACACCAAATATATCACTTATCATGAAACATGTCTGAATATATATGAAAATCAGGCACGTGTGGGATAGAAATTCAACTAGTTAATTACAAATGTTGTCAAAATAGACAACCGATAATGACAAGCGGTGGCAATTGACCATCGGATTCGTCGTCTGCAGCAAATCCGACGAACCTGCTGATACAGGACTTGAAGATTTAAATCTAAAACTGAGTCAATGTAGGACGGACATAGAGGTAAGCGTAACCCTAAATTGAAGCACACTTTTGTGGAAAATACAGAAATATATCGATTTCTATAATAATTTCGTATTCCCAACCACCAATTTGATTTTGACCAGTACCTCTAAACCAATTAATCATCTCTTTCATGGAAGAAGCGATATCAAATATTTGGATCTCACTACATTTTTAGCTATAATTAAGAATACTCGAAGCTACTTCATATCATATATTAATTTGGATTTCACTATCATACAATCGATCTACACTCTCTTCATAATTCATGTCTATAACCATGTCAATTGCCACAAACATGTCGTCAGCTTACTTTTTCCGAGATACAGCTGGCAACACAAAACTTTGATGAATCATTGGTAATGGGGGATTTGGCAAGGTTTACAAAGGAACCATCGCATATGGCGACAGTCTTTTGACTGCCGCCATAAAGCGGCTGGTCAAGGAGCATCAGAATGAAGTTAAGATGCTTTCTAAGTTAAGGCACTGTCACTTGGTGTCTTTAATTGGTTATTGCAACGACATGCAAGAGATGATTCTTGTTTATGAGTATATGCCTCACGGAACTCTTGAAGATCATTTACACAAACGTCTAAGCTCTCTTCTTTGGGTTAGACGACTCAAGATTTGTATAGGGGCTGCCCGTGGGTTAGATTACCTTCACACTGGTACGGGTATTAAGCATGGCGTCGTGATGTCAAGAGTTCAAATATATTGCTGGATGATAATTGGGCAGCTAAGATTTCAGACTTTGGAACCAGCCATCTACTTATATCAACACTTTGGTTAAAGGTACGTTTAGATCCGGATTACTTTCAAACGGGCAGGCTGACTAGAAAGTCTGATGTATATGCCTTTGGGGTTGTATTATTTGAAACGGGCGGTGGATAGAAGTCTTGATGAGGAGCAATGGGGTTTAGCCAGTTGGGCTCAAGACTCTATTAAAGAAGGTAGGCTAAAGCAGATAGTGGATTCCAATATTAGTGGGAGAATATCCTCTAAATGTTTGAAGGAATTTGCACGGCTGGCAGAGCAATGTTTGCATAGTCACCCAAAGCACCGTCCTACAATGAGTCTGTCTTAGCCTTACAAGAGAAAGACAATAGTAGATTGCACCGTGCACACATGACAAGGTTTCGTAGAAAAGTAACGTCTTCCCCCCCATTAGTGAAAACTCAGGTATCATCTTCTCTTCTTTATTTTTCCGTGTTTAATTTAATTTTTAATTTTTGGAGAAACTCAATCGTGTTCCTTTCACATAGACTCGTATTAAATGATGAACGATGATTTATTTTGTTGAACTTGTAGTTAGAGACAGAAGTTTAAAATCCTTGGAGTTATACCTTGATACCATTCAAGGTGAAAACCAAATATTTTGTCGGTTAGATTTTGATACTATCAATGTTGCAACTGAAAACTTCTGTGAAGCTAACAAGGTTTCATACAATCGGCTATATACAATGTACAAGGTATCTATAATCATGTACCCCCTCCGTCCCACAAAAAAGTACCCATTTCTCATGGGCACAAGTTTTAAGGAAATAGTTAGTGGTGGGGTCATTGGTAATAATTTTGATTAAAATATAAAGTTAGTTTGGAGAGAGAAAAATAGTTAGTGGATAGTTGTTTTTTTTAATCGGCAAATATTACATATGTTAGTGGTTAAAATTAGTATCACCTAGTTAGAATACACCTTTGCCAGGGTGGGGTCATTAGTAATTATATTATTTTATTAAGTGGATTCCATCAATTTGAAAAATGAGAACTTTTTATGGGACAAAAATTTAGGGAGAAACGAGTATTTTTTTTGTGGGACGGAGGGAGTATATATTTACATGTTTTATAGGTTTCCATTTGTTTGTGGAAACTCCCAACTTGATTTCTCTTTTTAGGGTAAGCTACCAAACGGGCAAGATATAGCAATTGCTGAAACTTGTTCCAATACTCCGTATAATATTGAATATTATATGAATGAAGCATCAATACTTGTAAAACTTGAACACGAGAATTTGGCCAAGTTGTTTGGATATTGCATTGAAGGAACAAGAATGTTCTTCATCTATGAGTTTGCACCTCTTGCAAGCTTGGATCGTTTAATATTTGGTATGAATTTCATTTTAAAATCAAATTTGGGAACTCGTCATAGATTTTAAATATGAATTTGATGGATTATACACTGAAAAAGATTTGTTTTGTGATCTGTACTATTTTTAGATCCTGTTTGTACTCCTTTGGACTGGAATAAACGGTACAAAATAATATTAGGTGTTGCTAGGGCACTTGTTTACCTTCACAAGCATGCTCCCATTCGGATCATACATGGTGACATAAAACCTCAAAACATTTTTTTAAATGAAAATCTGATCCCCAAACTGTCAGCTTTTGGGTTAGCAACTTCAATCGATAAGGCTGACTATATTCATGTTGACACGTAAGCATAATATTTCATTCAAGAACTGTCACTTTTTTTAAATCTCGTGCTCACTTTTTCTAAAGTCTTTTAAATATTTGTTCACTTTGTGATAAATGGTATTATTAATCATGACTAATACGTGCACATGTGACAGGGGATACATTGCACCAAAATATCTAACGACATCACATTTGTCAATTAAGGACGACGTATTTAGTTTTGGTGTATCACTTTTGGAAATCGTGAGTGGTCATAGCACATTTGATCAACTTTCCAAAACCAAACACCTTTACGAATATGTAAGTATGATTCTGGGCCGTCACATTGTGACTAAAATTAGGGTTTTGTTAATGACAGCCCTCTCTAACATGCATAAAACGCTTGTACATTCATTGATGGAGTAGTGTTCCTAAAATTCAGTGGGTGGTTTTTACCTTGTTTTTGCCTTATTAAAATTAATAGAGAACTTGTTACAAACATGATAAAATGTTGTAGGTTTGGAGAAATTGGTTGGACGGAACATGCTCAAATGTAACTGATCCTAGAATTGATGTCGATTCAAGTTTGGTTACAAAATTTGTTGAAATTGGGTTGTTGTGTGTTGAAGCAAATGCAGAGGATAGGCCAACAATGGAGGAAGTTGTTGGCATGTTGGTTGGAAACTTGTCACTCACTCTACTCGTGTTGAAAATGAGAGCAAGGATGATAAGAAAGCGTTCAAAATGTATTAAGGAACCGGTTGACGATTATGATACTGATGAAATTGAAGAATCTATATCAGATTTATGCCCGAGATAGTGATTTGGAGGATGCACGATGTGTAACTGTTAATCAGATTCTGTATAGCTACTAATGTTGAAATTGTATTTGGGCCTATAAAAAAGTTTCAAAATTTTACCTTTTTATTAGTTTATTTACCATCTCTCTGTTTTTATACCATTACTAGTGTTATTTATTTTGTTTAGTCCTAGAATTACGAGGAAGAGTAGATATAATGCGTAAACTGGATCGAAAACCGGCTGGAATTGTAAGACCGAATCGAGCTATACAAGTCTGGTTCTCGGTTTTAACTTCCATTCAAATTCGGTTCTCAGTTCGTTTAGGTCCAGTTTAAAACAAAAAAAAAAGTCAAAGAAACTTTCTGGGTTCTCAGTTTAGTTCCAGCTGGTTATGTCCGGTCCAATATCATAAGTTTGGTCCTCGGTTGGGCCGAAACCATTTAGTGATTCGATTGCCATGCACTGGTTCGGTTCGGTTCTTGAATTGTGCACATGTGTAATGACATTATTAACATTCAAGTTGGTATACCTATTGGGAAAAATGCAACTCAACACCCAAAGAAGCAAAAACTGGGACAACCAATGAGAAAACGATTTCGATTAATGGAAGAATTTTTTTGGTGAAGCCGAATAAATGCCACCGATTTACAACAGAGCAACGTCCAATGCCAGATTCACATGTTTTTATAAATGCCCAAATACAATCTGATCATTAGTCACTATACAAAATTTGATCACTTGTATGATATTTTAAGAATGCACTTTAATTGCATCACTCCGGTACACTATCTCGGGCATAAATCTGATATAAACTCTTCAACCGCACTAGTATCATAATCGTCAATCGCACTAGTATCAAAATCATCCACTGGCTCCTCAATAGGTGTTGAAGACCTTTTTATCATATTTTCTCGCATTTTTGACACGAGAAGAGTGAGAGACGAGTTGTCAAGCAACATATCAACAACTTCTTCCATTGTTGGCCTATTTACTGGATCTTCTTCAACACACAATAATCCAATCTCGATGAATTTTATCATCAAACTTGAATCGGCATCAATTCTGGAATCAATTACATTTGAAGATGTTCCTTCCAACCAATTTCTACTTACCTACAAGAATTTAACTTGTTTGTAACTATACTTCCAAACTAAACAAGTTATTACACTCATCACAGAATCCAATAATACTTACATATGCTACCAAGTAAGCGTCAGCTTCAGCTTCGAGTCTGGAATATTTGTATGCTCTACGGCCGGTTAAAATTTCCAAAACCAACATACCAAAATTAAAAACATCCACCTTAGTTGACAGATGTCCATTCATCATATACTCCGGTGCACCGTATGCCCTGTCACATGAACAAAAATATATATTATCACAATCTGAAAATCGGAACAAAAAGTCAGAAACATGCAAGTGGAGGAAATCTGCAATGCAAGTTTCGATTAGTAAAGAAAATTAACACAAAATCACTTGAAATGATCACAATCTATTAGTAGTCCTAACAGAATACTTATTGATACCATGAGGAGTTTATACATCTATTATTTATTATTTAAAATTGAGCGAATTTCATATATGGGACAAGAAAATTAGCAAACTTTTAAACATCATTAAACTCTCAAGTGTATCACTTATTTGAAACGGAGGAAGTATAAAATAACAACCATGCTCTAATGTGTACCTCCGGTGCAACAACATTTATTGATAGGGGATGATTTATGTACCACACTTTTTGAATCACATACCATAATTATTGTTTGATAAGCTTGTACAATTTACAATGATATTTGTACATTGTGGTGTATGAAGCAAAAGATATGGTACAGAAATTAATTCCCTTTATTAATAGCATCAGATGAATATAAAATAAAAAAAAATTTCTTTAAGACTTCAACAAATGAGCATGAGATAAAAAAAAATGGCAGATCTTCAGAATGATGATGTACTTACATGGTCCCTGTAATCGCATCAACAACAATGCAGTCAGTCTCGTTGATTGTTGTTGCATATCGAAAATCTGACAGTTTGGGGTCTAAATTTTCATCTAACAGAATGATTTTAGGATGTAGATTATTATGTATAATCCGAATGGGAGCATGCTTGTGAAGGTAAACAAGTACCCTTGCAACACTAAGTATTATTTTGTACCATTTATTCCAGTCTAAAGAAGTACTCCTTTGATCTACAAACACATTACAAATCATATGTTTGTCACAAGTTAATGCACTGATTCCTTTCTTTTAAAATCTGTCACAAGTTTCAGGGAATTGAATTGCAGATAGTAACATTAGCATGAGATGTACATTACAAAATGAAAATTCATACCAAATATAAGGCGATCAAGGCTTGAATGGTGTGCAAACTCATATACGAGAAACATTTTTGTTCCTTCAATGCAATATCCAAACAAGTTGACCAAATTCTCATGTTCAACCTTTGATAATAATAATGCTTCCTGCATATAATTATTAATATGTCGTGGTCTACTTTCATGAAATTTAGCAACTGCTATTGATTTTCCATTTTGTAGGTTTCCCTGAAAAAAGAAACTAGGTTGGGAGTTTCTAACAAACAATTGGAAACCCTATAAACAAGTAGACGACGGATACCTTGTACATGGCCACATATGCATCATGTGAAAACTTATTATCTATAGAGAGGTTTTCAGTTGCAATGTTTATAGTGTCAAAATCAAACCGATGAAATATTTGGTTTTCACCTAGAATAGTATAGAGGTATAACTCCAAGGATTTTAAACTTATGTCTCCATCTACAAGTTTAGCAAAAACCAAGTTGTTAGAAATAGAAGTCACAAAAAAATGATAAGATACAACACAAACAAATCATTGTTTATCAATTAACAATTAAGGATCTATCAAAAGTGCAATAAACACATAAAACTAGAAAAGAATTTGATACCTGAGTTTTCTCCATTGGATGGAAAGACAAACATGGGTACTTTTCTACCAAATAGTGTCATGCCCAAATGCTGCAATTTATTGTTTTCTTTCTCTTGTAAGGCTAGTATAGACTCAAGGCCCACCACAACCTCAGCCATTGTAGGACGGTGCTTTGGATGGTTATGCAAACACCGGTCTGCTATCCGAGAAAAATCCTTTAAACATTTAGGGGATATCCTTTGCGTGACCATGTTAGGATCAATGATTTGCTTTAGCCTACCTTCTTTGATGGAGTCATGAGCCCAACTTGCTAAGCCCCATTGCTCCTCATCTAGACTTCTATCTACTGCCCGTTTCCCACATAAGACTTCAAATAGTACCACCCCAAACGCATACACATCAGACTTTCTAGTCAGCCTACCCGTTTGATAATAATCTGGATCTAAATATCCAAACGTGCCTTTCACCTGAGTGCTAACAAAAGTACATGGTTGATTGGTTGGACCAATTTTGGACAACCCAAAATCTGAAATCTTAGCTGCCCAACTGTCGTCCAACAATATATTTGAACTTTTGACATCACGATGTATAACACCATGTTTAATACCCGTACCAGTGTGAAGATAGTCTAAACCACGAGCGGCCCCAATGCATATTTTGAGTCTTCGCACCCACGTTAAAGGAATTTGACCTTTGTGGAGATGATCTTCAAGAGTCCCACGAGGCATATATTCATAAACGAGAATCATCTCTTGCCCATCATTGCAGTAACCAATTAGAGACACCAAGTGACAGTGCCTTAACTTTGAAAGCATCTTAACTTCGGACCAAAATTCTGATGCTCCTTGATTGGAAGTTGAATCCAACCGCTTTATGGCGGCAGTCAAAAGACTGTCGCCATATGTGATGGTTCCTTTGTAGACCTTACCAAATCCCCCACGCCCAATTACCAATGATTCATCAAAGTTCTTGGTTGCCAGCTGTATCTCGGGAAAGGTAAACTGGCGGCATGATTGCAGCAACTCTAAGGATGAAGATGATCCTGCCTCCTGGTGCTGACTTGTACTACGGAAGAACATGCTTATAGACATGATACGAGAGTAAAGATTGTATTATAATAAATTCAACTATATGATATGAAGTAGCTAGGAATATTATTAATTATATATAGCAGAAAATGCATATTCATTGTTGATATCGGGTCTTCCAGGAAAGAGGAAATTAATTGCTTTAGGGGTCTTAATCTACATGGACAGGTCAAATTGGTGGTTGGGAACCAGTTTCTACGAAATTTAAAAAAGAATTGACATATTGCTATATTTTCCACAAAATAGAGCGTGAAGTTAGGGTTATGGGGCCTCCAGGTCTTCCTACATTGACTCAATTTCAATTGACACAGGGAGATAGGACATAGTTTTAGGAAAGTGTAATCAGTATATAATTAAAATCAGAATCAATTAAGGCTACAGAACCGGAAGAACCAAATCTAGACCATTAGATTCAAAATCAAAGGTTAAGATTAATATAAGGGTAAATTCGGAATTTTACAAAAATTCCTTGAAAATTTGGTTACTAATCAGTGGATTTCTTCTCTCCCCCATTTATTATTTTGAAACTTCACTCTCTCTCTTCAAAAACTTCCTTCTTTCTCTTTCCAAAATAATAAAAACCACCATAATTCTTCTTCTCCAATTCTAGTCACCTTACCGACTCAAACAAGGAAAATCAATCACACTATTGAAACGAGCGTCTTCTTCCGAATACAACGATACCTTCCATCATTGAAACAAGTATATGCGGTGGCAGTGGAATTAGGGTTTCGACGGCAGCGGCGACGACGGCGACGGTGGTGGTTCGAAGCAAAATTCGCTGGCAGTCGTCTTACCATTACCAACAGTCGTCGTTTCAATTGAATCTACACTAAAATATTCATTGTTACTCCTTTATAACAAAATTGGTCCTTTGTTCGTTTGTCAATTTGTTGATCGAAGCCAGAACTTTCCTCAAGTATGACGTCATTGCGTGTGGATCTTTCGTTAACAAGGAGGTTTAATTTTTTTTTCTCGTTTAACATTTAACACGTCAACGGTGCCAGGTGGTAATGTTTTTTTTCCAGATGAAAAAGTATGAATTTAAGGTTTATTCATTCCAAAGTGAAGCTTCGGTGCACATAAACGAAATAACTAAATTAATTCTTTTACGGCGTTGATGTTAATGTAAGTTTTTAGTGTTTGGGTTTTGAATTGTATGCTTGTTTTGATATGGGTTTGTAAGTTAAAAGTGGATAGTTGCTTGGTCACGTGTAATGTTATACATGTATGTATTGAAAGTGTAAAGATTGTGTTCAGGTTACACACGAATGAATGTATTTGTTGTATTTATTTGGGTTATACATGTATGTATTGAAAGTATAAGGATTGTATTTATTTGGGTTATACATGTATGTATTGAAAGTATAAAGATTGTGTTCATGTTATACACGAATGCATTGTTGTACATATATGTTTGGGTTGTATATTGACGATTGTTTGGGCTGTATAATCATAATGAGCCGGTTATACATTGATGTATTTGGTACAATGTTAGAGATTATGCATAAGATTCGGTGTACATGTATGTAATTATAATGACATGCATGTAGAGTATTGTTAAAACAACTCCGTACGTACCACAAGTTTATTTTTTTTACATGACGTTCGATACAATATCATAACTCTTAGTAACTAGAAAACATATGTGTAATTATACATGTATGTACAAAAAATCGTGCATCAGAAAATTAATACACACAAATGCATATATTTGCAATAACAAATATAAAAAAAATACAAAAAACTAAATATAAACTAAATTATGAATTTACAATAAAAATTTAGAATCGTTAAATTTAAGATATGCATCATCGATGTCAATGCTTGAATAATTGGGGAAACAAACTTCCTTAAATAGTTGGGGAGCATTCAAATCACATGAAATATTCCAAAATAATGGGGATGTTGCAATACCAATTATACCCTCCCAGGTTTAAGAAAAATTAAAAAACAATTCGTAAATTACTGGCACATGATTGGTCTAAAAAAAGTTCTGTGGTTTTGTATCTTAAACTGGTTCTGCCTTTAATCCAACCCAGTGTAATCATTATATTATCTGCCAATAGAATTTCATATTAGCTAACTAATATATGAATTGATTGGTTGTTATGTGGAAGTGGACACTTAATATGAGACGGAGAGAATATTATTTAAGGCATGTTTGAGAAAGCTTAGTTAAGGGTTTTTGAACTTATTAGCTTAATAAGTTTAAATAAGCTTGAAAATTCAAATTTGTTATTGTTTATTATGATGATAAGCTCAAAACCATTTGAAATAAATTTTCTCAAATATATCCTTACTCCGTATTTATATTTATATAAATTTAGAAATCCTTCATGTGTTTTAATTTGGCTTATGTAACCAGCTTTCTAAAAAAGAGAGAATAATTTTTAGACTACTTGTAACCATGACCAAATAAGTATATACAGGACGCGTCCTACCCTTATTTTTGGTTGGTTTTTATCGCCTTGCCCACCTGAACTATTATGTATTTGTTTGTTTATCAAGATGGGTACATCAATAACTAAAAATAATGCAAAAGAAATTGATAAATGGACAAACAATTTTTGCCAAAGATTGATACATATACTTCCAAATATTTTTGAAGTATTGATACTTAAATAAATAATTTAGATTTATTTGAAACCGGGGCCATATATAAAGCAAACCAGCTACTTTACAGGTTTATCAATTCCACTTATCCGACAGATAGTCCAAGTAGGCCATGGAAGAAACTATTAACCACAAGAAAATATCATATAAAGCCAAACTTCAAAAGTCGAGGCAACATGTGCTCGTCAACCTTTCGATATCTCTACTACGTTATATTGTACTAGTCCCATAGCGTATCGGATGGATGTGCTAGCTTCGAGATATATAATGCATAACAAAAAAAAAAACATAGGAAATCATTTAATAAAATATTATTGTAATGATAAAAAGACATATAGTTATACATTAGTAATTGGTGTAAAGAATTCAAAGACGAAATAAAACTTCCTTGTATATAACATTTGTCGTTGAGCTTGTGTAGTTGTGATCTTGGTCGTAACAAATAACTTTCAACTCTTTCATGCTCCTCACTTTTAAGACAATAATATATAATTGGCCATGTGAGAGTAGAAGTCTTTGTATAAACAAACCAACTTTGTACAAAATTGACGTTGAATTATATATTATATTATATTATATATTGGTATTGGTATTGGGGGTTTATTCTGTTCCACATTTGTTTCTGTATGAGCAGCTAGTTTTGCTGGATTCGTTCGGCTAGAAGACAAGTGGTTTTTCTCCACCGAGGGGCATCGGTATTTTCATTCGGCTAGAAGACGAGTGGAGACAGAGGAAAGGTGGGGCCGATATTTTTTAATTAAGGTATTTGATATTTTGTGTGTGTATGTATTTTATAATGATGTGACTCAAAAAACTGAAGATGAGTGGTATTGTTAGCACGGATATGCAAGCTCATATCGCTGATTGGTAGTGATCTTATTTATGCATTTAATGATTGGAATTTGATAAACAAGACATAGGAACATAAACATACATGCTAGTGGATATATAGAAACCTTTTATACGGAACGCGATTATCCTTGATTCTGTTACAGATATGCAACATTTACTTTTTAGAGTTTCCATGTGAAATTAAAACCCTGTCGAGTTTTGAAATCACAACCACTGGTAAGAGATTCGATTAGTATAAGTTAGGGGGCAAAAGTCACATATTATGTTCTTACACATTAGTTCGCTATAACCGAATGAATTATTGATAGGAAAATTAAACGACGATTGTTGAATGGACCGCAATTCTGATAAAAGACACCTTTCATGAATTATCTTGCAACGCTTGTTCAAGTCCAAAAGAATACACATAGGATCTACATAAACAGACCACAAAACATGTGTTGATTATAACAATACATACACACATACAAATATACAGTTATAATAATGTTTTCATATATGTCCGAGCCTTTTGACTCGAGCTCGAGCCCAACTTGACTACACTTGCTCCAAGCTCAAGCGTGCATATTGAAGGCTTGTCGAGATATCAATATGAGCTCGAGCCTAGTCAAATTAGGTTGAGCTCGAGTTTAGCTCGGGTCATTTACACTTTGAAGCCCTAGTAACAAAACAAGTTTAATTATTTAAACGTTAATTAATAACAGAAAATAATCAAATTAAACAAAAATTAAATTGAATAATTAAATTACGTAAGGTAGCTTGTGATACGGATTCGTATTAGTGGAAGCTATAAACCTAGCTTGGGGTTTCGTGTCCGGCCAACCGACTCACGGATCAAGAACAGTCGTTCTTGCTTTCAAAACGAAAACGTTTTCTATTAAATTCAACTTGCCATTCAACCTTACAACGAATAATATATATACTAGAAAAAGAAAAGGAATCCTAATCTAATACGAAAAGATAACTTCCTAAAAGATAAAAGCTAATTTAAATAAAAGATAAGCCCTAAAACTTAGGTTGAATGGTTTGGGATAAAACCGGTCGATCCCTACTAGCCACGGGTCGACGAGCTTGGTTGTTCCGAGTCTTCATCGGGCGGGTCTTCACGTAGATCCGTATCATCCTCCCCCTCTGAAAAAGGACTCGTCCTCGAGTCATCATCATTATCATCAGGCTCGTACGGGGACAAGTCGGCTACATTAAAAGTAGCGGACACCTTATAATGTCCGGGAAGATCGATTTTATAAGCGTTATCATTGATTCTTTTAATATATCTTTAGGACTTCAACAAATGAGCATGAGATAAAAAAAAAAGACAGATCTTCAGAATGATGATGTACTTACATGGGCCATGGAAACTCATCAACAACAATGCAGTCAGTCTCGTTGATTGTTGTTGCATATCCAAAATCTGAGAGTTTGGGGTCTAAATTTTCATCTAACCAAATGATTTTAGAATGTAGATTTTTATGTATTATCCGAATGGGAGCATGCTTGTGAAGGTAAACAAGTGCCCTAGAAACACCTAGTATTATTTTGTACCGTTTATTCCAGTCCAAAAGAGTGCACATAGGATCTACAAACATTACAAATCATATGTTTGTCACAAGTTAATGCACTGATTCCTTTCTTTTAAAATCTGTCACAAGTTCCAGGGAATTGAATTGCAGATAGTAACATTAGCATGAGATGTACATTACAAAATGAAAATTCATACCAAATATATAGCGAGCCAGGCTATAATGGTTTGCAAACTCATATACGAGAAACATTTTTGTTCCTTCAATGCAATATCCAAACAAGTTGACCAAATTCTCATGTTCAACCTTTGATAATATCAATGCTTCCTGCATATAATTATTAATATGTCGTGGGGTACTTTCATGAAATTTAGCAACTGCTATTGATTTTCCATTTTGTAGGTTTCCCTGAAAAAAGAAACTAGGTTGGGAGTTTCTAACAAACAATTGGAAACCCTATAAACAAGTAGACGACGGATACCTTGTACATGGCCGCATATGCATCATGTGAAAACATATTAGCTATAGAGAAGTTTTCAGTTGCAATGTTTATAGTGTCAAAATCAAAGCGATGAAATATTTGGTTTTCAACTAGAATAGTATAGAGGTATAACTCCAAGGATTTTAAACTTATGTCTCCATCTACAAGTTTAGCAAAAACCAAGTTGTTAGAAATAGAAGTCACAAAAAAATGATAAGATACAACACAAACAAATCATTGTTTATCAATTAACAATTAAGGATCTATCAAAAGTGCAATAAACACATAAAACTAGAAAAGAATTTGATACCTGAGTTTTCTCCATTGGATGGAAAGACAAACATGGGTACTTTTCTACCAAATAGTGTCATGCCCAAAGGCTGCAATTTATTGTTTTCTTTCTCTTGTAAGGCTAGTATAGACTCAAGGCCCACCACAACCTCAGCCATTGTAGGACGGTGCTTTGGATGGTTATGCAAACACCGGTCTGCTATCCGAGAAAAATCCTTTAAACATTTAGGGGATATCCTCTGCGTGACCATGTTAGGATCAATGATTTGCTTTAGCCTACCTTCTTTGATGGAGTCATGAGCCCAACTTGCTAAGCCCCATTGCTCCTCATCTAGACTTCTATCTACTGCCCGTTTCCCACATAAGACTTCAAATAGTACCACCCCAAACGCATACACATCAGACTTTCTAGTCAGCCTACCCGTTTGATAATAATCTGGATCTAAATATCCAAACGTGCCTTTCACCTGAGTGCTAACAAAAGTACATGGTTGATTGGTTGGACCAATTTTGGACAACCCAAAATCTGAAATCTTAGCTGCCCAACTGTCGTCCAACAATATATTTGAACTTTTGACATCACGATGTATAACACCATGTTTAATACCCGTACCAGTGTGAAGATAGTCTAAACCACGAGCGGCCCCAATGCATATTTTGAGTCTTCGCACCCACGTTAAAGGAATTTGACCTTTGTGGAGATGATCTTCAAGAGTCCCACGAGGCATATATTCATAAACGAGAATCATCTCTTGCCCATCATTGCAGTAACCAATTAGAGACACCAAGTGACAGTGCCTTAACTTTGAAAGCATCTTAACTTCGGACCAAAATTCTGATGCTCCTTGATTGGAAGTTGAATCCAACCGCTTTATGGCGGCAGTCAAAAGACTGTCGCCATATGTGATGGTTCCTTTGTAGACCTTACCAAATCCCCCACGCCCAATTACCAATGATTCATCAAAGTTCTTGGTTGCCAGCTGTATCTCGGGAAAGGTAAACTGGCGGCATGATTGCAGCAACTCTAAGGATGAAGATGATCCTGCCTCCTGGTGCTGACTTGTACTACGGAAGAACATGCTTATAGACATGATACGAGAGTAAAGATTGTATTATAATAAATTCAACTATATGATATGAAGTAGCTAGGAATATTATTAATTATATATAGCAGAAAATGCATATTCATTGTTGATATCGGGTCTTCCAGGAAAGAGGAAATTAATTGCTTTAGGGGTCTTAATCTACATGGACAGGTCAAATTGGTGGTTGGGAACCAGTTTCTACGAAATTTAAAAAAGAATTGACATATTGCTATATTTTCCACAAAATAGAGCGTGAAGTTAGGGTTATGGGGCCTCCAGGTCTTCCTACATTGACTCAATTTCAATTGACACAGGGAGATAGGACATAGTTTTAGGAAAGTGTAATCAGTATAGAATTAAAATCAGAATCAATTAAGGCTACAGAACCGGAAGAACCAAATCTAGACCATTAGATTCAAAATCAAAGGTTAAGATTAATATAAGGGTAAATTCGGAATTTTACAAAAATTCCTTGAAAATTTGGTTACTAATCAGTGGATTTCTTCTCTCCCCCATTTATTATTTTGAAACTTCACTCTCTCTCTTCAAAAACTTCCTTCTTTCTCTTTCCAAAATAATAAAAACCACCATAATTCTTCTTCTCCAATTCTAGTCACCTTACCGACTCAAACAAGGAAAATCAATCACACCATTGAAACGAGCGTCTTCTTCCGAATACAACGATACCTTCCATCATTGAAACAAGTATATGCGGTGGCAGTGGAATTAGGGTTTCGACGGCAGCGGCGACGACGGCGACGGTGGTGGTTCGAAGCAAAATTCGCTGGCAGTCGTCTTACCATTACCAACAGTCGTCGTTTCAATTGAATCTACACTAAAATATTCATTGTTACTCCTTTATAACAAAATTGGTCCTTTGTTCGTTTGTCAATTTGTTGATCGAAGCCAGAACTTTCCTCAAGTATGACGTCATTGCGTGTGGATCTTTCGTTAACAAGGAGGTTTAATTTTTTTTTCTCGTTTAACATTTAACACGTCAACGGTGCCAGGTGGTAATGTTTTTTTTCCAGATGAAAAAGTATGAATTTAAGGTTTATTCATTCCAAAGTGAAGCTTCGGTGCACATAAACGAAATAACTAAATTAATTCTTTTACGGCGTTGATGTTAATGTAAGTTTTTAGTGTTTGGGTTTTGAATTGTATGCTTGTTTTGATATGGGTTTGTAAGTTAAAAGTGGATAGTTGCTTGGTCACGTGTAATGTTATACATGTATGTATTGAAAGTGTAAAGATTGTGTTCAGGTTACACACGAATGAATGTATTTGTTGTATTTATTTGGGTTATACATGTATGTATTGAAAGTATAAGGATTGTATTTATTTGGGTTATACATGTATGTATTGAAAGTATAAAGATTGTGTTCATGTTATACACGAATGCATTGTTGTACATATATGTTTGGGTTGTATATTGACGATTGTTTGGGCTGTATAATCATAATGAGCCGGTTATACATTGATGTATTTGGTACAATGTTAGAGATTATGCATAAGATTCGGTGTACATGTATGTAATTATAATGACATGCATGTAGAGTATTGTTAAAACAACTCCGTACGTACCACAAGTTTATTTTTTTTACACGACGTTCGATACAATATCATAACTCTTAGTAACTAGAAAACATATGTGTAATTATACATGTATGTACAAAAAATCGTGCATCAGAAAATTAATACACACAAATGCATATATTTGCAATAACAAATATAAAAAAAATACAAAAAACTAAATATAAACTAAATTATGAATTTACAATAAAAATTTAGAATCGTTAAATTTAAGATATGCATCATCGTTGTCAATGCTTGAATAATTGGGGAAACAAACTTCCTTAAATAGTTGGGGAGCATTCAAATCACATGAAATATTCCAAAATAATGGGGATGTTGCAATACCAATTATACCCTCCCAGGTTTAAGAAAAATTAAAAAACAATTCGTAAATTACTGGCACATGATTGGTCTAAAAAAAGTTCTGTGGTTTTGTATCTTAAACTGGTTCTGCCTTTAATCCAACCCAGTGTAATCATTATATTATCTACCAATAGAATTTCATATTAGCTAACTAATATATGAATTGATTGGTTGTTATGTGGAAGTGGACACTTAATATGAGACGGAGAGAATATTATTTAAGGCATGTTTGAGAAAGCTTAGTTAAGGGTTTTTGAACTTATTAGCTTAATAAGTTTAAATAAGCTTGAAAATTCAAATTTGTTATTGTTTATTATGATGATAAGCTCAAAACCATTTGAAATAAATTTTCTCAAATATATCCTTACTCCGTATTTATATTTATATAAATTTAGAAATCCTTCATGTGTTTTAATTTGGCTTATGTAACCAGCTTTCTAAAAAAGAGAGAATAATTTTTAGACTACTTGTAACCATGACCAAATAAGTATATACAGGACGCGTCCTACCCTTATTTTTGGTTGGTTTTTATCGCCTTGCCCACCTGAACTATTATGTATTTGTTTGTTTATCAAGATGGGTACATCAATAACTAAAAATAATGCAAAAGAAATTGATAAATGGACAAACAATTTTTGCCAAAGATTGATACATATACTTCCAAATATTTTTGAAGTATTGATACTTAAATAAATAATTTAGATTTATTTGAAACCGGGGCCATATATAAAGCAAACCAGCTACTTTACAGGTTTATCAATTCCACTTATCCGACAGATAGTCCAAGTAGGCCATGGAAGAAACTATTAACCACAAGAAAATATCATATAAAGCCAAACTTCAAAAG
This sequence comes from Calendula officinalis, assembly GCA_963853835.1. NCBI lineage: Eukaryota > Viridiplantae > Streptophyta > Magnoliopsida > Asterales > Asteraceae > Calendula > Calendula officinalis. Next base: position 2,832,278 of record OY970834.1, read on the forward strand.
TCGAGGCAGCATGTGCTCGTCAACCTTTCGATATCTCTACTACGTTATATTGTACTAGTCCCATAGCGTATCGGATGGATGTGCTAGCTTCGAGATATATAATGCATAACAAAAAAAAAAAACATAGGAAATCATTTAATAAAATATTATTGTAATGATAAAAAGACATTTAGTTATACATTAGTAATTGGTGTAAAGAATTCAAAGACGAAATAAAACTTCCTTGTATATAACACTAGCTACAAAACCCGCCCGATGGACGGGTATGCTGTAAATTTTAGTATGTAGAAAAATGTCCAAAAACTTTATATGTGATGATGATTTTGTACAAAAAAACGGTAAATGAAGAAATGTTACACGGGCATTTTATTAAATGAAGAATCCAGCTTTTTATGCCGTAATCCGTAATATCTGAAGTCTGGTTCCGTTGCACAATCCAGCTTTTTATGCCGTAATCATAGAATGCCGGTTTTATGGAAATTATATTGAGTCGTGTATCACTTCTGAATAGTTATTTATTTGTTTCCTTGTATGTAGGAAGCCGTATTTAAATATTTATTTGTTTCCTTGTATGTAGGATCTTTTAAATAGTTATTTATTTGTTTCCTTGTATGTAGGAAGCCGTATATGGAGCATATGAATGTAGACCGTAAGCCGTACCAGATTCGTTTGCCGTATATGGAGCGTATGAATGTAGACCGTAAGCTGTACCAGATTCGTTTGTATTAGTGCAAATGACGTGGACCAATCAGGGAATTCCAAGTGGCATTATGGACGAATAGGAATGCTTGGAATTGCCATGGTGTCAAACCCTCTTCAAATTTAGGCCTCATATATAGGGTAGGATTTGTCGTTGAGCTTGTGTAGTTGTGATCTTGGTCGTAACAAATAACTTTCAACTCTTTCATGCTCCTCACTTTTAAGACAATAATATATAATTGGCCATGTGAGAGTAGAAGTCTTTGTATAAACAAACCAACTTTGTACAAAATTGACGTTGAATTATATATTATATTATATTATATATTGGTATTGGTATTGGGGGTTTATTCTGTTCCACATTTGTTTCTGTATGAGCAGCTAGTTTTGCTGGATTCGTTCGGCTAGAAGACAAGTGGTTTTTCTCCACCGAGGGGCATCAGTATTTTCATTCGGCTAGAAGACGAGTGGAGACAGAGGAAAGGTGGGGCCGATATTTTTTAATTAGGGTATTTGATATTTTGTGTGTGTATGTATTTTATAATGATGTGACTCAAAAAACTGAAGATGAGTGGTATTGTTAGCACGGATATGCAAGCTCATATCGCTGATTGGTAGTGATCTTATTTATGCATTTAATGATTGGAATTTGATAAACAAGACATAGGAACATAAACATACATGCTAGTGGATATATAGAAACCTTTTATACGGAACGCGATTATCCTTGATTCTGTTACAGATATGCAACATTTACTTTTTAGAGTTTCCATGTGAAATTAAAACCCTGTCGAGTTTTGAAATCACAACCACTGGTAAGAGATTCGATTAGTATAAGTTAGGGGGCAAAAGTCACATATTATGTTCTTACACATTAGTTCGCTATAACCGAATGAATTATTGATAGGAAAATTAAACGACGATTGTTGAATGGACCGCAATTCTGATAAAAGACACCTTTCATGAATTATCTTGCAACGCTTGTTCAAGTCCAAAAGAATACACATAGGATCTACATAAACAGACCACAAAACATGTGTTGATTATAACAATACATACACACATACAAATATACAGTTATAATAATGTTTTCATATATGTCCGAGCCTTTTGACTCGAGCTCGAGCCCAACTTGACTACACTTGCTCCAAGCTCAAGCGTGCATATTGAAGGCTTGTCGAGATATCAATATGAGCTCGAGCCTAGTCAAATTAGGTTGAGCTCGAGTTTAGCTCGGGTCATTTACACTTTGAAGCCCTAGTAACAAAACAAGTTTAATTATTTAAACGTTAATTAATAACAGAAAATAATCAAATTAAACAAAAATTAAATTGAATAATTAAATTACGTAAGGTAGCTTGTGATACGGATTCGTATTAGTGGAAGCTATAAACCTAGCTTGGGGTTTCGTGTCCGGCCAACCGACTCACGGATCAAGAACAGTCGTTCTTGCTTTCAAAACGAAAACGTTTTCTATTAAATTCAACTTGCCATTCAACCTTACAACGAATAATATATATACTAGAAAAAGAAAAGGAATCCTAATCTAATACGAAAAGATAACTTCCTAAAAGATAAAAGCTAATTTAAATAAAAGATAAGCCCTAAAACTTAGGTTGAATGGTTTGGGATAAAACCGGTCGATCCCTACTAGCCACGGGTCGACGAGCTTGGTTGTTCCGAGTCTTCATCGGGCGGGTCTTCACGTAGATCCGTATCATCCTCCCCCTCTGAAAAAGGACTCGTCCTCGAGTCATCATCATTATCATCAGGCTCGTACGGGGACAAGTCGGCTACATTAAAAGTAGCGGACACCTTATAATGTCCGGGAAGATCGATTTTATAAGCGTTATCATTGATTCTTTTAATAACACGAAACGGCCCATCGGCGCGAGGATGTAACTTGCTAAAACGGCCTTGTGGAAACCTTTCGCGACGTAGATAAACCCACACCATATCGCCTTCTTGAAACACAACTTTCCGACGGTGTTTGCTAGCTCGTGTTTGATACCGCAAATTGTGAGACACAATTTGATCACGGACTTGTTCATGCAAACGCTTGATTTGGGTCGCGCGTTCATCTCCCTCGGCACTAAAGTGTTGTTGTTCGGTGGATGGTGACAAGTCTAAGGGAGTGAACGGATTTCGGCCATACACAACAAAGAACGGACTACGGCCGGTTGAGCTATGATTGGACCTATTGTATGCGAACTCCGCTTGGGGTAGAATAAGATCCCATTTTTTTGGATTATCGCCGACAAGACTTCGTAGTAAATTCCCTAAACTTCGATTAATAACTTCGGTTTGACCATCGGTTTGTGGGTGATGGGAACTACTAAATTGTAACTTTGCACCCAATTGTTTCCACAATGTTCGCCAAAAATGACTAACAAATTTGACGTCGCGATCGGAAGTGATGGTTTTAGGAACTCCATGTAAACGTACAATTTGATCAAAATATAAACGAGCGACTTGTGAAGCATCATACGTTTTGACACACGGCACAAAGTGGGCCATTTTTGAGAACCGATCAACAACGACCATAATCGAATCTTTCTTGCGTTGTGTTAAAGGTAATCCGACGACAAAATCGAGGCTCACATCTTCCCACGGATGGTCGGGTGTGGGCAATGGTGTGTACAAGCCTTGGTTCGTGTGGTGTGTTTTGGCTATGTGACAAATGCGACAACGTTTAACAATTTTTGACACATCACGGCTCAATTTTGGCCAAAAAAACCGATCGTGGACTAGGGCAATAGTTTTATCACGTCCAAAATGACCGGCTAAAGCACCTTGATGACACTCGAGAATGATAGCTTCGCGAAACGAAGAAAGTGGAATACAAAGGCGAGTACCTTTGTAAAGTAACCCATTTCGTTGTACATAATCACGAAAAGGAGTGGTGGTGCTATTTTTCCACACCTCACAAAAATCGGGATCGTCTTGGTATAAGTTTGTCAGATATTCGAACCTGTGGACTTGAAATGCAACCGATGTGGTGAGGGAATGACGTCGGCTTAGTGCGTCCGCAATGGAGTTTGCGGATCCGGCTTTGTGGCGGATAACGAAGTGGTAATCTTGTAGCATTTCGACCCACTTGGCGTGGCGTGGATTAAGCTTCGACTGGCCTTGGATGAACTTGAGGGCTTGATGGTCGGAGTACAAAATAAATTCCCCCGGTAATAAGTAATGTCGCCAATACTCGAGGCTCCTAACAATAGCATAAAATTCTTTATCATAGGTGCTATATCTTTTCCGTGTATCATTCAATTTTTCACTAAAAAAAGCGATGGGTCGGTTAAGTTGACTTAAAACGCCACCGATGCCGACCCCGGATGCGTCACATTCTATTTGAAATACATGTTCAAAGTTCGGAAGTGCCAAAACCGGTGCTTGTGTGACGGCCGTTTTTAGGGTTTCGAACGAAGTTTGTGCTGATGGGGACCACAAGAACTTACTCTTCTTTAAGGTTTCGGTTATTGGAGCCACGATTGTACTAAAGTTCCGAATAAAACGTCGGTAGAACGAGGCCAACCCGTGAAAGCTTCGGACATCGTGGAGTGATTCGGGCGTGGGCCAAGTGGTGATAGCGGAAACTTTTGACTCATCCATGCGAATGCCGTTGCCCGATATGAGGTACCCGAGGAAAATAACTTCCGAGGTAAGGAAGTGGCACTTTGCGGCATTAGCAAATAGTTTTTGTTCTCGTAACACCAAAAAGATGTTGCGGAGGTGTTGTAGGTGTTGTTCGGTATTTTTGCTAAAAACAAGGATGTCATCAAAATAAACGACAACACATACCCCAATGAATGGTTTAAACACGTGGTTCATCAATCTCATAAACGTGTTTGGGGCGTCTGACAATCCGAAGGGCATGACCGCATGACCATCCATTCATACAAGCCATCACGTGTTTCAAAAGCCGTTTTCCACTCATCGCCGGGACGCATGCGGATCTGATGGTACCCGCTTCGCAAGTCTATTTTGGAGAAAACGGCCGCCCCGTGTAGGTGGTCAAGTAGATCGTCAAAACGCGGTATCGGGAACCGGTACTTGATTGTAATCTTGTTGACGGCTCGACTGTCAATGCACATGCGGAATTTACCCCCGGGTTTGGGAACAAGTAATGCGGGCACTGCGCAAGGGCTCATACTTTCCCGTATAAGGCCTTTTTCGAGAAGTTCTGTGACTTGTCGATGTAATTCCGCAAACTCTTTCGGGTTCATACGATATGCGGGTTTGTTGGGGATGCTTGCACCGGGAAGAAAATCGATGCAATGTTGTATGTCCCGCTCAAGGGGGAGTCCCGCGGGGACGTCGTCAGGAAAAACGTCAACAAACTCGGTTATGAGGGGTTGTGCGTCAGGTGGGATGTTCGGCACAACAGGGTTTTCTTCGGCGATGAGGAGGCCAAAAATAATACTACCGGGGTTTGTGGACGATGGTTTGGTGACGGTATTGAATGTGGGGCCGGAGATGAGCATCGTTTCCGGACCTTCGTCCCGCGGATCATGCGGAGCAAGAGTGATATTAATACCGTCTTTTTTAAAAGTGTATGTATTCCGGAATCCGTCATGTTTGGCCCGACGATCGTATTGCCAAGGGCGGCCCAATAGAAGGTGACACGCGTCCATTGGAAGTACTTCACACCATAGTTCATCGGTGTATTTGTTACCGATTGAGAACTGGACAAGACACCGATGTGTAACCTTGATGAGGTTGCCTTTTTTTAACCACGTTAACTGATATGGTTCCGGGTGTGGTTGGAGTGGGAGGTTTAGTTTTTCGACCATGGTAGTGGCGACAATGTTTTCACAACTACCGCCATCAATAACAACATTGCAAATTTTTCCCTTTGACGTGCACTTGGTACGGAATATGTTGTTGCGGAGCCAAGCGGTGTCTTCCGACGGGTCATGGACGGTGGTGTTGAGGATGCGTTGGATGACCAAGGCTTCACCACGATCGGGGTAGATGGTTTCGGTGGGTTCCGGTTCGTGTTCGTCCGCAGTGTCGTAATTGGGTAATGGTTCATCCAAAAAGGCAACAACCTGTTTATTCGGGCAATCCCGCTTTAAGTGACCGATGCCTTGACACTTGTAGCACCGAAGGGTGTTGGTACGGGATCCGGTTTCGGTATTTGGTAACGTCGGATCTGTTTTGGTGGGCTCCGGTCGACTGGGGTTGTTTGCGGCAGGGGTGGGTCGGTTCGTGAATCGAGGCGGTGCACTTCGTGTTTTGTTTGCTAGTTGTTTCTCGACTCGTTGAGCTAACCTGCACACGTCAACAAAAGACCAATATTGTTGTAGCATAACGACATCGGATATGTCCGGTCGTATTGCGCTAAAAAATCGAGCGATAATTTGTTCTTCGTCTTCCTCAACCCCGCATCGCATCCTTAAACGCTCAAACTCCACAATAAATTCTTCAACGGTTAGGGCTTTTTGTTTGAGGTTATGGTAATCGATGAAAGCATCTTGTTTATGGTTAACGGGTAAGAACTTTGACCGTAATAAACGTTTCATCTTATCCCACGTATCGACTTTGCGTTTACCTTGCCGATATCGTTGGTTTTGCACATGTTCCCACCATAAGGAAGCGTATTTACGTAAACGAATAGCAACGATTTTTACCTTTAAGTCTTCGGGGATTTGTTGGAGATCAAAGATGCGCTCGACCGTTTGAAGCCAGTCGATGAAGTCGTCCGGCTGCATGCGACCCTCAAACTCGGGTATTTGCGGTCGGATTCCCAAGGACCGCAGTGGGTCTGGCGGCGGTGGTGTTCGTGGTCGACGTTGGGCATGTCCTCGGCCGAAAACGTTATACCGTTCGTCTTGTTCCCATACCTCAGATTCGGTGGCAGAATCTTCGTCATCGTATATGGGTTGGTTTAATTCGAGTTCCCGAACCCGTTGTTGTAATCGCTCGATCTCAGCGACGTCTCGCGGGTCACGTTGTTCATGACCGTTGCCTCTGGCGGCGACTCTACGGCGGTGACGACGTTCTTCCTCGCGGCCCGACATCCTGAAAAACCTGAGTCTCTGATACCACTTGATACGGATTCGTATTAGTGGAAGCTATAAACCTAGCTTGGGGTTTCGTGTCCGGCCAACCGACTCACGGATCAAGAACAGTCGTTCTTGCTTTCAAAACGAAAACGTTTTCTATTAAATTCAACTTGCCATTCAACCTTACAACGAATAATATAAATGCTAGAAAAAGAAAAGGAATCCTAATCTAATACGAAAAGATAACTTCCTAAAAGATAAAAGCTAATTTAAATAAAAGATAAGCCCTAAAACTTAGGTTGAATGGTTTGGGATAAAACCGGTCGATCCCTACTAGCCACGGGTCGACGAGCTTGGTTGTTCCGAGTCTTCATCGGGCGGGTCTTCACGTAGATCCGTATCAGCTTGGTCGTGGATCAGATATCATTTATGAAAAATATTTAACCATCAAGTACCAAATATGCAAATAGTTTGATCCAAGGACAAAATTCATAATATTTGTCAAACCACATGAACTATTTGTCAAACCTCAAATGCAGACTGGCTCTTTGAAAATTCACCCTAAATTGTGAACTAGTACACCAAATTGGCAAATTGCAAATCAAAATTCTCAGATACATTCACAAGAAAAAGCTCCAAATTGGCTATTGCAATTGAAATTAGTAAGCACACCCGTTTCTTCCCAAGCTACCAATTGCTGTTGCTTCTTCGATGAAATGCTCGAAAAAGGCAACATCTGATCCGACGCTATCCAATTAAAAACCCAACCTCAAAGGGTTGACCAATTTAGGGATCAGATACCGGGTTTTATATACAATTTGATAAAATCATTCAAAGGATATGGGTTGAAAAATAATAACATAAACCCTAATTAATTTGCAGACAAAGAGGTCCGATCTAATCGGAGGGGACAGCCGGTGGGTCGATTTTTGGGAATTTTGAATCCCGTTTTGGTTTAGATCTCTCTCGCTCTCCCTCCTACCGATTTCAGCTTCTCTCTCTTCTTGTTTTATCAGCGTTAGATTTTCCGTTACTATTACGTCTCTTTTGCTGGACGGACGTCAATATTACCAGCGGCAAGTAGTGAAATATAAACTTTAATTTGTATCCCCAACTTATCATTAATTCCAAAGACACCACCTTTTTTTCTTGTTTTTCTGCAATGGGCTATTTAGGAAAAACAAGGACCAGTTTCTTGTTTATCAGAAGAAAACACAAGTGACTAGTTATACTTTTGGTTAATTGTTTCAGAGAAATTTAACAAAATGGAATTTGAGCAGATGCCATAGAATGTTTATACTCCATAAATCCATATCATGTTTATGATGAAATTGACTTTTACCAAACCTAGGTTGTTGCGGCCACTTCATAATAAACACATGATGGGATTAAATGTTTATATGATCACGCCGAGCTTTTATTTAGCAATTCAGTTCAAGTTCGGCTCAATCAAGTCGAGTTTAACAAATTCAAGTTCGGGCCCGAGCCTGAGACTGAGCCTGCATCACTAAGATGCACCATCACTGTCACTTGAATAACCACAATTTACTCTCAATGATGTCTCACTGCCATCTGAATCATTGTAATTTATCCCTAATAACGGCTTTTGGGGGGTAGCGAGAGGTGTAGAATTTAAAAAAGAAAAAGAAAAAAGACAGAGGATCTAACACAAACATGTGAAGAGTTCAATAAATATGGGGAGTGATTTTTACACCACAACTTTTAAGCCATTCACCACAATCATTGATAAACACAGTTGTACAGTTAGCTGTAAAACTTGTACTTTGTGGTTTATAACTTAAAAGTTGTGGTGTAGAAATGAATTTGCAACAAATATGCACGCATGTACTCACAAGGTGCCACGAATCCCAAAGTCATCGGCCTCGTTGATTGGATTAGATCTTGCAAAGTTAAAACCATACAGTTTCGGATCTAAATTTTCATCTAACAAAATGTTCATACGGCTGACATCACAATGAATAACATTATGCTTGTGAAGGTAAACAAGTACCCGAGTAACACCTAGTATTATTTTGTACCTCGTATCCCAGTTCAAGGGAGCATCATTAGGATCTGCAAAGATAATCAGTTGGACACAAAAACCCTTAAAAACTATCATTGTACATTGAAATTTCACAATGAACAACATCTTATTTATAACCAAACAAAATAGTTTATCTCGACACAAGTTGGTTCCACATCAGACTTTAATAAATTAATCCCTAAATCCTCACCAACTGGCACATTGAAATTGCTTAAGTTCCCTAATGACAACATTGAAATAATGAAATTGAACCACTTTTTCTAGATTTCTACTATCGTTGCATGTAAGTATTAGTTAAGGAATTCATGAAAATAGTAAAATAAACATATACCAATTTCAATAAAAAGTCAAACAATTGACTTATGATTGAGATCCTAATCGTTGCAAATTTCAATCATGAAGGTTTCATCCAAGAACTTGCAGGCCTGCACACACAATGTATATAAAACAATAAAAAAACCAAAGTCACTTTTAAACAAATCAATAATGTGAAATTAAATGAAAAACCTCAATGATCTGATCGAGCTCGATGTTAAGAACTTGTTTAAATTGTGACTCGTTCACAACTGCCCTATGAATTGTGAATTAAACAGATTTGCAACCTTGGCACGTGAACTCGAAAACTAACATCATTCCTATAAATTGTGAAATAAACAGATTTATAACCTTGGCCCATGAATTCGAAAACTAACAATGGACTCTTTAAATTAATTAACATATATCTTGTAATCAGATCCTTCTCCAAACATTCATTGATTAGTTTGTAATCAGATCCACGTAAATTCAACCTTAATAATTCACAACAACCACTTCAATGTCATGTAGATTCTAGCCTTAATAATCATAAACTTCAATTACATATTTAACCTAAGCATCGAAACCCTACGACAAAATTCAAAACCAAATTAACATAAACCAGAAACATAAGCTAACCTTTGGATACAAGAACATAACAAACTGAGAGTTCGAGAGATTATTAATGAACCTTGCAAACGTGTTTTTTGATGACGATGTCACCCTTTGATCGAAGATTCCATGTTTTCAAAGCGACACATTGAATTGATATTGAAGATGGGGATGTAAACGTAGCATGTAGACGTGGCAGATATGATGATGTGGCATGTAGATATGGCAATATGATGATGTGTTATTTTGACATGGCATTGTCTAGGTGGCAAAAACATTCTTTTATTAAATAATATAAAGAAAGATTAGTGTGTCGTATAACTTAGCCACTTAGGGGTCGTTTGATAGGTGCTAATTGAGTTAGTTCTGACTGAGTTGGTTGCTAACCGAGTCAGAAGCTAACTGAGTTGGAACATCTGATTGAATCCATACGTTTGATTATATAGCTAATTGAGTGTGCCGATTGATGAAAAACGGCCAGTTAATTGACTATTAAATACATATTACATATAAACAAAAAAATCATATTATTAACCTAATAGACAAGTACAGAAACCGTAATAACCTATTTTGAATATTTTAATGGGGCCTTTTAGAAAAGCTTAATATTAAAAAAAAAAAAAATAACAGTTAGAGACCAAAACCTATTAGCCCATTTAGAAAACCTTATTAAGCAAAACAGAAAATCTTACTTCTTCATAGCTCGGCCGCTGCTGCCATTTTGGCCGTAAAAGAGAATCTCGGAACCACCACCTGTAAGTTTCCTACCGCTGCTTTCCATTTTGACCGCTGATAATGCCGTCTGACTAAGCCCATTAGCCCAATTAGCCCAATCATAAATACAAGTCCAAACCCATTAAGCCCAATTTTAAAAACCTACTAATACTTCTTTCTTCAACGGTCCAAATCCGACTTCTTTCTTCTTCTTCATTGCTCTGCAACCCGCCGCTGTGTGCACACCTCCGTCAACCGGCACCACCACCTGTAAGTTTCCAACAGTCCTTTTGACTAACTGACGTTAAAAAACTCTGTTAAGTTCAGTCACATGCAAGGCATGTGAGGGCAATTTCGTCTTCTCTCATTGTATTCGATTTGCTTATGAATTTTTTAAATATTATTATATATTTTTTTTATTATTCACCTTTACCTGTACCTCTTCTTCTTCCCCATTGAATCCCCTTTTCCACGTAACCCACACAAACCTTTCTTCTTCCAACACAAATCTTTCTTCTTCCCCAATCTTCAAAAAACTTGTAAATCTAACTACCGGTGAAAATCGAGAGAGATATAGCCAGATATAGAGAGTGCCGGAGAGGTACCACCGTACGCACATGACGGCAGCGACGATGGTGGAGTGGCGGGGCGGATGTGGTACAGTGTCAGGCGATGGTGGTTCAGTGTCGGGCGATGGTGATTTAGTGACGGAGGCGACGATGATTCAGTATCGTCAGTTAGCTTCGAAGGCCCGCCATTAAAGTTACAAAAATCTAAGCTTGAGATATCGGTGAGTTTGCTGCTTGAATTTGATGGAGTTTGAGCTTGACCTTGTAAAGATAGTGAATTAGTTTTAGACACCTGTATTGTTTCACGATATTTGTTGATTGAATTTGATAAACAATTGAGTTGTCAAGCGCATGTGTTAGTTCATCTCTGCATAATTAAACCATGGAAAATGATAACGACAGCTCTAAAAGAAGGCAAAATAATAAAAAACATCCCCTGAATTTTAGGAATATTACTTTTTAAATGAATGTATAAGCTTTTTATGTATGTTAGAGACAATCCTAAAGACTGTCATTAACAAAACCCTTAAAACATTTAAGAGGAAAAGTAAAATTTTGGCGAGGAAGAGAGATATGACTTATGAGATTGAGGACAGAAAGAGGATTGTAGAGATCCAGAGAGGGTGGGGTAAAGGACAAAAGTAGGTTACAGAAATTTTTAACATTCGTTAGCCAAAAGGACTATCGGTGCAAAACCTTTCAAAAATAAGGACTATTCGTGTAATTTTTGAAACTAAAGAACGATTGTGAAATTTGATAAATACCTAAAGGACTATTGGCGTAATTTACTCTTGTACAAAAATTAATTGCAAAAGTTGCATATTTGAACGAGTTATGATTTTAATTTTGTTTATTGGTTATTTTATTTTATATTTATATTGCAACATATGATTTGCTTTTGTCTTGCAAAAATAATACTAAAATGTATGTAACGAGCGTAATAAAGGTCGTGCGTTGCTGTGGATTTTATAAAATCTTCATTTTTTATACTTTTTTATATACAACACTAAATATGTAAGAAACAATAACGATAATAGGGTAAAATATAATTTCTTTAATAATCACATAAGCATCTAAAAACTTCAATTACATGTGATTAATAAAAGCCTAACTTTCAGATTCTTTAATAAGCATTGGAAAAACTTCAGTTGCATGTGATTAATAAAAGCTCAACTTTCGATATTAATAAATGAAAGGTTATGTTGTTATTGATGTTTATTAATAAATTAATTCTATGTTGATGATGATTAATAAATGAATGATTATGATGATAGTAGTGGACAAAATGCACAAAAATAATGGGAAAAAAGGGCCACAGCCAAGGTTTGATCTATAGACCTCCCACTTATCAAGCAAAGTTCTTAACACTCAAGCACTTCAACATTCTTGCCAACTTTTCGACTCATTATTATATATATTTTTAACTAAGCTTATGAATAGTAAAACTTGAATGACAATTGTATTATAAGTACAATCTCTTTGATAGGACTTCTAACTCGTATTAAAGACTTCTGATGAATAATTCAAGAATGGCTAAGGAAATGAGATCGGACAGTAGTTTATACGTAGTCAAATTGTTTCTCTTTTCATATAAACATTAAAATTGATTTACTTGTAAGATCGTACAATCTTCCTGATACGGATTCGTACAAAGTGGAGCTAGAACCCTAGCTACCTTATTTCGGCCAATCGAAATAATCACGTGAACAATGTGTTCAAGAAACAAAACTTGTATTCAAAACTTATCATCCAACCAAGAGTACAATCCCTATAAATAATAAACCTACAAAAGATAAATACGAGCTAAACTAGGAAAAGGAAAACAAACTAAGATAAGGCCTAATTTAAATAAAAGATAAACTTTTGACATTGGTTGGATGTTTGAGGATAAGTTCGGCCGAACCCTTTAGCCACAAGGTGATGGTTCGGTTTGTGAAGTTGTCTTTGGGTCGGGATTCTCTAATATGGTAGGATCTGTATCATCCTCCCCTCTAAAAAAGGACTCGTCCTCGTGTCATCATCATCCGTTGGTTCATAAGGAGACAAATCGGCCACATTAAAGGTGGCGGATACCTTGTAATGGTCGGGAAGGTCGATTTTATATGCGTTGTAGCACACGAAAAGGTCCATCAGCCCTTGGTTAAAGTTTGCCGAACCGGCCTTGAGGAAAACGTTCCCGACGTAAATAAATCCATACTAGATCACCCTCCTGAAAAACGACTTTCTTTCGATGTTTATTTGCCCGACTTTGGTATTGTAAATTGTGCTTGATAATCTGTCCGCGCACTTGTTCATGCAAAAGTTTAATTTGTGTGGCTTGATCATCGCCTTCGGAGCTAAAATGATGTGTTTCAATTGACGGGGACAAGTCAAGAGGCGTGAAAGGGTTACGTTCGTAAACGACCAAGAATGGACTACGTCCCGTAGAGCTATGATTGGAGCGGTTGTAAGCGAACTCGGCTTGGGGAAGAACAAGGTCCCACTTCTTTGGATTAGTACCGACCAAACTACGGAGTAAATTGCCCAAACTCCGGTTTGTCACCTCTGTTTGACCGTCCGTTTGTGGATGGTGTGAACTGCTAAACTGTAACTTAGCTCCCAAACGTTTCCAAAGTGTATGCCAAAAATGACTAACAAACTTAACATCGCGATCTGACGTGATTGTTTTTGGGACCCCATGTAAACGTACAATTTCATCAAAATAAAGTCGTGCCACCTTTAAGGCTGTGATGCATCGTATGTTTTTGAGCAAGGGATAAAGTGTGCCATTTTAGAAAATCGATCAACGACGACCATGATCGAGTCCTTCTTGCGTTGTGTTAACGGTAAACCCAATACGAAATCAATATTAACGTCTTCCCACGGCCGTTCGGGGGTTGGTAACGGAGTATAAAGTCCTTGATTCGTATGATGGGATTTGGCTATATGACACACGCCCGACATCATTTGAGAACTTTGGAGACATCACGAGACAACCGTGGCCAAAAGAACCGGTCTTGGACCAAAGCAATTGTTTTTTCACGGCCAAAGTGTCTGGCTAGTGCGCCTTGGTGACATTCAAGGATGATAGCGTCACGAAATGACGAAAGAGGGACGCACAACCGACTTCCTTTGTAAAGTAAACCTTCTTTTTGAACAAACTCCCGGTATGGACTATTGTTGCTGTTGGCCCAAATAGTCGAGAAATCAGGGTCATCTTGGTACAAATTGGTGAAAGATTGAAACCCAAGAACCTCAAAAGTGACCGAGGTGTGGAGTGCGGGTCGTCGGCTCAAGGCATCGGCGACAGAGTTCGCGGTTCCTGCTTTATGACGAATAACAAATTAAAATCTTGTAACAACTCGACCCATTTTGCATGTCGCGGGTTGAGTTTCGATTGACCTTGAATGAACTTAAGAGCTTGGTGATCGGAATATAAAATAAATTCTCCGGGTAGAAGATAATGGCGCCAATATTCAAGGCTACGTACAATTGCGTAAAACTCTTTGTCGTACGTGTTGTACCCACGTCGGGTGTCGCTTAATTTTTCACTAAAAATGGCAATGGGGCGTTGTTGTTGGCTCAAAACACCGCCAATACCTACCCCTGATGCATCACATTCCACTTGGAAAACAAGATTGAAATTGGGTAGTGCTAATACGGGTGCTTTTGTGACCGCCAGTTTTAGGTCATCAAAAGAACGTTGTGCGGAATTCGACCATGTGAACTTGGTACTTTTTAAGCTTTCGGTAAGCGGGGCAACAATAGTACTAAAGTTGCGGATGAAACGCCGGTAAAAGGAAGCAAGACCATGAAAACTACGGACGTCATGAAGGTTTGTAGGGGTCGGCCACGTGGTGATTGCCGATACCTTGGATTCATCCATGCGAATTCCTGTCCCCGAGACTAAGTACCCTAAAAATACGACCTCAGAGGTGAGAAAGTGACATTTTGTAGCATTGGCATATAGCTTTTGTTGTTGTAGAACCGTGAAAATGTCTCGGAGATGGTTTAGATGTTGTGTCACATCCCTGCTAAAGACCAAAATGTCGTCGAAATAAATGACAACACAATGACCGATAAACGGTTTAAAAATATGATTCATCAACCGCATGAATGTACTAGGGGCATTTGATAAACCGAACGGCATAACCATCCATTCATATAAACTGTCACGTGTTTTGAACGCGGTTTTCCATTCATCACCTGGTCGCATGCGAATTTGATGGTACCCGCTACGTAAGTCAATTTTGGAAAATATGGAGGCACCGTGGAGGTGATCGAGCAAATCATCGAAACGTGGGATCGGGAAACGATATTTGATCGTTATTTTATTAACAGCTCTACTATCAATACACATGCGAAATTTACCTCCGGGTTTAGGAACGAGAAGAGCGGGGACGGCGCATGGGCTCATGCTTTCTCGGATAAGGCCTTTGTCTAATAGCTCGGTTACCTGTCGGTGAAGTTCCGCGAATTATTTCGGGTTCATACGGTACGCGGGTTTGTTTGGTATGCTTGCGCCTGGTAGGAAATCAATACAGTGTTGGATTTCCCTTTCGAGAGGTAATCCGGCGGGAATGTCCTTGTGAAAGATATCACAGAATTCGGTGAGTAGGGGTTGTATCTCTGACGTGATATGCGGTATAGCAAGGTTTTCTTCGGTAATTAGGAGGCCGAAGATGATGTGTCCCGGACTCGCGGGTGGGGTTTTATTGAGACGGTTGAAGATGGGGCCCGACACGAGCATCGACTCGGCCCCTTGTTCGCGTGGGTCGAGTGGTGCGAGGGTAATATTAATACCGTCTTTTTTGAACGAGTAGGTATTCCGGAAACCATCGTGTTTGGCACGTCGGTCATATTGCCACGGTCGCCCAAGTAAGAGGTGGCAAGCATCCATTGGGAGGACTTCACACCAAAGTTCATCCGCATATTTATTCCCAATAGAGAATTGCACTAAGCAGCGATGTGTGACTTTAATAATGTTACCCTTTTTTAACCACGTAAGTTGGTACGGTTCGGGGTGTGGATGTAGGGGTAGGTTTAATTTCCACCATGGAAGTAGCGACTATATTTTCGCAACTACCGCCATCGATAACGACTGTACACACTTTGCCCTTTGAAGTGCATTTGGTACGGAAGATGTTGTTACGCAACCACTGCGTATCTTCGGCCGAAGTATGGACGGCCGTATTGAGAATGCGTTGGACCACAAGGGCTTCGCCTCGATCGGGAAAAAGTATTTCGGATTCATCGTGCTGGTTGTCGTCTTCGTCGGTATCATAAGTGGGCTCGGTTTCATCCACAAACGCGACGACTTGCTTATTTGGGAAATCAGGTTTTAAATGTCCGAGTCCTTGACATTTATAACAACGAAGTGTGTTGGTGTTAGACTGTAACATCCCAAAAATCAGGGGAAATTTAAAAAAAAATTTAAAACATTAAATAATAAAATTTTCCCCCAAGGACAAGTAATAAAAAGGTCCCATCACATTAATAAAAATATAAACCGTCTCGTGGTCTTAAATGCGGAAATTAATAAAAAGGTTTAAAAATTATGTTTGACTCAAAACAAACATTTAAAACTCCAAATCCAAACATGAAATCGAAATGCAACCCATCAACCGTTGACCTTCTATTTGCCCTCGCTAGTACTTGCAAAATGGGGGGGGAGTGTTTGGGGTCAGCCACCGCTGAGTGAATAATATCAAAATAAACAAATAAATACAAACAACTCAAGTCACATAAGTGATTCCTAAAGACTCTACTCAATTCTCACTTACTCAAATTTATTTCTCAGATTTTAATTTATATAGCGCGCCGGTGTGACTTGGGCTGAGAGATCAACCTCGACCCGCCTCACACCATCTCAAGGCTCAACACCTGTACTCTTCGGTGTTGAGTCAAAACGTCCGGCACCAGTACTCTTCGGTGCCGAGACAAACATCTGACACCAGTGCTCTTCGGTGTCAAGTCAAGTATATTATGTTTAATGTTTTAACTCAAGAACTCAGAACTCAGATAACTCAGTAAACAGATAACTCAGATCACAGATAACTCATATAAATCGCACAATCAATACTCAAACTCAATCAACAAGACAATTCATAACATATAGCACATAATTATGAATCGAAAGTAAGTACAAGTTTATAGTGAGATTACCCACCTCGAATAGACGTATGCTCCTAGATATCCTCGGTGCAGGAGAGCGTCTCTAATCTAGGCCTAAGAGGTCCTACATAGCACAATGAAGCTCGGGTTAGGATTAGGCTCAAAGGTAGTTTCAGCAGAAACTAAACAACACTCAGCACTCTCACAGCAACGGTCATAACTCCCAAACTGTTCATTAGATTTGTCCAAAATTTTTACAGCAATTAGAAAACTCAGAAAGCTACTAATCATCAGAAGGCCCGGAAACTCGAAAACGAACAGAAAGGTCTCGAAACAGTCTCACAACTCAGTCCCGTCGCACATATGAAATTTCTAACAGCAGCAGATTAGAATAGGGATAACTTTTAAACGAAAATCAGATTAACGAGCCGTCAGCGGCATCGGAAAGAGGACTCAGAAAACTAGAGACCAGAACGGGCCAAATATCCAGAAACGTATTTTTAGTGCGGTAAAAACGGACTCAAAGTCAGACCACACAATCTGTCAAAAATTCAGCATATGGTTTTAAAACCCGTTTTGAATCCCGACATCAACCCGATAATTCCCGAGGTATCCAACAGCCCCGAAAACCACTTTTTATCACAGAAGTTCATATTCACAAAAATCTCGTTATTTCATTTAAGAAGCTATTCGGTTTAGGAAACCAAGAACCCTACGGGTTCGGTTTCCGGTTATCAAAACGTTTAGTCAATCATCAAACGATTTCACCCAACCCACTAAACCCGACACTTGACCAAAATCAGTGGTTAACCTACAAGCCCCAAACAGTAAAGACAGTCTTTTAACTTAAAACATATTGAACATTTAGACATTAAAACCCGATTAACCGATTAGAGGAATTAACGAATCAACAAGCAATAACCCGTACGAAACAAGCAACAATCTAAATCGAAAACCAGAACCGTCATTGGTTCGGTCACAGCCCTTCCACATGAAACTGAGCTAGATTAAAAAAAAAAACAACAATCGAGATCAATGAACAAGGAATAGAACAAAAGATAGCAATCTACCGAATCGAAAACAATATACGTCTCAGGGGGTTGCTCCGGCTCACAGAATTTCTCAAACTCGGGGATGATATGCTCCTGTCTGACCACGGTACGAACAACAACAATAACAATTTAGTTAGAGCTGAACTTGAAACGGAGCTAGGGCAATACTGATATACTTACTCGATTAATGATGTTCGGGAATTAGAGAATCAGACTCGAACCAAAGCTTTGCTTGAACACTTTCTCGATTAACCTTGGCTACGGAGACAAGGGTTTACACACACCCGATCAATAACAATCAATCCAAGAAGGAAGTTGCCGAATGGAGAGAAGAAAACAGGGTTCTTACCAGAAGTCTAGAATCTTGGCAATACTCGGGAGGCTTGCTTCTCTGCTCGACGAACACCGAACAGCTGCTAGGGTTAACCTTTGATCGCACATGAAGAAGAGAGGAGAAGAGGCTGCCGATTTTAGGGTAACCAGTGGGGAATTGTTTCGGTAATGATAGGGAGTAAATGACGTGATAGAATTTTAACCCAAATCATCTTCACAGCTAAGGGTCTAAGCCTGAATTGAAACTCACCAGCTGGGCTCAAGAGAAGAAAACCGAATAAAGAAAACCAACCAAGAAAGTTCGGGCCTTGGAAGTCACATGGCCATCCCGCCCACACTAGAGGAATACATGGGCTGAGTTGGTCTCGATCAAAAGCAAGGAAAATATAGGCCACAAAAGTACACGCAGGTCCGACTAAAGCATGGCTCGGGCATTACTCCTTTTGGTCACGAGGGGAAGAAATAAAAAGGAGCGAGACCAAGAAACTAGATCAAGGCCTTGGCCTATCGGTCGGCCTCAAGAAATATTTAAACGCCTAAGTTAATTGGTTAAAAACGTAATCATTACGGAATCTCGAAATAATTAATACCCTAGATAACATTAATTAATCCCCGTGATTAATTAACGCGAATTAAACGACATTCTTGTCATTAGAAGAATCAATGCGTATATATTTAACTCGAATTAACTACACATAAAGGCACATAACACATATAAATCCCAAATAATTATCACCTAACTTATTTAATAAAACGTGAATAATTTAATTATAATAATTTTTAGGGCGTTACATAGACCCGACGGAGGTTGTTGGAACCGGCTGCTCAGGTTTGACCGGACCGGTGCGGTGCGAGCTACTCTGATTGCATGTGGGTCGGTTCGTGAACCGTGTTGGTGCGGACCGGGTTTTGTTCGTCAATTGTTTTTCCACGCGTTGAGCTAACCTGCACACATCATGTTGGGTACTATTTTTATTGTAATTAATAGTCTAGGGGGTAAAGTGTAACATTGTATAATAGTTTAGTTAAGATTAGGATTTGTCTTAATTAATCAAGGAATTAAGCCATGGTATATAAACCAAAGTGTAAGGCTTAATTCCTAACAACAACAACCTCCGGCTCACCAACGTACAGAACCTCCGGCTCACCAACGTACAAAACGACTTCGCATCTCATACAGTGGTGCCTCAGGAAGTGGGTCGGTTGCCACTACATCTTCCCAACAACTTCAACCTCCACCAACTCAACCCATCATACGACAACCCAGACAACCAGCTGTACCTTCCTCTCCTTCCTCTTCAGAAGATTCAGCTGCCACTATCTCTGATCGTCCAGATTCACCACCATCACCACACGGTCCACCTTCACCACCACCACAAGGTCCACCTTCACCACAAGGTCCACCGTCACCACCACCACAAGGATCCCCAAATCCCTTTGATGATCCCTTCTTCCAGGATCTCCCATCACCTCAACACATACAATCACCCCCGGCCGCACCATCTCAACCTCCATCACTCTCCACATCAAGTGCATCCATAATTCCACCAACAACATCTACCATCCCCACGACCACCACAACCATCTCACCAACCACAGCTACCACAACCTCAACACTACCACCAACAACATCTACCATCCCCATGACCACCACAACCATCTCACCAATCACAGTTACAACAACCATACCAGAACCAACAACCACGATAACTACCTTACCAACCATCATAACCACCTCACTACCCACAACAACAACCATATCCCCACTCACACCTATCATCCCAGAAACGACAACAACCATACCCCCACCAATTACTACACTCCCTCCAATTTCATCCACCATCCCAACTACAACAACCTCCGAACCCCCACTCACAACCATCATCCCGAGTACCACAACAACAGTACCCCCAATATCATCCACAATTCCAGCTTCCACAATCACTTCTCCACCAGTTACAACCACTATTCCACCTATCACCACCACAATTCCACCAGTCACAACTACAACACCACCAATAGACACCTCACTTCCCCCATTCTCCATCTTAATTGGTACTGCCTCAAGGGTCGTTACAACTCCTCCTGCAACAGTTGTTATGACCCTCCCTCAACAGATTATGTTATTAGAGGCTACCTCCACCACCACAACTGCACTGCCAAATCAAGATATGCAGCTGATCCCCCATCTCGCCTCAACAATCCAAACACTTACTACGAGGTTGGAACACCTTGAGGGTAGAATGGCGACTGTTGCTCCTCCTCCGCCAGCATCTGATCCATTCAACAGAGAGATGCTTCTGGAATTCTCGCGTCCATTAAACATTGAACAGATTAAGGCGATGTTCACCTATCGCCTAAATGAACCGGTCGAATCCTGCAATCCAGGATCCTTAATTTTCAGGAGGCCGGGAGACCCAGAGGATGATCCTCAGGGAGGAGGACAGAAGAGAATAATGGAACATGGTGGATCCATTTCTCAACAATCTGGAGGTGCGAGTCATTCTCAACAACAACCAGCTCCTCTCATCAAACACGCGGAGGAGGCCCACAAGACTACATTCATATACATGACTGGGCGATTGTTGAGTTTGATTACAATCAGGTGCTGGACGTTGAACCACTCAACCAGTGGCGTGCAGATCCGAATGAAGACATCTTGCCACAAAATAACCGTAAATCCAGTGAGATGACTGCAGAAGAAAAACTTGAATCTATGCGTCATCTCCAATCTATCAATTTTGAGGTTGAGCATGATAGAAAAGACAACGTTCAACAGGTTCTGAGAAAAGAGGCGGACACAGTTATTGATTTACCGAGTGATCCGGAAGAAGATAAAATTTTGAAGGAAGCTTTTACTGAATCCCCTCAACCTGCCACCTCCCCTCCAGACGACGACTCTGACAGCGACAAACCAGGGGAGGATGCACCATTTGATGTAAAAAGATACCCCTTCACCCGAGAAAACTATCACCGATACTTCTGAAACTACGATCAACTGGTTGCTGCCAGAACTCCAGCACCGGAACCACCAACTGCCTCTCCTACACATGATGTGCCGGTATTATCATATAGCGAGAAGAGAGCGGCGGATAGAGCTAACAAACGCCGCCTAAAGATCTCCAAAGCGTGCCTCTTCCAACAAGTTAAAATGCCATTTGTTGAAGATCGCTTCTCAGCTATTTTCCAGGAGACAGAGCTGCCTATAATTTATCAGGATTTGTACAAAGAAGTGGTCCTGCCATTCAGAGAAAAGAAAATGTATTACCTCACAATGCATTACCTTAGGGGCAAAACCGATCGATACAACAAATCTCCAATAACACAACTCCTGGAGATAACGACCGACCATTTCTCAGGCTACTACTGGTACACCATATTCCATATTCGCAGAGCAGGCAATCAGCTGTACACAATTACCGAAGGAGATTTCTATATTCTCGAACCTCGAGATATAGAATGTCTTTACAACAAAGTACGAATGCTTCCAGACACCCCTCACCCAATTCAAAATCATGCGAGAAATTTCGCTCAGGCTGCTCTGAAGCATTTCATGCTCGTTAAATCTCTAGCTGCTCGAATGGAAGATGTACAGATGGCTGTTGAGAGTGGCACATCAAAGGTTCACTTGGCTGCTCCTTACAGATCACTTCCTTCCGAGATTCAAACTCAGAGAACAGTTGTTCTAGGTGAACCCAACTTGGGAATGACTTACACAAACTACTTCAATGAAAGAGTCTTCTTCCGTGTGTCAGACATTGCCAAGTACTGTGACGGCACATTAAACCTCCTGAAGAAAAAATTGGAGAAAAAGGGGAGGCACATGAACAGAGATCCCAGCAACCCAGAGAACACCTCTCTTAGAAGCAACATTGACTCACTAATCACTGCCATTAAGGAACGATTAAGCTGGCCAATAGTAATTAGACATTTTGAGGTTCATCTAGGTGTACGTGACAGAAGCAAAACGCCCACCTACACAACTGAAGTAAGTAATCCGCCCCTACAGTTTGGTCAATATCATGGGCTCAGATGGCCGGACGAACCAGTT
This sequence comes from Calendula officinalis, assembly GCA_963853835.1. NCBI lineage: Eukaryota > Viridiplantae > Streptophyta > Magnoliopsida > Asterales > Asteraceae > Calendula > Calendula officinalis. The sequence goes on from OY970834.1 coordinate 2,854,747, forward strand.
GCTCGCCAAAAACCATACGCGAGATGTGGTCGGCGTTAACTTTCAACTGCTGGGAGGCACTTCAACTATTCAAATCGATGGCTTCTGATCACAAGAGATTCATAACCCGCACTCAAAAGAAAGCACAAAGCTCAATCAAGCATCACCGTAAATACTCTCCTTCAACCCTCCGACGATGTATAAGGTACGTCTTCCAATCTCAAAACTTGTAAATACTTTTGTTTTGTCGAGGGGGAGAAATATTAATTGTAGGGGGGAATTATTATTTCTAGGGGGAGAAAATTCAGAAAAACAAAAACAAAATACCCAAATAAAAAGTTTTATGTTTGTAACATTAATTATAAGTCGTTGTAATATCCGTAAACGATCTCTTTACTAGTTCTCTAGTAAAGATTGCATCTGTTTATTACAAATTCTTTTAATTCTCGTTACTTACTACTTCAAAAGACATACCTTCCCATGGTCTGCCAGATCCGGCCTTACCTTCCCAGGGAAATATTTCAGCCAACTGGTAAATGTGAGGGTTGATAGATCGTAATTAACCGAGATTGAGCTAATTCATGATGATTCAAGGTGAGAAATTGAAGATTTGCTTAAGTGTGTGTGTTCTTGGTGTTTGAGTGTGTGTGAGTTAGTTGAGAGAGATGGAGGGAATGTTGAGAGCTTTCAAATGGTAATTCAATTAGTGAAAGGAAAGCTTACAAATTAAGCCTTAACATAAGGTATTTATACCTCATAGCTAAACAAGCTTAATTACCATCTAATTAAGCCTTAAGACTAGTTTACCATTAGGCAATGTTACATAACTAGTCCCTACACTATTAGATACAACATATTTGACCCTAACAATCTCCCCCTTTGTATCAATAGTTGGGATAGCATGTTCTTGAAATCTTCTTTTCGAGCAAAGTCTGAAACTGAATTAATCGTTTAAGTAGTTTTGATGTAGTATTAGTTTCAGCTTATGATAATCAGATAAGAATGAAACTTTTAATCGGCTTTTCAACCAATATAAAGTATCTTAGAAGATTTCATGGAGTCTTGACTTAATTTGTCTTGATCATTATCCAATCTCCCTCTTTGCGAACTTTTAGAACTACATCCCTGTCTTCCTTCAAACAAATATATTTGAAAATTTGAAAATTCTGGAAATGAAACATCTGTTTGGCAAGAATTTGACTGGGATTTAGAAATGCTGGGGATTTAGTTTTGAATAGAAATTTGTGAGGATGGGATAATGATGGTTTTGAATTATGTAAAGAATGATTTGAAAGCTGAAGGTTTTGAATGTGTGTGTGTGTGTATGAATGTTTGTATATAGGAAAGAATGATATATACATTTAAGATTTGAATGAATGTGGATAATATGTATTTTGTATGATACAAAAGATTTGAACAGCTTTGCTTTTGTATGGATATGGTTGTTATAGAATTTGGAAAGAATGATTTATTCGATTAGATTTTGGATGGATATGAATGTGAATTTGTGGTTTGGATAGAATGATTTGTCAGTTTAAGATTCGAAATGGAAATGTTTAAGATTTGTGAGAAATTTCTGAAGATGAGTCGGTTTCTTTTTCTTCACAAATTATTTCATGTAAATCGATGAAAATGTAGACCCATGGATAGAGTTGTTTTGTAGCGGAAGTCTTTTGTTGAAGTTGTGGCTTTGTCGATTTGTGATTATTGATAATTGTTGTTAGGGATAAAATGTTGATGAAGTTTACGCTCCCCCTCGAACAAACAATTATTTCTTAATAAATCTTCGTCGGTTTCTTGTTTACTCCCCCTTAATTGGTGCATATGTCTTTTTGAAGTGGAGTAAACTGGGCTAATATATCTTCTTAAGTCTTGTAAGCATTTTCTTCATAAACTGAACTTCTTAGTAAATTTTCTCCCCCTCATGATGATTAAGATTTATCGGAATCATCATGAAAAATGTGAAGTTCGTCGAGGTGAAATGAAGAAATCTTCGAAGCCCATGGATACAAATATGATGAATAATGATATATTCATATTTTGAATGAATCAATATACATCATATTGTATTATCGAAAACCGAACCGATGTTGATAACGTAGATATCCGATCAAATAGTTTGGCATTGAATCTCAATGAACAAATCAAATCGGGCAAACCGGGATCACATAGATTACCCGTTAACACAACAGTTACACAAACTGTGTGACCTACATTCAGTGTTGGAATAGATGTTAGCACTGGTAGGATTTCCATTCAATCATCGTGGAATACCAAGAACGTTGGTATAACTATGAATGTTCCGGCTTTATCACAAAGATAAGCTTGGTATTATGCCTTGTGTCCTAAAAGTGTATTGCGGTTCTAGACTCAATTAGTGGACAAACGAAGGCGGGGACTGGAGAGGCTTGTCCTCTATTTCAATATCAACAATCTCCAAGTGAGATGTCGATAGCATATGAGATAGTCTCCGTGGAAATGAAACAAGTACTTTTTAAGAAATACTTGAGTGGCTGGGGGGGTTGTGCATTGCATCACTGGGTCCATGATGTCTATTTCAATATCAGAGAGCAACACATGCAATCTGATAGAGACGTGGCAACCCGGCTTTTTATCAGTTTGGTAAGGGTTTTTCGTTTTCTTTAACCCTGTCACACCCTCCTCACTCAAGCTTACTTTTTCAATTTTCGACTACTCCCTCATTTCATTTTACCATGTATAGCTGAATTGCACCCCATACGACATTCCCCCTCTCAAATTTTATCTCTGCGCACCCCAATCAAGATCCCGTGATACTTGATTCTGCTCACCTAGACCTATGTACCCTTACATATTGTCCTATATAGTAGGTGGCTCCTGGGGAACATCATGCTGGTTATAGCAGATCATAGGAGTAATTTGAGAGTGAACTATAACGCTCATGTGCAATATATCAGCATTTATGATATTACTTTTTAAGAATAACATGGATTTTTCATCGGAAAAGTATGTGTATCCGGCATAAGTTGTTGCCTTTATGATATAAAAGTTTAGGCACAGCAACTTGAACAAATTAGGCAATTCCGGAGTCACGTAGAGTATCCGTTAACACACGGTATGAATCGATAGTCGTTTGCACAACAATGGATTCAAATGTGTGACCTGCGTTTAGAGTTGGCGCGATTTTAGCTCTAGCAGGATTTCCACTCAATCCTCGTGAAACACCAGATTGTGATGCCACTATGAGTGTTCCGATGAATACACGGAGATTCATATTCAATAGTGTATGTGTCCTATATTGGAAAGATTTATCGGTGAGATCTAGACACATAGTGCATTCAATTGAAGACGTAACCCGGGGCAGAAGGTTAAAATTTCAATACCAACATACTCCGAATGAGCAGTCAATAGATTATGTGCTACGTCCCCTAATGAATTGAAACAAATTCCTATTGAGAGGAATCTGAGTGGTTGGTGGTGGAGTGCAGATGCTTGACTGGGCCAGTTAAGTCTGGTGATACATTCAACACATGAATGAACACAATTTAGTGAGATTGCCCGGTTTATTGTCGGTTTGGATGCATTCAAAGGTGTGTTTTCTTAAAATTATCATGTTTTCACATCACCTTGCACTCACCTATATCTATACCCTATACCTATACCCTCACATTTACCAATTTTGGCTAAAAAGTATTTCCCTTGGAAGGTTAGGCCGGTTTTGGCAAACCATAGGAAGGTATTGTCGTTTGATAAAAAAAATAGTTCGATTAAAAAAAAATTCAGACAGGTATAAAAGTATTAATATAAGATTGTTTCTCCCCCTGGAAATACTAATTCTCCCCCTAGAATTAATATTTCTCCCCCTCGACAAAATAATGAAAAGTTTACAGGTTTTAGAGAGGTGGGAAAGAGTTTTTACAGTTACGTGAAAAACTGGTTTTGAGCGGGTTTCAAGCTGAAGTACTTGAAAGCCACTATGTTGAAAAGCGAGTCATACACTGATGTGTGTATAAGTCATTTTGTGGAGAATGATTAAAACAGTTTAAGCTTTTAGATTTAGCATACCCAGTTTAGACACAAGAAAGTTAAAACGTTTTTCGTCTAATGCCTTGGTAAACAAATCAGCTAATTGATAATCTGTAGAAACAAAGTACAATTCCACATTACCATGTTCAACATGATCTTTTATAAAATGATATCGAAGATCGATATGTTTAGTTTTTGAATGTTGAACAGGATTGCATGAAATTGCAATTGCACTTCGAGAATCACAATATAAAGGAATACGACTGTATAAAAAGCCGTAATCTTTCAATTGTGATTGCATCCAAATTACCTGGGATAAGCAGCTTGCAGCAGCAACATATTCTGCCTCTGCAGTTGAAAGAGACACACAATTTTGTTTCCGTGAAGACCAGCTCACCAGTTTATCTCCCAGAAATTGAACACTCCCAGACGTACTCTTTCGATCCAACATGCATCCAGCATGGTCAGCATCAGAAAATGTAGTTAAATCAAAGGAAGTTTCTTTAGGATACCAGAGACCAAGATCTCGAGTGCCCTTCAGATACCGAAATATTCGTTTAACCGCTTGAAGATGAGATTCTTTGGGTGCTGCCTGATACCGAGCACAGATGCAAGTAGATAACATAATGTCTGGTCGACTCGAAGTCAGATATAGTAATGATCTGATCATCCCCCGATAGTGGGTAACATCAACAAGTTTGCCATCCGGATCAGCATGTAATTTCGAACCAGGCGACATCGGCGTCGATATTGGTTTACAATCATCCATAAGATATTTCTTCAATAAATCAGTGATATGCTTGGATTTATTGATGAAAATTCCGGTCGGTAATTGGCGAACTTGAAGACCAAGAAAGAAATTCATTTCACCCATCATGCTCATCTCAAAACGTTTGACCATAAGAGCAGAGAATTTCTTGCAATATTTTGGATTTGTAGATCCAAAAATTATATCATCGACATAAATTTGAATAAGAACAATGTCTTCCCCTTGACGTTTGATGAAGAGAGTGGTGTCGACTTTCCCTTTAGAAAAACCAGACTCAACTAAGAATTTTGATAATACATCATACCACGCCCGGGGAGCTTGTTTTAAACCGTACAAAGCTTTGTCGAGAATATAAACATGATTAGGCAAGTGTGGATCTACAAAACCTTCGGGTTGATGAACGTACACTTCTTCTTTGAGAATGCCATTTAAAAATGCAGTTTTTACATCCATCTGATAGATAGTAAAATTCTTATGTGCTGCATATGCTAAGAATATTCGAATGGCTTCTATCCGGGCAACAGGAGCAAAAGTTTCTTCAAAATCAATGCCTTCCTGCTGAGCATACCCTTTTGCAACTAGACGTGCTTTGTTCCGAATTACAATTCCATTTTCATCCTTCTTATTTTTGAAAATCCACTTTGTACCAATAACAGATTTGCCAGGAGGTTTTGGAACAAGATGCCAGACTTTTAATCTTTCAAACTGATTTATTTCTTCTTGCATAGCAATAATCCAGTCTGGGTCTGAGAGAGCTTCACTGACCTTCTTTGGTTCATTTGAGCTTAAAAATGCAGTATACTGACATTCATCAGCAGTAGCTCGTCGGGTTTGCACAGAAGATTCAGGATCACCAATTATCTGATGTAAATGACGCTCTCTTGTCCATTTAAGAGAATGAGGAAGTGGAATTTGACCTGGATTAATATTTGAGGTATCTGTGAATTCAGGATGAGGAATTATCGCAGTTTGAGTATGTGATGTAGACGGTGGAGGATCAACCCGTTGAACGTTGAATTTAGAAAAATCTATCACCAAAGGTGGAGGTTGAGCTGGAACTAAAGATAAATCGAAAGAAGTAGCAGCTTGACCAGAAGGTGATGATTGATTATTCGTGGGTGGAGAATCGTCCGGAGATGCTTGATGTAGCAAAGGTGAAGAATGTTCCGGAGATGATGAAGTCTCAGTTTGTGAAACAGTAGGTGATTGAGAAGAATCATTATGTGGAGTAGCAAAAGTTGGAGAAGGAGAATCCGTAGAACTTGAAGTATGAATATCAGGAACAGAAATAGATTGAACTTCAGCTACTGTTGGAAATGGAACGCCAGCCTCCTCCAGTAAAGTATGTCGAATATTATGATAATCATCATAAAAATGACGAAATAAAATATCCAAGTCATTTTCAGATGTTGACGGCGTTGACGATGGTGAAGGATTTTCAACATTTGAAGTAACTGAATTGATAGGAAACGTCTCATCAAAATTAACGTTAACACTTTCTCTGATCGTACGTTTTGATCGATTATAAACTCGATAAGAAGCAGATTCTCTTGAATATCCCACAAAAATTCCTTCATCAGCTTTTTCATCAAATTTGTTCAACTTATCTTTATCATTTAAGATAAAACACCGACTCCCAAAGATATGTAAAAATTTAATATTTGGAATGCGGTTATTGATCAGTTCATATGGAGTTTTGTTGTATGCTTTGTTGATGACTGAACGATTTTGAGTGAAGCATGCTGTACTTATAGCTTCTGCCCAAAGAGATAATGGGAGTTTTGAATATGAGAGCATGGTACGAGCAGCTTCAACAAGAGTTCGATTTCTTCGTTCAACAACCCCATTTTGTTGAGGTGTTCTGGCAGCGGAAAATTGGTGAGTTATACCAACCGAGTCAAGAAAAGAATCTAAAACTTGATTTTTAAATTCAGTTCCATTATCAGTGCGGATGGTATGTACTTTTAAATCTAAATTGGTCTGAGTTTTCTTGATGAAGGATATGATGATATTAGTTGCTTCATCTTTTGTACGTAAGAAATGAACCCATGTGTATCGAGAATAATCATCAACAATAACAAACACATATCGTTTTCCTGCTAAAGATTGAACGCTCATGGGTCCACATAAGTCCATGTGAAGTAATTCAAGCGGTTTTGAAGTACTTTGAATTGGTTTAGACTTATGAGGTTTCTTTGTCATTTTTCCCATCTCGCACGAAGAACATAGATGATCTTTTTCAAATTTAAGATCTGGAAGACCAGATACATGTCCACCTTTCACCAACTTATTGATGGTTTTGAAGTTAAGATGAGAGAGGCGACGGTGCCATAACCAAGATTCATCTAATGAAGCTGTTGACATTAAGCAAACTTCTTCAAGTGGAACTACATCGTTTAGATTGATAGTAAACAGATTTGTCTCTCGAGTTCCAGTAAGAAGTTCTTCTCCATCATATGTACGAACAACACATTTCTTTGTACGAAAATTAACTTCCAATGTTTTATCGCAAAATTGACCGATACTAAAAAGATTATGAGCGAGATCTTCAACATAGGTTACATTTCGAATGATTAGGTTGTGTCGGATGATATCTCCAATTCCCATAATAGCAGCTAAATGATCATTACCAAATCTAACGGTACCCAAATATTTGTCTCTAAAATTTGTTAACAAATTCTTGTTTCCGGTCATATGTCTTGAACACCCAGAATCAAGATACCATAAATTCTACATAAAACAATTAACAAAAAGGTACCCAATCAGATATGGGTCCTATACGATTAGTAAAACATGTTTTATGAAGAATTAGTTGATATGATTTGAATTTAGAGAGTTGGAGAACTGCAAGGAGGCAGTTCTGGATTTGTTACTTTGATAGACCATTTTAAGGATTTCTCAGGTGAGGATAAAATCCATTTTGAATGTTCATTTTGGATCCATGTATATTTAACAAATTTGGAATGCTTTTTAGGGGAAATCGAAGAACTGGAGTTTGATGATGTAGTTGGAGTCACAGTTCGATACACTAATTTGGTTGGTTTAGGTGTAGAAACCACACGATATACTGATTTTGTCGATTTAGGTGTAATCCTAGATTGTGGTTTAGATGTGGATGTTGAAGGATTGGATGAAGAACCTACACGATAAACAGATTTTGACGGATTAGGAGAAGAACGTGTAGATGAAGATGTGTGAGATCGAGCAAGCATTGTTTTGCAATGTTCTGGATAACAAGTGATACATGAATGAATGATTGAACCGTTTTTATGAAGAACATCATGTCGTCGACCACAAGGAGCATCTTTTCTAACAAAATATCGTGTATCATATTGAGAAATTGGTGTATTGGTTTTTCTATCAAAATAAACCTTTTTACCAGTTTTATCTGTTTTAACAATCAAATTAACACCATTCACAGTGAAATTAACAGGACGATAAATTGCTGAATCATAGACAATTCCATAACATGTAGCAGGAGAAATAAACGTTGTTGAGTTATTACAATTATTAGAATTTGAAAAAGAAGAAGCTAAAAACGAGGAAGATCTAGACTTCTTAAGCTCATTGGACTTAAGCATACTAGACTTAGACGACTTAGACTTCTGAGACTTCTCAACTTCTTTCATCCTGTCTTGCATCGGCGTCTTAAGCTTGGAATTTAAAGTTTTATCTGAAAAATTTAAAACATGAGAATTAGAATTTCTTCTTAAAAGAATTGGAGTTTTAGGAGACGAAGAATTCTCATTGACTGATTTTGGTTTTGGAGAAGCACTGGGACTTGAAACAGATTTTATTTCAACAATTTTATCTTCTAAATCATGAATTTTTGATTGTAAAGCAGATTTTTCTTTGTCAAATACCTTTTGTGTTTCATCTAATTCGGTTTCCAATTGATAGATTTTCTTTTCTAGAATTAGAGAAGGAATGTAAACTTTACGAGTTACTTTTTGTTGAAGTACCGCATTCTCCTTAATCTCAAATTCTGCAGGTGTAATAATTGGAAAATATTCATCATTTGTAAAATTTGCCTTTTTAGTTTCATAAGTTTTATTTAATTCATTGTAATTGAAACTAATTTGTGCATTCTCTGATTTAGCTCTGTTGAATGCTTCAATTTCTTCTTCCTCATCGGTCATGCGAAGGAAACTTTGCCAAACATCAACATGTATGTATTTGGAATCATACAATGTTGGAAGCACATTACAAGCCATCTTCAGATATTCTGGATTGTTTGCCCCCAGTCCTTCTCTTGAATTGAAATATTTGAAATCTTTAGGCTTGTTCAAGTGAATTGTTTGATCAGTTTGTCCTCGTTTGGCAATTATTTCTTCAAGATTTTTAACGTGGGAAGAAAGTTGAATTTTGTCATTTTGAAGTTGATTAATGACATTTTGTTTGTTATTTAATTCTTGTGATGTTTGTAAGTCATTTTCATGAATGGTTTCTGATAATTCTTTTATTTGTGTGTTTAAGGATTTAAATTGATTTTCATTATCATCAAATTCTTTTTGTTTACGTTCTAACCAATTTTTAGTAATTTGATATTCATTCCATGCTTCAATATATAGCTTGTAATATTTATCATTTTCTGCATTATGTGTGGAACTTTGTGTGCTTTTAAGATTAGTTATCTCAATTTCTTTTTCAGAAATAGTATGAGACAAATGTTGAATATCAGTCTCATATTTAACAGTTAATTCTGATAATTGTTTTTGAAACGCCAGATTCTTTTTCTCAAAATTTTTATTTTGTCTAATAAAATGAACAAGTTGTGTATTATGATGAACAATTTGTTCATTTTCGTTTTCCAAATCAGCTAAATTTGCTTGAAATAAAGTATTTAATTCTTTTTCATTCAAAAGGTTTCGTTTTAAAGATTCAATTTCAGAATTCTGGTTTGTTTCAAAACAATTTTCAGAATCAATTAAATGTGAAGAATGAGATAAGAAAGAATTAATTACCTCTATTTCTTTGTTGGCATCATCAGATAAACGTTCAGAAATTTCAGCATTTTCACGTGCCATAAAGCATAGATTTGCCGAATGCTCTTCATCCTCAGGATCTGAGTCTTCCATCCATTGAAGATCTTCTGCTAATAATACCTTGCCTGACTCAATCTGCTTGGCCATTAACATTTTGCGTTTAAAGTATTCAGAATCCCGAACTTTAGGTTTCTTACAGTCGCGGGAGAAATGACCAGGAAGTCCACAGTTATAACATTTCTTTGTCGGATCCAAAGGTGTTATTGTGGGTTTGTCAGATGTATTTGACGCAGATGGTGCAGACTTGAAAGTGGATGAAGATCTCTGATTGTTGTTTGTAGGAGTTGAGTAATACTTCTTCTCATATCGTGAGATGAAAGACATAGCTTGCAACAGTTGTTCTAATTCAGTCTCCATTTCTTCTTTTGTATCTTTAACAGGTTCTTCTGATTTTTCTTTCAGTTTACCAGATGAATTTGAATGGTATTGTCTTGTAAGAAGAGCAAGAGTATCAAGAGTGTTTGCATTTTCCTGTTTGGTTTTGACTATATCTTTCACCATTGGAGCATTTTGAAGTAAGTACTCATACAATTCATGCACATCTATTGAGCTCAGATCTTTATGTTGCATAGCACTGTTTCCAAATGTGGCCCACTCTGGTAGTAGACTGTTGATGAACTTGATGTTAATCTCCAAATTTTCCTTCTTCAAGTTATTTCTTCGAAGTTCATTCAACAAGTTGCAATAACGGTGATATGTGCTTTCTAATTCTTCCCCGGTGGAAGCTTTAAACGATTGGTAAGCATTCAGAGTGGTTACCATCTTGGCTTTATTCCCTAAAACGGTGCCTTCCATTTGCTTTCGAATTTCATCCCATATCTCTTTACCGGTTTCCAAGCTATCTAAGCTATTATAAATCTCGTTCGGTAAACTCTGAAGTACGAATGAAAACGATTGTAGATCTGCTTTAGCTCATAGTTCTTGTTGAGCATTGTATCTTGATTTAGGAAGCGGAGTTCGACCTCCAAGAACTGGCGGTGTTGCATTTGGTGCAGCTATTACGTCTTCGTAGAATACCGCTTCACCATTTTCGAGTGAGTCACGTATTTCAGTTGCCAGTTCTTGATTTTTGATAAAATGGAGGAACCGTTTCTTCCATTGCGCGTATTCACCTCGGTATAAAACCGGAGGTTTGAGATCGGTTCCGATTGACAGAGCATCTCTTGACGTCATTATGAAAATGATTTAAAACTTTTACAAGTATTGTAAACTCGTATATTATGTCAACTTGAACTGACCGAATATTTAAAATCGTATACTGATTTTAAAAACTTGTATTCGGTTTAATGATGTCAGTTAAAATCGTATTAGACGAAAGAAAAAAACTTTACGATTTGGGCTGAAATAGGATATTAGTTTAATGATGGGTTTCAAGATGTTTAAAGCTGACTTTTAATTTGGTCTTCGTGAGTAAAAAAAAATCTGATTTGGCTTAATTTGGAGTTGGGCTTCTAAGTGTTTAAACTTGTATTGGGCTTTAACTATTTGCTTTGGGCTTAATAGGTTTGAACGGAAGTGAGCAATTGCCGAACAGTTAAACTATCGAACACATTGGTAGACCGAAGCAAGACCAGGAAAAATTTGTCGAGCATCAAAGAAATCAGTGATCGTTCTTAGAGATCAGTGATCGACAAAGAGCAGGAACAATTTGTACTTAGCAGACATGAATTGAAGACGTGATTGAAGTCGAAACGCAGTCGTGATTTAAATTCTGAGATCAGATTTGAAGATTGAAGAATCTGAAATTCAAGTCGTGATTTAAGTCGTGATTTAGTATCAAATCGACTGAATCTATGCAATTGATGATTTTGCAATCTGAATTTATAATCGAGATCCTTGTTTGCCGATCAATTGCCGTCGATCACTTTGTTTCTGAATCGTGAACTTGACGTATCTCAAAAACCGAAGTCTTTAATCAATTGAACCATTTAATTTGTTGAAATTGTCGTATCTGATGATTACGAATTGCTTATGATCCACAGAATTGATTGATGATTGATGAAGCCGAACTAGGTATGAATGCCGAACTTCTATTGATCGAACTTCTTCAGGTAAAAAAACCGATCTTTGTTTGAATTGGGCTTTTGTTCTATGAAACCTCGGGCCGAACTACAAATTGTTCAGGCCGAAATACTAACTTGGGCCGAACTTCTGTTTTAAATTCTTGGGCCGAACTTCAAGTTTTAACAACTGGGCCGAAGTTCTCACTAGTTCGGGCCGAACTTGTTGGGCCGAATATATACTTCGGGCCGAACTTGTATATAAAAAATGGGCCGAACTACAACTGAAAAGAACTTCGGGCCGAACTAACCTTGGGCCGAACTTCACCAGTTCGTCATCATGAAGCCGAACTTGTTCGTGACGTATGAACGCTTCGAACAAAAACTTCACCAATTCAATCCGATTATGCTCAATTCTCAACCGATTTGAATGATTCTTCTTGCTAATTGCTCGAAATCAACTTTCTAACAGTTTGATCCGATCAATTTCTTCAATCCATTACATATAAGCTTCGAATCTTTGATTTACAGTAAGTTTTTCAACTTTTTACTTTTTCACCAAAATCACGAAATTGAAGTGATCTGTTAACGGAATCGATTGAAACTTGATTCTATCTTGATTAGAATCGAAGGAGAAACATGATTCTCCAATAAAATCTTCAATTCCAACGAAAAATTTACAACATTAAATTTGCATGACGAACATCAACTTTTCTTCACTTTTTCTCAGATCTTGATCATTCTAGCTCGATTTTGGATCTTCTCTAAGAGAGATTTTGCTCTGATACCACTTGATAGATCGTAATCAACTGAGATTGAGCTAATTCATGATGATTCAAGGTGAGAAATTGAAGATTTGCTTAAGTGTGTGTGTTCTTGGTGTTTGAGTGTGTGTGAGTTAGTTGAGAGAGATGGAGGGAATGTTGAGAGCTTTCAAATGGTAATTCAATTAGTGAAAGGAAAGCTTACAAATTAAGCCTTAACATAAGGTATTTATACCTCATAGCTAAACAAGCTTAATTACCATCTAATTAAGCCTTAAGACTAGTTTACCATTAGGCAATGTTACATAACTAGTCCCTACACTATTAGATACAACATATTTGACCCTAACAAGGGTATACGTCTAGGGTATAGAAATAGGTGAGTGCAAGGTGATGTGAAAACATGATAAATCAAAGAAAACACACCTTTGAGTGCATCCAAACCGATAATAAACCGGGCAACCACACAAAAAGGTGATCATTCATACGTTGAATGTTTCACTAGACTTTACATGCCAGTAAAGCAAATGCATGCCACCACCAGCCACTCAAATTCCTCTCAACAGGAATTTGTTTCATTTCTTAAGGGGACGTAGCATATAATCTACTGACTACTCTTTCGGAGTATGTCGGTATTGAAACAAATTAACCTCCTGCCCCGGGTTAAGTCTCTTTGTATGCACAGTGTGTCTAGTTCTCACCCTCAAGAACCTTCCAATATAGGACACTTGCACTACAAAAATGGATCTCCGTGAATCCATCGGAACACTCATAGTGGCATCACAATCTGATGTTTCACGAGGATCGAGTGGAAATCCTGCTAGAGCTAAAACCACGCCAACTCTAAACGCAGGTCACGCATTTGGATCAATGGTTGTGCAAACGACTACCGATTCATACCGTGTGCAAACGGATACTCTATGTGAGTCCGGTGTTACCCAAAAAGAACAAGTTGCTGTGCCTTAACTTAATCAATCATTCATGCAACAACTTATACCGGAATCACATAAAAAATCCGATGAAAAAAAAATCCACGTGAACCTCTTAAAATGCAACATCTTAAAAAGCTGACTAAACTGCACATGAGCGTAATAGACCACTCTCAAATTACTCCAACGATCTGCTATATCCAGCATGATCTTCCCCGGAGCCACCTACAATATAGGAACTAAAAAGCGAGGGTCCCTAGGTCTAGGTGAGCAGAATCAAGTATCGTGGGATCTTGATTGGGGTGCGCTGAGATAAAAATTGAGAGGGGGTATAAAGTATGGGGTGCAAATCAGCTTATCACATGGTAACACAAAACGAGGGTGTGGTTGAAAATGAAAATGTGAGTTGAGTGAGGAGTGTGTGTGAAAGGGTTAAAGAAAACGAAAAACCCTCCCCAAACCGAACAAAAATCCGGGTAACCACATCTATATCAGACTGCATGAGTTGCTTTTTGATAAAGTCATCGTGGGCCCAGTGATGCAATGCACAACCCTCCTAGCCACTCAAGTACAAAAAGTACTTGTTTCATAAATCACGGAGATAACCACATCCACTATCGACATCTCATTTGGAGATCGTTGATATTGAAAAAGAGGACCCACCTCCAGTCCTCGCCTTCGTTTGTCCACTTATAGAGTCTATAACCGAATCAAATCTCTCTAGGAAACAGGCATTCTACCAAGCATATCTTTGTGATATTGCCGGAACATTCATAGTGATACCAAAAATATTGGTATTCCACGATGATTGAATGGAAATCCTACCAGTGCTAACATCAAAGCCAACATTGAACGTAGGTCACACAGTTTCTGTAACTGTCGTGTTAACGGGCAATCTATGTGATCCCGGGTAACCCTGATACCTTCATGTGCGAAGATCAGACGACTGTACTTCATTCTTATCAACAACAGTCACTACGTCTGATAAAGGGATTCTATGACCGTACTCCAACATCATCAACAACGGTCAGAAAATCCAAATCAAATTGATATACCGCACTTCTACAACTGCTATAAACATCAGGAACCAAGGATCAACAGCAAATCGACAACACCACAACTTCAAGAAAGGACTTCCGCTGCCAATCGCTCTATCTATGGGTCCACATTCCGTTGATTTGCCTGAAGTCTTCTGGAATACTTTATATTGGTTGAAAAGCCAATTAAAAGTATGTCTGTCACCGATTATCAAAAGCTGATGCTGATTTCTCAAATAGAACTGCACAACGGTTTAACTCTCAGCTCCAGCTTTACAAACAAAGAAGACTTCAAAGATATGCAACCTAGACTATTGTTACAAAGGGGGAGATTGTTGGGTACTATTTTTATTGTAATTAATAGTCTAGGGGGTAAAGTGTAACATTGTATAATAGTTTAGTTAAGATTAGGATTAGTCTTAATTAATCAAGGAATTAAGCCATGGTATATAAACCAAAGTGTAAAGCTTAATTCCTAAACTTTGGCCATTAATCAAATTCACATTTTCCAGCAATTGTTCTCTCACCATCTCTCTAACTTTCTCTCTCTCTAAAACCCTAATTCATCTTCTTCACTTTTCACACCAAAATCATCATCCAACACCTAATATGGATTGATTCAGTGATTCTATGCATTTCACATCAGAAAACGACCAATACTGTTGTAACGTTACAATATCCGATATGTCAGATCGGATTGCACCCAAGAAACGTGCGATGATCTGTTCGCCGTCTTCTTCGACGCCACACCGCATGCGTAGTCGTTCGAACTCGATGATGAATTCTTCAACGGTAAGTTGATTTTGTTTTAGATTGTGGTAATCCAAGAACGAATCCTGCGTGTGGTTTAGCGGAAGAAACTTGGACTGCATCAACCTTTTCATCTTGTCCCATGTTTCGACCTTACGTTTCCCGTGTCGATAACATTGGTTCTGTACGTGTTCCCACCACAAAGAAGCATATTTACGTAAACGTATGGCAACAATTTTTACCTTTAGGTCTTTGGGTATGCGTTGTAGGTCGAAGATGCGTTCGACGGTCTGAAGCCAATCAATAAAATCATCGGGTTGCATTCTTCCTTCGAATTCCGGAATTTGTGGTCGAATCCCAAGGCTTCGTAACGGATCCGGGGGAGGTGGTGATGGACGGCGGCGGTACTCCCGTCCAAAAATGTTGTGGTCGTCGCCATTGTATCTGGCGACGGACTTGGTGGCGGAATCGTCGTGATCAAACTGGTTGAGTTCAAGCTCACGAATCCGTTGTTGCAGGCGTTCGATCTCAAGAACATCTAGTGGGTCACGTTGTGCAAAGCCGTTGCCTCCGGCGGTGAATCTACGGTTGTGACGACGATCTTCCTCACGTCCCGACATGCTTGAGAAAAAAAACCGTGCTCTGATACCACTTGATACGGATTCGTATAAAGTGGAGCTAGAACCCTAGCTACCTTATTTCGGCCAACCGAAATAATCACGTGAACAATGTGTTCAAGAAACAAAACTTGTATTCAAAACTTATCATCCAACCAAGAGTACAATCCCTATAAATAATAAACCTACAAAAGATAAATACGAGCTAAACTAGGAAAAGGAAAAAAACTAAGATAAGGCCTAATTTAAATAAAAGATAAACTTTTGACATTGGTTGGATGTTTGAGGATAAGTTCGGCCGAACCCTTTAGCCACAAGGTGATGGTTCGGTTTGTGAAGTTGTCTCCGGGTCGGGATTCTCTAATATGGTAGGATCCGTATCACTTCCCAAATTGTATCTCTTTTCATATAGACTTGAAATTGGTTTACTTGTAAGATCATACAAGATTACAATTTGATTCCATTTACCACATCAATCTCTTGAAAGAAATAAGACGTAGACATTCATACCTTTACTTGAGGTTATAGAGATTGTTCACAAAAAAAAAATTTGGGAACAATGTGAGTGAAAATATATTAGATTATATATATCTTTATCTTTATGTATACTATATATAATGCATTTGGTACATTCCCGAATTAGCAAGTCTTATTTTTATCCAATACACTTGTTATTTTAGGACAAATTTGTAATTATAGAAAATAAGCATCACACAAAACTTGAACATGTGATTTCTATGTTATTAGCTTTAACCAACTGAGATATCATATTATTTGTATTAATCCCAAAATAAATACTGCATCATTCTATTCACCGCCACCCATCACCACAAACATTATCGTCACCACGGCCACTCACCACCAAAAACACTATCATCACCACCCATCATCACCACACATAACAATCTACCCATCATCATTATGCACCACAACCCACCAGTCCACCACCATTATAAATGTCGCCGCCAGCACTACTACCGTCACTGCAAAACATAGTAACAGGGTACCCGTCGCCGCATTACGCGGGTACCCTGCTAGTAATTATATATGTCCGAAATTGGTGAAAACTTACATCCAATGCAAGATTGAAATGTTTTTCTATATGCCCAAATACAATTTGATCACTAGTCACTATACAAAAGTTGGTCACTTGTATGATATTTTTAGAAAGCACTTTAATTGCATCACCTCGGTACACTATATATTGAAGACCTTTTTATCATATTGTCTCGCATTTTCGACACAGGAAGAGTGACAGATGACTTGTCAAGCAACATTTCAACAACTTCTTCCATTGTTGGTCTATCCGCTGCATCTCGTTGAACACACAATAGCCCAATCTCAACGAATATTTTCATGAAACTTGAGTTGACATTGATTCTAGGATCAATTACATTTGAAAATGTTCCTTCAAACCAATTTCTTCTAACCTACAAGGATTTAACTTGTTTGTAACTACAAACTATTGCTAAAAATAAATATAGATTAATTACAGAAATTGTCCACATGGTCTTTCAAATTCTACTATATATTTTGTCCCTATATTTTTTTTCGTTCTTTTTGTCCATGTACTTTTAAATTTGTCGCATTTTTGTCCTTTCGTCTAAATTGTTTCGTTAAGTAACCTCACATGCTAATGTGAGGGTATTTTAGTCATTCCCTCCTTTGTTCTTTATCCACATACCCTAATCCCCAATTGATGAATCTTAATTTAAAAAGGAAACATGGGGTACAGGCCTTCTTCATCTAGCTTCTTTCTCACATTTACTCAAACTCAAATGACCGAATAGAAACGTGAAATAGTGACATTAAGAAGTATGTTTGTCATAAGTTAAAAAGAAGTCGGCCCATGATAGAATCCAATCCAATAATACTTACGTGTCCTTCCAAGTAGATGCCAGCTTTGAGCGTGTATTCATAAACATTACGGCCGCTTAAAATTTCCAAAACCAACAAACCAAAACTAAAGACATCAAACTTGGTTGACACTTTTGAGTGCAGTCCTAACTCTGGTGCCATGTATCCCCTGCCACATATGCAAAAGCACAGTGGATTATTTGAAAAACAAAATAAATATGAAGATGATCAATTGAGTGAGTGAACTATTATGTACTTACATGGCCCCACAAACCGGATCAACATGAATGCAATCAGTGTCGTTGATCTCAACTGCAGACTGAAAATTTGACAGTTTGGGGTCAAAACTCCCATCTAAAAGAATGTTTCCAGGTCTGACATCACAGTGTATCATCCGAACGGGAGCATGCTTGTGAAGGTAAACAAGCGCCCTTGCAACACCTAGTATTATCTTGTAACGCTTGTTCCAGTCCAAAAGAGTACACATAGGATCTACACAAATTAACAGATCACAAAACATGTGTTAGATATTTTATTGATTTCGAGTTACTTGGATCATTGTGAAGTCGTGTTTTCACTATCAGATCAAAGTATTTCGAGGGTACTCTCAAAATCTCTAATCGGATGAAATCACAGTGTGATCAAGAACAGAGAATATGTGTGTGCTTTGAGAAAATCGTACCAGAGAAGATGACCAAAACCAGTGTTATTCCACTATCTAGAAACTGACGAAAACTTCTCAAAACTGCCAAATTGCAGTTTTAAAACTGTTCAAAACCGCCCAAATACGGGTCGGATCCGGGTCGAATATTACGGGTCAAAAACCGGGTTCAAATCAAGAATTCGGATTTTCTATGCATTTTCTATAAAGTAATATTATCCGAAATAAAACATTTCCAAGCTGACCTGGCAGCTCGACCCCAGCCAGGGGCTCTGCCCCTTGGACCCCGACCAGGGCGCTGCCCCTTGGAACCCCGTTATCGGGGGCGCTGCCCCCGAACCCCCGTTAAGTCAGTGTATTTTAATCATAACAAATTTAAACAAACGTGCACTCCGCACCACCCCTACTTGTTCAATATTTATTAGGATTACATTTGGTCAACAAGTTTATCCCATTACACTTAAATAATATTGGTGATACAAATCACCAACAACATGTGTTTCTCAAACTACAATACATCAAGTTTATAATAAAACAAGGTTATGCACTAATTCCAATTTCTTTTAAAATCTGTCACAAGTTCCAAGGAACTTCATATAATGTTATAGCACAGGGTGTGGTGAAGCACATCAGATTTCTACTGAACATCACTTACCATAAATATAAAGAAGAAATTCATACCAAATATAAAGCGATCCAGGCTTGAATGATGTGGAAACTCATAGACGAGAAACATATATGTTCCTTCAATGCAATATCCAACCAGCTTAACCAAATTCTTGTGTTCAAACTTTGATAGTATCATTGCTTCATGCATATAAGATTTTATATATCGCGGGGTACATTTAAAAAATTCAGCAATTGCTATAGCTCTTCCATTTTGTAGCTTTCCCTGGAAAAAAGAATCCAGTTTCGGAGTTTCTAACAAACAATTCGAAACCTATAAAACATGTACACAGATACATGATGAAGGATACCTTGTACATGGCATTATATCGATTATCTGAAACCTTATTAGCTTCAGAGAGGTTTTCTGTTGCAACATTGATAGTGTCAAAATCAAACCGATAAAATATTTGGTTTTCACCTAGAATAGTATAGAGGTATAACTCCAAGGATTTTAAACTTATGTCTCCATCTACAAGTTTAGCAAAAATCAAGTATTTAGAAATGGACATCATCGAAGAATGGTAAGATATAACACAAATATATATCATTATTTATCAACTAACAAGGATCTATCAGAATCTAATGTAACAGTAGAAGTGCCGAAGTTGTGTAGAAGTTCGGGCCGAAGTTGTGTAGAAGTTCGGGCCGAAGTTCGGGTTGAAGTTCGGGCCGAAGTTCGGGTTGAAGTTCGGGCCGAACTTGGGGTTGAAGTTCGGGCCGAACTTGGGGTTGAAGTTCGGGCCGAACTTTGGGTTGAAGTTCGGGCCGAACTTGTTACTGTTCTCGGGCCGAACACTTTCTTGCGCAGAACAGTTACGAAACAGCCTTCAAAACCCACTAATTTGATCCTAAAATGGTCGTTTCTTAGCCAAATTCTTCGATTCTTTTTGCAAAATGACCCAAATACTATTTCCTTCAATCCATTACTACTATATTAATCAAAAACAACCTAGATCTATTCGAAAATTTGAATTTAGAGGGTTTTTGAAGCTTTAATGGTTTTTCCTAAAAATCCAAATTCTTCATCAGAATGGATTACATTCGATCCTAACTCGATTCTAAGCTTAATATCTTAACAAAATGAAGCTATTCAATCCATAAGAACAAGAATTAGTACCTTAAATTCGATTTTTGATCTTAAACCCCTTTTTCTTCAAAAACCTTGAAAAACCCACTTGATCTTCTGCTTTTAACACCAATTGATGGATTTGGATCGTTTTCAAGATGAAATTATGCTCTGATACCAATTGAAAAGCACAATAACACTTAATCAATCCATTAGATGGTGTTGGATGATGATTTTGGCTAGAAAAGTGAAGAAGATTGATTAGGGTTTTAGAGAGAGAAAGTAGAGAGAAGTTAGAGAGAACAATTGCTGTGAAATTGAAATGATAATTGTGCAAAAGTTGAAGAATTAAGCCTTACACTTTGGTTTATATACCATGGCTTAATTCCTTGATTAATTAAGACTAATCCTAATCTTAACTAAACTTTATACAATGTTACATAACTAGTCCCTAGACTATTGATTACAACTAAATATGACCCAACAAGAAGTGCATTAAAAATATAAAACTAGAAAAGAACATGGTACCTGAGAATTCTCCATTGGATGGTAGGACAAACATGGGTACTTTCACCTTCAATTTAGTGTTTTCTTTCTCCTGTAAGGCTAGTACAGACTCAAGGCCCACCACAACGTCAGCCATCGTAGGACGGTGCTTCGAATGGCTATGCAAACACCGTTCTGCTAGCCGAGAAAACTCCTTTAAACATTTAGGGGAGATCCTCTCTCTTATCATGTTAGGATCAACGATTTGTTTTAGCCTACCTTCTTTGATGGAGTCTTGAGCCCAACTTGCTAAGCCCCATTGCTCCTCATCTAGACTTCTATCTACTGCCCGTTTCCCACACAAGACTTCAAATAGTACCACCCCAAACGCATACACACCAGACTTTCTAGTCAGCCTACCCGTTTGATAATAATCTGGATCTAAATATCCAAACGTGCCTTTCACCTGAGTGCTAACAAAAGTACATGGTTGATTGGTTGGACCAATTTTGGACAACCCAAAATCTGAAATCTTAGCTGCCCAACTGTCATCCAATAATATATTAGAACTTTTGACATCACGATGTATAACACCATGTTTAATACCCGTACCAGTGTGAAGATAGTCTTAGCACGAGCGGCCCCAATGCATATTTTGAGTCTTAGCACCCACGTTAAAGGAATTCGACCTTTGTGGAGACGATCTTCAAGAGTTCCACGAGTCATATATTCATAAACGAGAATCATCTCTTGCCCATCATTACAGTAACCAATTAAAGACACCAAGTGACCGTGCCTTAACTTTGAAAGCATCTTAACTTCTGACCAAAATTCTGATGCTCCTTGACTGGATGTTGAATCCAGCCGCTTTATGGCGGCAGTCAAAAGACTGTCGCCATATGCGATGGTTCCTTTGTAAACCTTGCCAAATCCCCCACGCCCGATTACCAATGATTCATCAAAGTTTTGTGTTGCCAGCTGTATCTCGGAAAAAGTAAGCCGACGACATGTTTGTGGCAATTCAAAGGATGAAGATGATCCTGCCTCCTGGTGATGACTTGTACGGAAGAACATGGTCGTCATAGACATGATACGAGAGTAAAGACTGTATTTTTAATAAACTCAAATATATTGATATAATAAAGTAGCTAGGAATATTATTAATTATATATAGCAGAAAATGCATATTATCGCATCTTCCAGGAAAGAGGAAATTAATTGCTTTAGGGGTCTTAATCTACATAAACATGTCAAATTGGTGGTTGGGAACACAATTTCTACAAAATTTAAATGGCATATTGCTGTATTTTCCACGAAATAGAGCGTGAAGTATGGGAGTCTTCCGGTTGTCTGTTTTCTTACACGCAAGTCGTGACTGCTCCAATGCCGAAGCACGCTTTTAAAGTGACTTTGACTTTTATTTTTTTGAAAGAGAAATGATATTTATGTAACTGTTATCCACTAATTTTCTTTCCTTATATTATCTCTTGAATTTAACACTTATTTTGAGTGAGTTGGCACAAATTGTATACGTCAATACACACTTCTCTTATTGATTTTGACACTTATCTTGAGTGAGTAGGCACGCTTGTTATAATTTAGTCCGGATTTGTATTTAGATAAATTTAGAAATCCTTTTTCAAGTGTTTTGAATTTGTCTTGTGCAGAGTGTTTATTTTAAATAAGAGATAGTCAGCCTTGTGATTTTTAAACCACTTGTTATAGCGACCAAATAGGTGGTCGGTCCTTCTTGAGGACGTGCCCCCACTCCCAACCCACGTGTTCTTCATTTTCTAGCTTGGTTTGATTGCTCTGCTTGTTTGGTCACCACTTTGGTCGTGTCGGTTTTAAGAGAGAAAGTTAAGGTGGTGCTAAGTTGAAAGTGTTGACAACAATTACGTTTCGTAACTATTACTACTACTTCTTCTTATTTTATTTTATTTTACTAAATTGTTTGATTTGTACTTAATGGACTTAACGTGGAAATAATTATATGCGGAAAGTAATAATGAGTCTCATTATGTTTTAATCTATACATTATAAAATAACCGGGTGCTTTTTCCCATTAAGTGACAACTTTTTTTTCTTTTTTTATATTTGTGCAATTTGTACTAATTACAATTTCATGTTTATATAGGGTATGGTTACTAAAAGGCAACGTTGCAGAACTCGCTACTCACTGCCCGTTCGTTCGACGACCATGTAGCGAGTAATCGGTTACTCGGTGAGTACTCGGCGAGTACTCGGATTGATATTTTCATATATATTTTTTTATAAAAATATATATTACACATATAATTTCCCTATTTCTTAAAAATAAAACATATTTTGGAGAAATTGACCGAATTTTAACTGAGTTTGGCTGAATTTTGAATTTTGACTGAGTTTTCGAGTTGGACAAATTTTGACCGAGTTGGCCGATTTTTTTACCGAGTTGGCCGATTTTTGACCGAGTTGGCCGATTTTTGACCGAGTTGGCCGAGTTTTGACCGAGTTTTGACCGAGTTGGCCGAGTTTTGACCGAGTTTTATATTGACCGAGTAATTTGACCGGTTAGGACCTACCCGACTCGGCTCACCACCGAGTAGCGATTACCCGGCGAGTATTCGGCCGAGTAGGCCGAGTTTTACAACACTACTAAAAGGTTCTAACTTCAAATGTTACTTTTTTTAAATAAATTTTTTATTTAAAATTTTAATTTTATTAGTCATATATAAACATTTTTTATTATTAAAAAACTATAATCTAAAATAATATATCATTTAATTGTGTTTTTCTTCACAATCATTAGGTTTGATAGTACTGTCACGCTGATACTTATGCTTTCAAAAACTTTTTAAAATCTAATTTTCGTTTAAAGCATAAGATTATTCTCTTACACAACGTGTTGATGATTTGTTTGTTTATCAAGATAGTATACCCAAACTGAAAATAATGTAAAAGAAATCGATAAATGGAAAATTATTTGTAAAATAGGTGATAAGAGGCGCCATATACAGACTGACTAGCTACAAAACCCGCCCGATGGGCGGGTATGCTGTAAATTTTAGTATGTAGAAAAATGTCCAAAAACTTTATATATTTCAAAATGACATAATAATCGATAGATGTGATGATGATTTTGTACAAAAAAAGGTAAATGAAGAAATGTTACACGGGCATTTTATTAAATGAAGAATCCAGCTTTTTATGCCGTAATCCGTAATATCTGAAGTCTGGTTCCGTTGAACAATCCAGCTTTTTATGCCGTAATCATAGAATGCCGGTTTTATGGAAATTATATTGAGTCGTGTATCACTTCTGAATAAATACGATTGAGTCGCTGATTGATCTTTTAAATATTTATTTGTTTCCTTGTATGTAGGATCTTTTAAATAGTTATTTATTTGTTTCCTTGTATGTAGGAAGCCGTATATGGAGCATATGAATGTAGACCGTAAGCCGTACCCGATTCGTTTGCCGTATATGGAGCGTATGAATGTAGACCGTAAGCTGTACCAGATTCGTTTGTATTAGTGCAAATGACGTGGACCAATCAGGGAATTCTAAGTGGCATTATGGACGAATAGGAATGCTTGGAATTGCCATGGTGTCAAACCCTCTTCAAATTTAGGCCTCATATATAGGGTAGGATTCTTTGAGAATTAACCCTAAATTGTGAATTTTAACACCAAATTGGCAAATTGCAAATCAAAATTCTTAGAATCATAGATTCATAACATACATTCACAAGAAAAGGCTCCACGTTGGCTATTGCAAACGAAATTAATAAGTGTTAGGATCGATTAACCAAAACAGTTAATAAAACACAATGATCTACTCAACAATAGAAGTTACAGCGGATTAACACTATGTTGATTCGATCAAGAACAATAAACTGTAAATAATATAAGAATTATCAAGAACACAGTTTTATCACAAAAAGCTTCAATGTATATTGATTGATCGAATACAATACACACGTACGTTTACAATTCATAAGGAACTATATATAATAGTCCTTGAAGCCTAACTATTTACCCTAGTTATTCTAGGATATGATTACAATTTGAATTACAAAAGATATCACATTCTAAACTAATTCTGCAAAGATCTCGGACACGATCAGCACCATATATAGACATCAGTAGTATAAGCCATCGTCAGTAGCAAACCATAGCATCAGTAGTAATACGTGAGATCAGTAGTATCTTTGTAATTCTGCCCCATCAGTACTAACTTTTGTAGAAGCATTGTTAGCACCAATTGCAGTATCAGTAATAAACATGGATCAGTAATATATATGTAACACACCAATTTTTCAAAACAATTTAACCTTTTAAATAAATAAGTTCAACATCCAAAAATTCATAAAATCCAAAACATAGTTTAGTTAAAACATTTGGAAGGATTACAAGTATCAAAAACCGGTGTTACAATAATATCAAAAACCAAAGTCTAGGGAATTAAATAAGTACACCGAGCTAATCACATCCAATGCTAACTACGGGCCGCCTAATCCTTAGCTCCCGAACCTGAGTACATAGTCAAAAGAAATGTAGTACGTGAGACAAAATTATCTCGTGAGATACATGGGTTTTAGACCCGGTTAGAAAATAATTGCAATAAAATAATAATTAAATAATTATCACATTGCACATAGTCAATAATACACTAAGGCTTGCCATTAGCCCAACACATACGTAACGGGTCTCCCCGATATGGGTTATCTAGGTAAACTCCCCCGTTTCCGGGTTATCTATTTGCTCCCCCGATTTCCGGGTTATCTCAAACTCCTCCGCTTTCCGGGTTATCTATTTCTCGACATATTACTCTTGCGCAGGGTGGTACCGCCCCAAGTAGTAGTCACTAACTCCCCCAACTTGTGTGGGTTATCTAGGATCCAATTGATTAGCTACCACATAACAAATCATCAACTTGGGTCAAAACCCCATATCACAACTCATGTCTACTAGTGGTAACTAAACACATAATGAACAATTCAAGTCAATTCAATTCAAGTCTAGTCAATTCAAGTCTATTCAATTCAATTCAATAGCTTCCTTATTAAAAACAGTTATCTAATAAGGACTCTAAGAAATCATTTCAAACTATGTAACATGGTTTACTATGTACTCAGAAAAGATCACATGTACTCACCTTAGCAGTGCTATCCAATACTTGTGTTAATTAACACAAATCCTTACTTCTTAGTCAAAGAAGTACTCCCAATCACAAGGTCTTCTTGACCTAATATCAATATCATCACAAATACTAGTTATTATCCATTACTAGCACTAATTAATCCATATTAATCTCCCCAATCACCAAGTTCATACAACTTGGTGAAATCTCAAACCCTAGTTCAAGATTTCTATCCAAAAATCCCAAATCTAGCTTGTACACATTGATCACAAGCATACAAGGAGTGATTTACACTCATATTTGGTCATCTTCCCCAAGATGACATGGTTGTTTCCCCAAACCACCATTGATGCCCAAGAAAAGCTTGAAAAACTAATTACCAAGCATGAAGGATCAAGAATCTTTACCTTTGATGTTAAAATCTCCAAGATTGATGAAGATTTGAGCCAAATATCACCAAAAACGAACTCTCTCTCTCTCTCTCTAAAAATGGCCACTAGGGTTTTAGGGGTGATAAATGAGCTAAAACCCTGATTTCCACGATTTTATATAGCCCAGACAGAGATCGCGTCGCGATCTGGAAGTTCGCGCCGCGAACCGTGCCCCGCGATAAATCGCGTTACCCTTTAGCGACGCTATCTCGTCGCTATTCTTGACGCTATCTCAAAATCGCGTTCATGAGACTTCGCTATTTCGGGTCGCTGTTCGACCCCCACAACGATCGCGCCACGAATTCGGAGATCGCGCCGCGATCTCCCTGCTCCAGCTAAAAGTCGATTTTCCAACTTGATTTACCCCAATCTTGACCCATTTTTCATTATCCCAAGTTCCAAACATCCAAAACACTTAATATAATATAACGGTAGTATAGTCTAATCACAATATCTTAAATTCATACAAACCGAATAATAATTCAAATACAAATTATGAAAATTCCGGTCGTTACAATATATCCCAACAATCTCCCCCTAAACTTGTTAATTCAGTTTAAATTAATCAAGTTTCTTTCTTTTCTCTTCTTCTTCCTTTGCTCTTCTTTCATCTCATTCTTGTTCTCTTAATGCTTTCAGTCTTCTTTGTTCATCCACATATGCTTTATTCTTATTAAACAATTGTCTGTATTTCTCTGCATACATACTTTGATCATTAGGTCTTACAAATGCACAGCATACAATTTGATACAGAGTCTTTTGTGAGTGATTGTAGTCTCTTTCCATTAAATACAGCTCACATCTTCTATTAGTTCTTTCAAAGAAATACATATTAACTGTGGGAAGAACATTCCAAGCAAATAAATTGTCTTCACTTTCTACTTTTTCTTTATATTTCTCTGGATGAAATGCAGCATCAAACATTTCTGTTAAGTATCCAGTTCCAGAGTTTTTCCAGCTTTTATTTTTCATTCTGGGTTTTCCAATCTCCAACATAGTAAGAACATCACTTCTGTTAAAAGAAAATATCATAGGTTTCCATGCTTTAAATTTCTGAACACTCTTGTCTGTTCTAATGATCTCATGGATTCCTTGATGTTCTCTCCAGTTAAGAATAGGGTTGTCTTGTTGGATTGGTTGTGGATCTTCTAAGATTTGGGGAGTTTGTTTAATTTTCTTTGTATTTGAATCATCATTTTCTGTAAATTTTCTTTTCTTTGAGCCTTGCTCTGAAGATTCACCAACTACAGTTTTTCTATTTAACACAATCTTGGGATCAATTTTGATTATATTTGAAGGTTCAACTGCTTGTACATCTTCATTCAATTGTTTCTTTTTCTCATTGCAGTATCTTTCAACTAGTGTAATAACCTTCATTCTTCCAAAAGATTTTGCATTATGACCTCTTGACTTAAGAAATTCAACCATCATTCTTTTCTCTTAATCAAATGGTTGTGGCATGTCAATCTTGCATCTTTTGCATTCATTGATTTCATTTTCAAGAAGTTGCAGTCTTTCTTCTTCAAATTTTCTTATCTTATCAAGTTCCTTTTGTTGACCTTCTATAACATATTCATCTATTTCTTGGATTTCTTCAACTGTAGGTTGTTGTTCTGGTTGAGCATCCTTTGACTTAGCCTTTTCCTTTTCAGCTTTTCTTTTATTTTCAAGTGCAAGAGTTTTGGCACATTTTTTGTGGTACCTCATTCTCTTGACTTTCCAATGAGATTGTTTTAAAGGCCTGACTAAATTCATCTTGTTCACCATATAGTGACTAAGAGCTTTGTGTGGATAGTCATCATCAAATTTTTCTTTGCCTTTACCTATGCATTGTGATGGAGGTGTGTACTTCATATCTGGTACCTCATTTATTTGTATTTTTGGTGCAAATGTCTTTACTTTCTTCTTTTTTAAGATCTTTGGATGAGGAGGTAATTTACATTCATCTACCTCTTCCCATTTCACATTTGCATCAAAATCTGGAACTATTAATTCTGTTGTTGTTGCTGGTGTTGTGGTTACTACTGATGAATCAGTAGTAACTGGTACTTTGGTAGTTGCTGCTACAGACTCAGTAGTAACCAATGTAGTTACTACTGGTATTAAATTTAGAATGTTAAAGGGTCTGTAGAGTACCATTTGTAGATTAGAGGGGTCTGCTACTGGTGAAGGAGTTATTACTGATGTTGCTTCTTGTGTTTCTTCTTCAGTTGGATCAGTAATAATCACTTCAGTTGTTTGAATGACTTCAGTAGTATCCATGGGATCAGTAGTACCCATGACTTCAGTAGCAATTTGAGAAGGTACTTGTTCTGCTGTTGGAGACTGTTGTGCAGACACAAATACATCTTCCATGCTTTTGACTCCTCTGTCAAAGTCTTCATCACTTTGACCTGTTTCACCATGAGCTTGTTTGAGATTTAGGAGGGAGGCTGCTGCTGCTGCAATTGATGTATCAATCATTCCTTGAATTGTATCTTTCTCCCCTTTAGTGATCTCAACTTGTTGTGCATCACTAATCAAAACCTTCTTTTTCAATTTTCTGATTATTGAAGTTTGTTTGTGAAGCCTTTGATCCATTCTTTGCATTCTTTTGTTTAGCACATTGATGTAGTGCTTCATATAGCTCATGGTTCTACCTTGATTGTTGATGAGTGTATGGCCGTTTTGTACAGTGGTTTCAAGGTTTTCCATCCTATCCATCAATTCAGTTTGTTGCATACTACCCTCAGTCCTTCTAGGAACATCATCGGGTTGGGTTGGTACATTGGCTTTAAGGTTTTCCATCCTTTCCATCAATTCAGTTTGTTCCATTCTTCCCTCATCACTGCTTGGTGATTCATTGGGAGTTTTAGATACTCTATTCTTCCTAGAAGAAGCAGCAGTATCTCCCCTTGTGGTTTCTTGGCACCGGGGTCCTTTAAGTGCTTCCTCAAATGATGAGTCATCACTTAAAGTTGCCGAGGTCTGGGTCCTAATGATGTTCTCACTAGTCTGTGCACCAACCTTTGGTGCATCAGTAGTGAGAGCCCTTTCCTCACGACTTCTCTCTTCCTTGGAAGTCAACTCTTGGAGTCTGGGGTCTGACTCAACTGGTCCCCTGGTGTCCTTTTTGGAGATTCTTTTCCTTTTATATTTGGAGGTAATTGTTTGGCTTTTGGGTAGGTTAACCAAAGAGTGAAGAGTAACACTCTGAGGTTCAATTTCATGTACCTGGGACACATTCAGGACATCTTGAGGTGAGGTTGTTTGAGTGGCTTGGGGTTCTGTTTGGGCTGCAATATTTGGTGATGGAGTGGGTTGGGGTTCAATGGGGTGACTTGAACCTTCTCCAGTTGGGGTTGATCATGGATCATATTAGGAAACAAAGGTGTTACCTTTCCAGAAAATTTGAATAACCTTCTCATGTTTGAAAAAACTTTTTGTTTAGAGAAGGTGCAGTGTAAATTTCTTTTGGTTTAGTGAGATCTGAGATTTCACAATTTAAAATATGTGCAATAAATCTGGGATACATTAAAAATTTAGAGGATGATAGATTTCCAATCATACCATCAAGAATCATTTTAGAAAAATTGAACACTTGGTCTGTGCTCAAACAAACAACAGCAGAGGCTATTGACTTGTTGAATTCATTCCAAGTGCTCTTTTTAGGAGAGATGCAATGTTGAATAGTATGAACTAAAAATTTCCATTGGGGAGAAAGAAGCCCTTTTTGAAAAGTGACAATGTTTTGCTTTCCTTCATACCCCATTTTTGTTAAATTTTCAACAAGTTCCTCCTTAGAGAGTAGAGATATACCTGAGTCATCATTGAGTTGTAGATGTTGCCTGATAGATTGTTCTGTTATGAGGATTGTTTTACCATCTACTGTAGATTTGATTTTTGATGAGTCCCCTTCTTTAATGTGTTCTGCAGTTTCCCAAAATTGAACTATATGTCTCTCATAGATTGTAGGTTGAATTGTGAGAGCATATTTGATTGAGGAATGTTTTAGAAACATCACAATTTCTCTAAAATCTTTAGTTCCATCTGGATTCTTTAGAAATGCAATCATATTGTGAAATTCACAGTATTGTAAATCTGTTTGAACAGCTACTGGTTTGATCATTGCCATTTTGAATGGAATTAGGATTTAGAATTGAGTTGATAGTATCGAATTTTGAATTTTGAAGTTGTTACTGCCTTATGGGGGTTTCAATTTGGATTGCCGACTTTAGGGTTTATCGTGGGTTTTAGCAGATCGAGGTTTGGATAATGTTAGTTTAACCGACTTCTGTTATTTATAGTTTTAGAGATTAACCTGCAAAAAGTCACAAATACCCTTCGAATCATAGCATAACGGCTATTTTCATGGGGTTAGTTTGGTAATTTTGCCGATTTTAAGAGTAAACTGCTGATCAGTAGTAACGAAGTACCAGTAGTATATAAAACATCAGTAGTAACTGAGGTTTTAATACTGAAAAGGTTGATTAGTAGTAACTTGAAACTATAATCAGTACTAAGTAAATAACCAGTAGTAAAAAAAACTTAAGTATTATTGTACAAGAATTTTACATATGATTTAAATTATGAGATTAATTTATTAAAATCATTCCAATACTGCTAACCAAGAAGTTAAATCTTCCTACATCAAATGCTTTTGTAAAGTGATCTGCTAATTGATTGTCAGTATGAATTTTCTCAACTTTAATTAGTTTCTTTTCATTACAGTCTCTTATAAAATGAAATCTGATTTCTATATGTTTGGTTTTTGAATGTTTTACTGGATTGTTCACAATACTGATTGCACTTTGATTATCTATAAAAATAGGAGTTTTAAGAATAAACATACCAAAGTCCATGAGTTGATTTTGAATCCATAGTACTTGAGCACAACATGCAGATGCAGCTACATACTCTGCTTCTGCAGAAGATGTTGAAACATTTGTTTGCTTCTTGCATTGCCATGACACAAGTCTTGATCCAAAGAATTGACATCCACCAGTGGTTGACTTTCTATCCAAGCATTCACCACCATAATCATTATTTGTGTATGCTGTAAGTTCAAAAGGTGAGTCATGTGGATACCAAAGACCTAGTGATGGTTTCCCTTTCAAGTATCTAAAGATTCTTTTGACTGCTTGCAAGTGTAGTTCCTTTGGCTTTGCTTGATACCTGGCACATACACAAACACTATACATAATATCAGGTCTAGATGCAGTTAAATACATTAAAGAACCTATCATTGATCTATGCAAGTGTTCATCTACATCCTCCCCCTCTATGTCAGGATGTAGATGTTTATGTGTTTCCATAGGAGTGCTTGCACTTTTGCAGTCTTTCATTACAAATTTCTCTAATATGTCTTTGACATATTTAGATTGATTGATTAAAATTCCATCTGATTTTTGATTGACATGGAGTCCAAGAAAGAAGTTCATTGGACCCATTGAGCTCATCTTGAATTTAATCTGCATAAGTTCTTCAAATTCTTTGCACAGTTGATCATTTGTTGATCCAAAGATGATATCATCTACATATATTTGAACCAGTAGGATGTCATCTTTGACCTTCTTTGTGAAGAGAGTCTTGTCAATGGCACCTCTTTGTAATTTGTTCTTTAACAGGTATGATGATAGTGTGTCATACCAAGCTCTTGGTGCCTGATGTAGGCCATAGAGAGCTTTATCTAATTTGAACACATAATCATCATGCTCAGGATCTTCAAATCCTGGAGGTTGACGAACATACACTTCTTCTTCTATTTTTCCATATAAGAATGCACTCTTTACATCCATTTGATAAACTTTGAACCTTTTGAATGATGCATATGCTAGAAATATTCTGATTGCTTCAATCCTTGCTACAGGAGCATATACTTCATCATAACCTATTCCTTCTTCTTGAGTGTATCCTTGAGCTACAAGTTTCGAATCTAAAATTGAGTCAATTTAGGACGGACCTAGAGGTTAGCGTAACCCTAAATTCAAGCACACTTTTGTGGAAAATACAGAAATACTATATCATTTTCTATAATAATTTCCTATTCCCAACCACCAATTTGATTTTGACCAGTACCTCTAAAGCAATTAATCATCTGTTTCATGGAAGAAGCGATATCAAATATTTGGATCTCACTACATTTTTAGCTATAATTAAGAATACTCGAAGCTACTTCATATCATATATTAATTTGGATTTCACTATCTTACAATCGATCTACACTCTCTTCATTATCATTCATGTCTATAACCATGTCCGAGGTTGGATCGTCTTCACCATTGTTGGAGTTGCTGCAATCATGCCGCCAACTTACATTTCCCGAGATACAGCTGGCAACACAAAACTTTGATGAATCATTGGTAATTGGGCATGGGGATTTGGCAAGGTTTACAAAGGAACCATCGCATATGGCGACAGTCTTTTGACTGCCGCCATAAAACGGCTGGATTCAACATCCAGTCAAGGAGCATCTGAATTTTGGTCTGAAGTT
This sequence comes from Calendula officinalis, assembly GCA_963853835.1. Taxonomy (NCBI): domain Eukaryota; kingdom Viridiplantae; phylum Streptophyta; class Magnoliopsida; order Asterales; family Asteraceae; genus Calendula; species Calendula officinalis. Next base: position 2,887,408 of record OY970834.1, read on the forward strand.
CAGATGCTTTCTAAATTAAGGCACTGTCACTTGGTGTCTTTAATTGGTTATTGCAACGACATGCAAGAGATGATTCTTATTTATGAGTATACTAGCCTATAACCGTTGATAAATCACGGGCTACCTATAGAATTTTCATAATATTTTCATAATTTTCATACCATTAAATTTTTATAAAATAATTTATTATTTTGAAAGAAATATGCAAGCCATTGGGTGAAAAAAAAACACCTTCAAATAAACATCAAATTCCTATATCTTTACAAAACAGGAAAGCCAAATAGGTATATTGAAAACAAAAATAAATGCAATAAAGCAACATAATGTTGATTGTTAAGATACAAAAGGAAAAAGTAATTAATTATTTGGCAAATTGCAAAGGAATATAATAACATAATAAGGATTCAACAATCTTATCCCTACTTTGTACACCAAATTTTGTTGTGCAACACTTCTTAGCTTGGGTTAGTATTTATCCTATATACCATGTCTGTATGGTAGCGCGATGTTCTACGTGAATCCACGTTGAACCTACTACGAATGAAAGATTACTTGATATGAATTCAATGTTTATGAAATATATTTGATACAGTGATTATTACCATGTGCTGACTATAAGCTGTCACTGCTTATCCCACCATATTTTATGATTTGGAGCATAAGCCTATAAAAAATAACATTAATATTAATCTTAAAAGTTTTGAATATATTCCGGATGACTTTCAACATGTTTGAGCCGTTTCTTTTTTAGTTAAATCATTTAGTTAAGGCATAACCCAAGATGACCCATAGTGGTCAAACATAACCCAAATCGGCCCATTTTTGTATAAACAGGTCAAAATTATGATTTAAAATAACCACGAAAGATGAACTTAAAGAAACTTACAATTAATTAAGAAGAATTTGTATATAAATGGGTTGACCCATTTTCAATGAAACCCTTGCATTGTAATAGTCTATATAAATAGTCTATTAATAAAGAACTGGCAGTGTTAATTTTACCTAAGTGTTTGATGATCATAAGAACTTGGTAAATACTTGGAATCTATTTTTCAACATGTAACTTCTGAGAAAGATTTCCTCAAATTCATAAAACTTGAAGAAGAACATGTAATTTGGTGGCTTTGCATGTGCACATGCCAATGTTGCAATCCCATAGTGATTTAACTTGCTTCGAGTTCCAAATCATACAAATCAAATATCAAGCAGTTGATATGTATTGCAACTTAGTCTATTACTGAGACAATATCTTAATAAGATATTTCAATTGCTCATTTAGATAGCCATTAAAACAAATTCTGCCGAACCAAATTCCATAATTCAAGGAAACCGAATATTGAGATTCTAGGCTGATTTCAGTCTTTGAAAATAATGCATTGAAATTAAAAGCTGGCCCAAAAATCACGGGCATTTCCATAAATCTTCTCTGCTCCATTTTTTTCAATTATAACCGTTTTCGAAGGCTAACCTTGTGTTTAAAACTGCAAATGTACTGGTGGCGAAAAATGCCTAGCTGACATTATGACCTGTCATTGAGTTGGCAATGTTGACGTGGAAATGGTGATGTGGCTATTAATATCAAACTCATTCAATATAAATTAATTTGAGAATAAATAACCCGTGAATCTCACAATTAGTAAATAATTTTATTAATTACGCTACCAATGTTGTTACACAAAATTGCTCATCTACACCTTCACAATCTGAGGCATTAATAATAGGACTTGATATATAATAGAAAATGAGAATACCTTATAACTTGCCACACCAATTGGAGAAATGAATCATATTGAGTATAAGAATTTAGCTTCCTTCTCCATGCTTGCCACACCACTGTCAAAATAGAGTTAAATAATTAAAAAGCCCAATAATTAAAAATAATAATTATTCGTTTTAGTTACAACAACAGGAAACTATATCAAACTTAAAGATTTAACATAAATATATATTTTTAGCAACGCTTCAGTGTTTAATATTTACAATATTAACTCAATCAAAACGAATCAATATATAAAGACTAGCCTATAACCCGTGATAAATCACGGGTGGCTTATAAAATCTTCTGATTCTAAACCGGTCAGGTCAGATTAAAATGATACAATTTTTATTTAAAGTTTCCAACTTTTTGCAACTAATTAGTGTATAAATATAAGTTCCAAACGAATTGAAAAGAAAACATAGTCATATCTATTGGCTTTCTCAACAAATAATTAGGAAGTCTGCATAATTACGTCGTAAAAATATGTGGCAAGTGCCCTAGTCTCTCAAGCTCAAAAATTGTACACATCCAACACAATTTATAAATTCAGACAAAAATTAATTAGAAAACATCTCTTTGTAGACCACATCTTTGACCCCTTCATGTATGAAATCTGTTTTGGGTCATGCTCCAACCCATTCAATTGCCAAAAAGTATTAGAAAAATAAGCATACTACCTTGTATGATTCTATCCTAAATACCATTGATTTTGAGTGTCTCTGTTTTTACCACCTCTGGGTGTTTGAGATATTTTGGCTCGCCTAATCTGATTACCGAATCTTTAGAGATATTTTTCATATGGAAGACTAATGAGACCATTTTGATTCTCATAGAATCTGCACATACCCAAATGATGTAACATCATATGATCATGTAATGCAACAAAGTTCTCACCTACAAAATAATATTGAGATCATAATATTTAATACTCCCTCCGTCCCACAAAAAAACTTCTCATTTCACCTAAAAATTTTGTCCCACAAAAAACTTTCCATATGAGAATTGGAGTGACCCACTTAATAAATTAATATTATCTCATTTTATTACCAAACACCCCACCACCAACTATCTCCTAAAAACATGTGCTCAAGTCAAATGAGAAGTTTTTTGTGGGACGGGGAGAGTATATATTTTAAAATATGTAAAAAGGGCATACAATATAAAAAAATATTCAAAATTTCCCATTGGATGAATTTAGAATCATACAGGTTAAGGACTGACTCAACCAAAAGATTATCCGCAAATTCAGGGTAACCCGAAATGATGCTTAATTTGAAAAAGAAATTTATGATAAAATTACAAAAGTTTAATAGGGGAGTTTTAAATTACCGAACATAAATCATGGCAGAATGAATCATTGTGTTCTGACCAACTCAGAACCATCTTTGACCGAAATTCTCAAAAGGTCAACTCTACCCGATATAATCAATTTACAATGCTGCATCATTTAAAGTATTAACTTCTTGCACATCTGTTTTTTTCTTGATTTATGAACTCATTTACACTCGAGTACTTCAGCAACTGCCATTGCAAATCCCTCAGCATGATTTTGACCCGTACGAAAACCAGACCCGTTACTCAACCCGCCCATCTTACCATCTACTTAATAAGTTATTTTTACAAATATTAGACAGTTATTGTTGAAAAACAATAACAGTTATAATTTATCCCCAACCTTTAACATAAAAGAATCTATATGAATTGTACGCTATCTAAGACTACCCTAATGGTTCGTAGTTCGTACCCGAGATACTGGAATAACAATACAATTATAAATTTTAAGGGAAGTTATAATCTATATTTGTGCTTGAAAAATTCAAACTTGTGTTCTTTCCCATTGGTAAACCATGTTGCGCTCCCCAGATTCACAATCGCCCTTAAACCCATTTCATTTCACATGTCAACCCTCAACCTTAGACACTCTCTACAGACTTTCACGTGCCTTTCTCTTCTGGTTGTCTAGTATGTTGTCTACTTCACACAATTGAATCAGTGTTTCATTCTATTGTATTTTATGTGTTCAAAGATTGTTGATTTTAGGGATTTATCAGTTTTCAGATTTTAGGTAAATTTAATTAAATTTTAACTTTCAACAAAAACGATCCATTGTCCACCAGGTGTTTGATAAAATGCTCAACTCAATAGCATAGTTTTTCCTTTTCCATATACTGTAGTTTATGTGTTCATGATAAAGCATATTTTTTTAATTTGTAGTTTTGCAGATGTAAGTTGAAGCCAATTTTTGTATTTTTTACAGGTAATGATAGTCATTTTTTTAGGATATGCTCGAAGGATTCTTACTTAAACGAATAACAATTTTTTAGGAGGGTGTCTCAAATGGTAGCCAATATCCATGTTTCCATTATGCTTTCTAGAGATTGAAGAAGTAATTGTTATTGATTATCAAAGTTTTATGTAATTGAGAGAATTCAATTATATGTTTTATGACTGACGATTGATTTTTATGTTATTTGTTTTCCTTTTTAGCTTTGGCTGAGCTTCTTCACAATCCTTTGGATAAGGTATTAAACTCTGTTACATGATATTCTCATGAATTTTGTTTGATCACCGTTGATACTTACGTTAATGTAGGCGTACTAAATAACGAAAAATATGGTTGTAAGATGTTGGTTGAAGGTATATCACTTAATTTTACAATACATACATAATTTGTGATTAAAATAATATATCACTAATACTTTTTTATATTTGATTATAGATAATGGTGGTGTAATAACTCCTGATAAAATGATAGGGTGTATGTCCCTTGGGTACTCGGTAAAAAGCAACCTGGCCAACACTATCGATCAATGTGAGTAATTTTTTCAAGCACAAATATAGATTATAACTTCCCTTAAAATTTATAATTGTATTGTTATTCCAGTATCTCGGGTACGAACTACGAACCATTAGGGTAGTCTTAGATAGCGTACAATTCATATAGATTCTTTTATGTTAAAGGTTGGGGATAAATTATAACTGTTATTTTTTTTCAACAATAAGTGTCTAATATTTGTAAAAATAACTTATTAAGTCGATGGTAAGATGGGCGGGTTGAGTAACGGGTCTGGTTTTCGTACGGGTCAAAATCATGCTGAGGAATTTGCAATGGCAGTTGCTGAAGTACTCGAGTGTAAATGAGTTCATAAATCAAGAAAAAAATAGATGTACAAGAAGTTAATACTTTAAATGATGCAGCATTGTAAATTGATTACATCGGGTAGAGTTGACCTTTTGAGAATTCCGGTCAAAGATGGTTCTGAGTTGGTCAGAACACAATGATTCATTCTGCCATGATTTATGTTCGGTAATTTAAAACTCCCCTATTAAACTTTTGTAATTTTATCATAAATTTCTTTTTCAAATTAAGCATCATTTCGGGTTACCCTGAATTTGCGGATAATCTTTTGGTTGAGTCAGTCCTTAACCTGTATGATTTTAAATTCATCCGATGGGAAATTTTGAATATTTTTTTTATATAGTATGCCCTTTTTACATATTTTAAAATATATACCCCCCCCCCCCCCCCCCCCCCGTCCCACAAAAAACTTCTCATTGACTTGAGCACATGTTTTTAGGAGATAGTTGGTGGTGGGGTGTTTGGTAATAAAATGAGATAATATTAATTTATTAAGTGGGTCCCTCCAATTCTCATATGGGAAGTTTTTTGTGGGACAAAGTTTTTAGGTGAAATGGGAAGTTTTTTGTGGGACGGAGTGAGTATTAAATATTATGATCTCAATGTTATTTTGTAGGTGAGAACTTTGTTGCATTACATGATCATATGATGTTACATCATTTGGGTATGTGCAGATTCTATGAGAATCAAAATGGTCTCATTAGTCTTCCATATGAAAAATATCTCTAAAGATCCGGTAATCAGATTAGGCGAGCCAAAATATCTCAAACACCCAGAGGTGGTAAAAACAGAGACACTCAAAGTCAATGGTGTTTAGGATAGAATCATACAAGGTAGTATGCTTATTTTTCTAATACTTTTGGCAATTGAATGGGTTGGAGCATGACCCAAAACAGATTTCATACGTGAAGGGGCCAAAGATGTTGTCTACAAAGAGATGTTTTCTAATTAATTTTTGTCTGAATTTATAAATTGTGTTGGATGTGTACAATTTTGTTAAATTCTATTAGAACTTGTACTGTGTGCATAAAATGACTATCATTACCTGTAAAAAATACAAAAATTGGCTTCAACTTACATCTGCAAACCTACAAATTAAAAAAATATGCTTTATCATGAACACATAAACTACATTATATGGAAAAGGAAAAACTATGCTATTGAGTTGAATATTTTATCAAACACCTGGTGGACAATGGATCGTTTTTGTTGAAAGTTAAAATTTAATTAAATTTACCTAAAATCTGAAAACTGATAAATCCCTAAAATCAACAATCTTTGAACACATAAAATAAACTACATCATGGCAGAATGAATCATTGTGTTCTGACCAACTCAGAACCATTTTTGACCGGAATTCTCAAAAGGTCAACTCTACCCGATATAATCAATTTACAATGCTGCATCATTTAAAGTATTAACTTCTTGTACATCTATTTTTTTCTTGATTTATGAACTCATTTACACTCGAGTACTTCAGCAACTGCCATTGAATGGGTTGGAGCATGACCCAAAATAGATTTCATACGTGAAGGGGCCAAAAATGTTGTCTACAAAGAGATGTTTTCTAATTAATTTTTGTCTGAATTTATAAATTGTGTTGGATGTGTACAATTTTGTTAAATTCTATTAGAACTTGTACGGTGTGCATAAAATGACTATCATTACCTGTAAAAAATACAAAAATTGGCTTCAACTTACATCTGCAAAACTACAAATTAAAAAAATATGCTTTATCATGAACACATAAACTACATTATATGGAAAAGGAAAAACTATGCTATTGAGTTGAATATTTTATCAAACACCTGGTGGACAATGGATCGTTTTTGTTGAAAGTTAAAATTTAATTAAATTTACCTAAAATCTGAAAACTGATAAATCCCTAAAATCAACAATCTTTGAACACATAAAATACAATATAAGGAAACACTGATTCAATTGTGTGAAGTAGACAACATACCAGACAACCAGAAGAGAAAGGCACGTGAAAGTCTGTAGAGAGTGTCTAAGGTTGAGGGTTGACATGTGAAATGAAATGGGTTTAAGGGCGATTGTGAATCTGGGGAGCGTAGCATGGTTTACCATTGGGGAAAGAACACAAGTTTGAAGGCGATTTAGGGTTTTTCACGATCGGGAGATGAAAGCGATGATAAACGGAAATCATTAATAAGATTGATTGTTAAAGGTGATCGGCTGATGGTGTAAAATGATGCAAGCCTTTAAAACATTAGCAAAAAAAAAAAAATGATTATGACGAAGGATTGAGATTGTGAAAAGTGAAAACCCATGTGAAGAAAAAGAACATGATGTGAAAATCAATTTTGTTAAATTCTATTAGAACTTATACGGTGTGGATAAAAGATTGTTATGACCTATGTGGCTTTATATATGTCATGTGGCTTTTAGAATTGCCATGTGGCTTTAGGAGTTGCCATGTGGCTTTAAACTTTTTGTTTATTATATATAAAGATACTATTTAATGGTTACCAAATATATATTTATGCACTTAATTCGAAATGCAAGCTAATCCTACGTGTGATGAGGTGGCAGCCAAGTAACCTTGAATTATGACGTCATTATGACGAGGAAAGAGTGACGTGGCGTGATTTCAAAAACGCTTTCTTTTATTATATATAAAGATAAAGATATATAAAGATAAAGATGCCTCATGGAACTCTTGAAGATCATCTACACAAACGTCTAAGCTCTCTTCTTTGGGTTAGACGACTCAAAATTTGTATAGGGGCTACCCGTGGGTTAGATTACCTTCACACTGGTACAAGAATTACACATGGTGTCATACATCGTGATGTCAAGAGTTCAAATATATTGCTGGATGATAATTGGGCAGCTAAGATTTCAGACTTTGGGTTGTCCAAAGTTGGTCCCACGAATCAACCATCTACTTATATCAACACTTTGGTTAAAGGTACATTTGGATATTTAGATCCGGATTACTTGTTGGAAATATTATTAATAGCAATATTAATTAATACTTGCAAGTTGGCAAGTTCCCACATTGGTGGGAGGAAGATATTTTAGTGGGTTTATAATGCTTTTAATTTCTTAAATCCTCAAAGGCTTTAGTGGAGGAATAAAGGCTAGACCCACACGCGAGCCGAGACCGATGACGCGATTTAGGCGCACTTCGCACGACGCGTCGGTCGCGGGGAGCTGGGGAGCTTTATTTTTGGCCGATTCTGTGAAAGTTGTAACGTTCGGGGAATTAAACGTTGTTAATGCTTCCGATCGTTTTTGACTACCGAAATCCGTTTATATCCGCTGCATTGATACTGCCCGTTTATTTTTGACTAATCAATATCGTTTTAATTCTCTACATTAAAACGAGCGTTTGGTTTTGGTATCAGTGCTCGACTATAAAGGGGAATACATGTTGATCATTTCAACACACCAAAAATCACAGAATACTCTCTCCCTCTTGCTGCTTCGGTTCTTCCTGTTTCCAAGTACTCGCTTTGTGTTGTACGGTGTTTCTTTGCTGTGGAAACATACCGTCAATCTGCATCAAATCCTGGGTGTATACGTTGGAGGCTTACAGCGTATAAAGCACGTATAAACCTTTGTTTTAAGGGGATGTGGGTAGTAGTCACCATTATGGTGATTCTGTTTTAAATGTTGATTTTTCTGAGAGTGAAAGTGAAGGTACCACTAGTGATGGTGATGGTACCACTAGTAATGTTGTTGGCTTTGAAATCAATGAAATAATGTTTTCTGGTTATATTGCTTGTTCAATTTCTCTATGGCATAAACGTTTAGCTCACACTAATATTAAAAATATTGAAAAAATGCAAACTAAAGGTATGCTAAAATTAAATAATAAAGATTTTGACAAATGTGAAACTTGTGTAAAATCAAAGTTTATAAAGAAACCTTTTCCAAGCGTTAAGAGAAATACAACATTACTAGAATTAATACATTCAGATATTTGTGAACTGAATGGTATACTCACTCGTGGAGGAAAGAGATATTTTATAACATTTTGTGATGACTCGAGCCGTTACTTATATGTTTACTTATTGCATACAAAAGACGAAGCTTTTAATGCATTTAAACAATATAAGGCCGAGGTTGAAAATCAACATGAAAAACATATAAAGATTCTTCGCTCGGACAGAGGCGGAGAATACTTTAATCATGAGTTTGATACATTATGTGAAGAGAATGGTATCAAGCATGAAAGAACTTCACCCTATACTCCCCAACATAATGGTTTGGCTGAAAGAAAGAATAGAACCCTTGTTGAGATGGTCAATTGTATGTCGAATCATTCGGGTTTGCCACACAATCTGTGGGGGGAAGCATTGTTGACAGCATGTTATGTGCACAACAGAATCACTAGTCGTGTGATTCCCTCCAGTCCCTATGAGTTATGGAAAGGTAGAAAACCTAACTTAGATTATCTAATAGTGTGGGGGTGTTTAGCTTATTATCGTACACCTGATCCTAAAAGATCCAAGTTGGGAGCTCGAGCTATGAAAAGTATATTCATTGGATATGCTCAGAATAGCAAGGCATACCGATTGTTGGATAAAGAATCAGGTGTAGTCGTAGAATCCAGAGATGTAGAGTTCTTCGAGGATAAGCTAATAGGAGATGATGAAAACTCCAATTCTACCTCTAATCCCATTTCAGCACCCAGTACTTCTCGAGATATTATAACACCTTCTTCTAATATAGAAGAAGCACCTTCTTCTGTTGTAGAAGAACCAAGGAGAAGTACAAGGGTGAGAAAGGAAAAGAATTTTGGAGACGATTTTCTATCATACTTGGTTGAAGGATCTCAATCTAAAGTGACGAGAGAGGTCATTTTAGCAATTAATTTAGAAGATGATCCTAAGACTTTTACTAAAGCCGTGACATCGAGAGATGCTCCTTTCTGGAAGGATGCCATTAATGATGAAATGGATTCAATTATGGGAAATGGAACTTGGGAGTTAGCTGATCTTCCCAAGGGTATGAGACCCATAGGATCTAAATGGATCTTCAAGAGGAAGTATCATCCAGATGGATCAATATCTGCCTATAAAGCGAGATTAGTCGCTAAAGGTTACAGACAAAGAGAAGGTATTGATTTTTTCGATACATATGCACCGGTTGCTAGAATCAGTTCAATTAGAACTCTTATAGCAATCTCAGCATTGAAAGGATTGTACATTCATCAAATGGATGTGAAGACAGCCTTTCTAAATGGATATCTCAAGGAGGAGATATACTTGGAGCAACCTGAAGGTTTCATAGTATCCGGACAGGAAAACAAAGTGTGTAGACTTATTAAATCCTGTACGGATTGAAGCAAGCTCCAAAGCAGTGGCATGAGAGGTTTGACACCACTGTATCTGCATTCGGTTTTAAGCATAATAGTGTTGATAGATGTATCTACACTAAATGCACACCTGAATACACCGTAGTTATCTGTCTTTATGTTGATGATATGTTGATCATTGGCACTCACCTGAAAGGTATTCTTGATATGAAGAAATATCTATCCTCGAACTTTAAGATGAAAGATTTAGGGGAAGTGGATACCATTCTTGGTATTAAGGTTAAAAGGACAGATAGTCAAATTTCTCTAAGTCAATCTCATTACATAGAGAAAATATTGACAAAGTTTCAACACTTGAATATTAAGGAATTTAACACTCCTTTCGATTTTAGTGTAAAACTTGAAGTGAACTCTGGTAGAGCAGTGGCTCAACTAGAATATGCTAGTGCAATTGGAAGCATGATGTATGCTACATACTGCACTAGACCTGACATTGCTTTTGCAGTAAGCAAACTAAGTCAATACAATGTCAACCCCAGTACAGAGCACTGGAAGGCAGTAGGAAGAGTACTAGGATACCTGGAAAGGACTAGAAATCTTGAGTTGACTTACACGTCAAAATCTAGCATACTAGAGGGGTATTCAGATGCCAGCTGGATTGATAACAGGAGTGATTCTAAATCCACATGTGGATGGATTTATACACTAGCTGGTGGGGCTATTTCTTGGGCGAGCAAGAAACAGTCATGTATAGCTCACTCAACGATGGAAGCTGAGCTTATAGCTTTAGCCGCTGCAGCCAAAGAGGCAGAGTGGATTAGAGATCTACTCTTGGATATCCGTTTGTGGGACACTCCAATGCCTTCAATTCCCATGTACTGTGACAGTGAGGCCACACTGTCTAAAGTATATAATTCTGTATATAATGGGAAGACGAAACACGTAGGTCTTCGTCATCATTCTGTGAGACAACTTATTGAAAGTGGTACCATCAAAGTTGTTTATGTCAAGACATCGAAGAACTTGGCAGATCCCTTTACCAAACCTCTGACGAGAGATTTGGTAACATCTACCGCGAGAGTCATGGGTCTAAAACCAAACTAGAATCGTTAGTAATGGAAACCCAACTTGAACTTAGTGCTCCTATTTTTCAAGTTTAATGGGTAACAACGAAATTACTGACGATAGAAGGTACTATCAATCGAGATAGATCCATGTGAGGTAGGATAGTACGTCGTTGCCGAGAACGAGGATGAGTTAATACTCTTAACAAAATTTTGGAGACATCTAAGCAACGAAGATGTTATAAATTTTGCCTATCTGATCTAGAGGTGGTGCCGCCTCAAATGGAAACTTTTGGTTTGTTTTCTAAAGGTCCAAGAAAAGGATTTTAGCACATGGCCATATTAGTGCTCAGTGAGAACACAAAGACGGCATATGTTGTGTGGGGGTAAACCGGGGAGGCTACTAAGTTTCTTGGTTTAAACCTATTAGGATACTATTGAATCAGTCTTCTCTTGTTTGCTCACATTAAACTTGGGTTTAATCTTCGTGACACCCAAGTGACAGCATCTGTCTGAATGAAAGGAAACTTTCCAACTTGGTGGGGGATTGTTGGAAATATTATTAATAGCAATATTAATTAATACTTGCAAGTTGGCAAGTTCCCACATTGGTGGGAGGAAGATATTTTAGTGGGTTTATAATGCTTTTAATTTCTTAAGTCCTCAAAGGCTTTAGTGGAGGAATAAAGGCTAGACCCACACGCACGCCGAGCCGAGACCGATGACGCGAAATGGCGCGATTTAGGCGCACTTCGCACGACGCGTCGGTCGCGGGGAGCTGGGGAGCTTTATTTTTGGCCGATTCTGTGAAAGTTGTAACGTTCGGGGAATTAAACGTTGTTAATGCTTCCGATCGTTTTTGACTACCGAAATCCGTTTATATCCGCTGCATTGATACTGCCCGTTTATTTTTGACTAATCAATATCGTTTTAATTCTCTACATTAAAACGAGCGTTTGGTTTTGGTATCAGTGCTCGACTATAAAAGGGAATACATGTTGATCATTTCAACACACCAAAAATCACAGAATACTCTCTCCCTCTTGCTGCTTCGGTTCTTCCTGTTTCCAAGTACTCGCTTTGTGTTGTACGGTGTTTCTTTGCTGTGGAAACATACCGTCAATCTGCATCAAATCCTGGGTGTATACGTTGGAGGCTTACAGCGTATAAAGCACGTATAAACCTTAAAGGACAGGAACTTACATTCCGTGCAGTTTGTATTTCGTCACTTTCAGGTTTGCATATTCATTTTGTTCATTTGATTACTACTAACATTGTTACAGGATATAAAATATTCAACATTACTTTCAAACAGGTAGGCTGACTAGAAAGTCTGATGTGTATGCCTTTGGGGTTGTACTATTTGAAGTTTTGTGTGGGAAACGGGCGGTAGATAGAAGTCTTGATGAGGAGCAATGGGGTTTAGCCAGTTGGGCTGAAGACTCTATTAAAGAAGGTAGGCTAAAGCAAATAGTGGATTCCAATATTAGTGGGAGAATATCCTCTAAATGTTTGAAGGAGTTTGCACGGCTAGCAGAGCAGTGTTTGCATAGCCACCCAAAACACCGTCCTACAATGGCTGAGGTTGTGGTGGGTCTTGAGTTTGTCTTAGCCTTACAAGAGAAAGACAATAGTAGATTGCACCGTGCACACATGACAAGGTTTCGTAGAAAAGTAACCATGTTTGTCTTTCCCCCCATTAGTGAAAACTCAGGTATCATCTTCTCTTCTTTATTTTTCCGTGTTTAATTTAATTTTTAATTTTTGGAGAAACTCAATCGTGTTCCTTTCACATAGACTCGTATTAAATGATGAACGATGATTTATATTGTTGAACTTGTAGTTAGAGACAGAAGTTTAAAATCCTTGGAGTTATACCTTGATACCATTCAAGGTGAAAACCAAATATTTTGTCGGTTAGATTTTGATACTATCAATGTTGCAACTGAAAACTTCTGTGAAGCTAACAAGGTTTCATACAATCGGCTATATACAATGTACAAGGTATCTATAATCATGTACCCCTCCGTCCCACAAAAAAGTACTCATTTCTCATGGGCACAAGTTTTAAGGAAATAGTTAGTGGTGGGGTCATTGGTAATAATTTTGATTAAAATATAAAGTTAGTTTGGAGAGAGAAAGATAGTTAGTGGATAGTTGTTTTTTTTTAATCGACAAATATTACATATGTTAGTGGTTAGAAATTAGTATCACCTAGTTAGAATACACCTTTGCTAGGGTGGGGTCATTAGTAATTATATTATTTTATTAAGTGGATTCCATCAATTTGGAAAATGAGAACTTTTTATGGGACAAAAATTTAGGGAGAAACGGGTATTTTTTTTGTGGGACGGAGGGAGTATATATTTACATGTTTTATAGGTTTCCATTTGTTTGTGGAAACTCCCAACTTGATTTCTCTTTTTAGGGTAAGCTACCAAACGGGCAAGATATAGCAATTGCTGAAACTTGTTCCAATACTCCGTATAATATTGAATATTATATGAATGAAGCATCAATACTTGTAAAACTTGAACACGAGAATTTGGCCAAGTTGTTTGGATATTGCATTGAAGGAACAAGAATGTTCTTCATCTATGAGTTTGCACCTCTTGCAAGCTTGGATCGTTTAATATTTGGTATGAATTTCATTTTAAAATCAAATTTGGGAACTCGTCATAGATTTTAAATATGAATTTGATGGATTATACACTGAAAAAGATTTGTTTTGTGATCTGTACTATTTTTAGATCCTGTTTGTACTCCTTTGGACTGGAATAAACGGTACAAAATAATATTAGGTTTTGCTAGGGCACTTGTTTACCTTCACAAGCATGCTCCCATTCGGATCATACATGGCGACATAAAACCTCAAAACATTTTTTTAAATGAAAATCTGATCCCCAAACTGTCAGCTTTTGGGTTAGCAACTTCAATCGATAAGGCTGACTATATTCATGTTGACACGTAAGCATAATATTTCATTCAAGAACTGTCACTTTTTTTAAATCTCGTACTCACTTTTTCTGAAGTCTTTTAAATATTTGTTCACTTTGTGATAAATGGTATTATTAATCATGACTAATACGTGCACATGTGACAGGGGATACATTGCACCAAAATATCTAACGACATCACATTTGTCAATTAAGGACGGCGTATTTAGTTTTGGTGTATCACTTTTGGAAATCGTGAGTGGTCATAGCACATTTGATCAACTTTCCAAAACCAAACACCTTTACGAATATGTAAGTATGATTCTGGGCCGTCACATTGTGACTAAAATTAGGGTTTTGTTAATGACAGCCCTCTCTGTTGGAAATTTCCGAGTATTTAGGGACTTTGTGATAAGCCTTACATAATGAGTTGTTAGGATAAACATTATCTATTAATACAAGTTGGTATTATAGTAGAATTCAAAGTCCTAGTTTTGTGGTTATCCACATAAGTACGTCTAGTATATATATAGATGTAGAGATATCGAGTTAGGGTATCATAGCAAGGATTGATTGTAGCAAAGTTTGAGTTATTTCTTTGTTATAATAAGTTAATTTCCTGCATATATTTGTGTTCGTTTCATTCACTGTGTTGCTTTTTATCTTCAATTGGTATCAGAGCCAGTATTGAGGGCCTCGAATCATGGGAGATAATCCTTCATCATCGACTGGAGGTACGAAAGAGGGATCGTCATTCTCTTTTCATGTACCGATGTTGAATGCAACAAACTACACGGTGTGGGCAATTCGTATGAGGGTAATTCTCAACGTGCATCAGGTATGGGAAACCATTGATCCGGGTTCATCCGACCAGAAGAAAAACAATGTGGCAATAGCCGTCTTATTCCAGGCTATTCCGGAAGAACTCATCTTGCAAGTCGGCATGATGAGCACCTCGAAAGCAATCTGGGATGCAATCAAAACTCGGAATCTTGGGGCAGACAGGGTGAGAGAGGCCCGTCTACAAACCCTCATCAATGAATTTGATAACTTAAAGATGAAGGAATCAAACACTATTGATGAATTTGCGAGCCAGTTGTCAGGTATCGCATCAAAGTCGGCTTCGCTTGGAGAAACTCTAAATGAGAAGAAATTAGTCAAGAAATTTCTCACTAGTTTGCCAAGAAAATTCATTCACATAGTGGCTTCTATTGAACAAATTCTCGATCTAAATACGGTAGGGTTTGAAGATGTGGTTGGACGATTGAAGGCGTATGAAGAACGGATTCGTGATGATGAATCAGAAACTGATCAAGGCAAATTGTTGTTTAACAAAACAACGACTACTCGCAACTCTGACTCGGGAAGAAGAGGAGGGCGAGGTGGACGCGGATCAGGAAGAGGACGCGGGGGAGATCGCCAATCGCAAAGTAAGAACTCCACAGCCACATCGAGTTCTAATGGTGAAGCCTATAAATCAAAAAATAAGACCAAGGATCGATCTAAAGTTCAATGTTATAGATGTGATCAATTCGGTCACTTTGCATCTCAATGCCCAGACCGAAGAGCCAAGCAAGAAGAATCACACGTAGCAGAGGTAGAAGATCAAGACCCAGAATTGTTCATGGTCAAGACCCTTTATGAAACAGTACTTCTAAATGAAGAAAAGGTGATACCGAGCAGATATGAGTCTAAAAAACATGACAATATTTGGTACTTAGACAATGGTGCTAGTAACCACATGACGGGAAATCTTTCATTTTTCACCGAAATCAATAGACATATTCGAGGACGAGTAAAGTTTGGAGATGACTCGTGTGTCGAGATTAAGGGAAAAGGATCAATTTTGCTTGAAGGCATAGGTGGAGGTCAGAAGTTATTGACTGACATCTATTATATCCCTAGTCTTAAAGCTAATATAATTAGTTTGGGTCAAACAACAGAAACCGGTTGTGAAGTATCAATGATAGGTGAATATCTATACCTATATGACAGTAGAAAAGTCCTTCTATTTAAGGTAAAACGATCGCCAAATAGACTATACAAAGCGATGATTTCTGTTGGAAAACCCATATGCCTACATAGTCGACTTGGAAATCAAGACTGGTTGTGGCATGCAAGACTTGGTCACGTGAATTTTGACACAATTTCAAAAATGTCAAAAAAGGATCTGGTGATTGGCTTACCATCAGTTGCAAGCACAAACCAACTATGTGAGTCGTGCTTAGTCGGAAAGCAAACTAGAAAACCATTCTCCAAGAAATCCATATACCAAGCAAAAAGAACACTGGAACTTGTTCACGGAGATTTGTGTGGACCAATCTCACCGCCGACTATCGCCGGAAATAGGTATGTTTTTGTTCTAATTGATGACTACTCACGTTTTATGTGGTGTTTTCTTATGAAAGAGAAAAGTGATGCGATTACCTATTTCAAGAAGTTTAAAGTCAGTGTGGAAAGGGATACCAACAATCAAATTCGAATATTTCGAACGGATAGAGGAGGCGAGTTTACTTCACACGATTTCAATAAGCTTTGTGAAGAACATGGGATGATAAGACACCTCACGGCTCCATATACGCCACAGCAGAACGGCGTAGTGGAAAGAAGAAACCGAACTCTTATCGAGATGACACGAAGCATTTTGAAGTCAAAGCAAGTTCCAAACTATCTTTGGGGTGAAGCCATAAACCACGCAACCTACATCATAAACCGAATCTCGACAAGAACCGTGAAAGAGACGACACCATACCAGCTTTATTACAACAGAAAACCCAATATCGAACACATTCGGGTGTTCGGATGTGTAGCATATGCAAAAACAGTTGGTACACAGTTAAAAAAACTTGATGATCGCTCAAAAAAAACAATACATCTTGGATCAGAACCAGGATCCAAAGCATATCGACTGTACGAACCGAAAAGTCGTAGAATAATTGTATCTCGAGACGTTATTTTTGACGAAAACTCAAGTTGGAACTGGGATTCAATGGTCGAGTCTAAATCGAAACATAAACCCGGTATGTTTTGGGTTCATTGGTCAAAACAAGTTGACACGGGAGATGGACCGGTGGCAAGTGAAATGATTCAAGAAGAAAACGAACAAGAAAATGGTTCTTTTTCAGAAACAGAAAGCAACGAAGTTGAGTCGACGAGTCAACAAGCACCTTTACCACCTCCTACACACTCTGAATCTGAAACAGAGATTGAACCTCCTCAACTGCGGAGATCAACACGAAACACCCATTTACCAAGAAGATACGATGATTTTGAGGTAAATGGCTACACTGAAAATCGCGAGCTTTTATTATCACTTGGTGAAGATGAACCTGCAAATTATATTGAAGCCAAAAACAATCCAAAATGGGTCAACGCAATGGAAGAAGAAATTGCCTCTATTGAGAAAAATGGTACTTGGAAGTTAGTCTCAAGACCCACCAACACAACCATCATTGGCCTAAAATGGGTATTTAAAGTCAAGAGAGATGCAAGTGGTTCCATTAGCAAGTATAAAGCAAGGCTCGTGGCCAAAGGCTATCTGCAACAACCCGGTATAGACTTTGATGAGGTATTTGCACCAGTTGCTCGGGTTGAAACCGTTCGGATTCTAATCGCTCTTGCGGCCTCAAAAGGTTGGGAATTACACCACTTAGATGTAAAATCTGCCTTCTTACATGGAGATTTACAAGAAGAAGTGTTCGTACACCAACCGGAAGGTTTTGTGAAGAAAGGTACAGAAGGTTCAGTTTATAAATTGATAAAGGCATTGTACGGCTTGCGACAAGCACCGCGTACATGGAATATAAAACTGAACGGCATCTTGAAAAATTTAAAGTTTCAAAGGTGTATGCAAGAACAAGCTGTGTATAGGAGGTGTATTGGAGATGATTTAATTCTTGTAGGAGTTTATGTCGATGATCTGGTCGTTACGGGATCTAACATAAATATCATATCCAAGTTTAAGCAAGCTATGGCTTCAAAATTTGATATGACTGATTTGGGAGTACTCAGGTACTATCTAGGAATTGAGGTGTATCAACGGAAAGATGACATTATCATCACACAAGAAGGCTATGCGAAGAAAGTATTAAAAGATGCAGGTATGTATGATTGCAATCCCACTTTAACTCCTATGGATTCAAATGTGAAATTCTCAAAGGAAGAAAAGGAGGAGGATACGGATGCCACAGAATACCGAAGTCTAGTTGGAAGACTAAGATATTTACTACAAACAAGACCCGATCTCTCATATGCGGTTGGCATTACAAGTCGGTACATGCAAACCCCAAAGAAACCGCACATGGTGGCAATAAAACAAATTCTAAGGTATGTAAAAGGAACTTTGGGATTTGGAATTAGATATGCACGTGGAGAACCCGTGGAATTGGTCGGATATAGTGATAGTAGTCACAATATCGATCAAGATGATGGGAGGAGTACAACCGGCCATATCTTCTATCTTGGAAAGTCACCTGTGACATGGTGCTCACAAAAACAAGACACGGTGGCGTTATCCTCGTGTGAGGCAGAATATATTGCTGCATGTGCAGCAAGCTGCCAAGCAATCTGGTTACGTGATTTACTTCGAGAAATAACTGGTTCTAAAATGAAAGAGGTGGTAATTAAAATCGATAATACATCTGCGATTGCATTGGTTAAAAATCCAGTTTTTCATGGTCGAACTAAGCACATAAAGTCTCGCTACCATTACATTCGTGAACGAGTTGAGGATAAGGAAATCTTGGTAGAACATATTAGTGGGAAGGAACAACGGGCTGATATACTTACGAAGGCACTTTCTAAGATCAAGTTCGTTGAAATGCGCAAGCTTCTTGGGGTGGAGAATCTCTCAATTTCCATTCGGAAATTAGGGGGGTGAATGTTGGAAATTTCCGAGTATTTAGGGACTTTGTGATAAGCCTTACATAATGAGTTGTTAGGATAAACATTATCTATTAATACAAGTTGGTATTATAGTAGAATTCAAAGTCCTAGTTTTGTGGTTATCCACATAAGTACGTCTAGTATATATATAGATGTAGAGATATCGAGTTAGGGTATCATAGCAAGGATTGATTGTAGCAAAGTTTGAGTTATTTCTTTGTTATAATAAGTTAATTTCCTGCATATATTTGTGTTCGTTTCATTCACTGTGTTGCTTTTTATCTTCACTCTCTAACATGCATAAAACGCTTGTACATTCATTGATGGAGTAGTGTTCCTAAAATTCAGTGGGTGGTTTTTACCTTGTTTTTGCCTTATTAAAATTAATAGAGAACTTGTTACAAACATGATAAAATGTTGTAGGTTTGGAGAAATTGGTTGGACGGAACATGCTCAAATGTAACTGATCCTAGAATTGATGTCGATTCAAGTTTGGTTACAAAATTTGTTGAAATTGGGTTGTTGTGTGTTGAAGCAAATGCAGAGGATAGGCCAACAATGGAGGAAGTTGTTGGCATGTTGGTTGGAAACTTGTCACTCACTCTACTCGTGTTGAAAATGAGAGCAAGGATGATAAGAAAGCGTTCAAAATGTATTAAGGAACCGGTATTAAGGAACCGGTTGACGATTATGATACTGGTGAAGTTGAAGAATCTATATCAGATTTATGCCCTAGATAGTGAATTGGAGGATGCACGTTGTCTAATCATTAACCAGATTTTGTATAGCGACTAATGTTGAAATTGTATTTGGGCAATTGGGCCTACAAAAAGTTTCAAAATTGTAGTTTTTTATTAGTTTATTTACCATATCTCTGTTTATATACCATTAGTAGTATTTTTTTGTTTAATTTAGAATTACGAGGAAGAGTAGATATAACCCCCGATTAGGCATGTGCAAACTAGGCCGAGAATTATTGGAACGGATCAAATCGTGCTATAATTGTCCGGCTCTCAGTTTTAATTTTCATGTAAATTGCTGGTCCAAAACCAAAAAAGTTGAAGAAACTTTCTTGGTTCTCGGTTCCAGCCAGGTCCAAGATGTCATAGCAATGGTCCTCGGTTCTGGCGGAAACCATTTCTGTGGCTCGATTGCCACCGGTTCAGTTCAATTTTTGGACCATGCACAGACTCTAATGACATTATTAACATCCAAGTTGGTGTACTTACCAAAGAGCAAAAACTAGGACAACCAAAGAGAATATTAATGGAAGAATTTTTCTAATGACTTACAACAATGTTTTCTTTTTAAATGCCCAAATACAATTTGATCACTTGTATGACATTTTAAGAATGCACTTTAATTGCATCACTCGGGTACACTATCTCGGGCATAAATCTGATATATACTCTTCAACCGCACTAGTATCATAATCATCAATCGCACTAGTATCAAAATCATTAACCGGCTTCTCAATATATGGTGAATAAGACCCTTTTATCGTCATATTTTCTCGCATTTTTGACACGCGAAGAGTGAGAGACGAGTTGGCAAGCAACATGTCAACAACTTCTTCCATTGTTGGCCTATCTGATGCATCTCGTTGAACACACAATAACCCAATCTCGATGAATATTTTCATCAGACTTGAATCGGCATCAATTCTGGAATCAATTACATTTGAAGATGTTCCTTCCAACCAATTTCTACTAACCTACAAGAATTTAACTTGTTTGTAACTATACTTCCAAACTAAACAAGTTATTACACTCATCACAGAATCCAATAATACTTACATATTCTACCAAGTCCTTGTCAGCTTTGAGTATGGAATATTCACATGCTCTACGGCCGGTTAAAATTTCCAAAACCAACATACCAAAATTAAAAACATCCACCTTAGTTGACAAATGTCCATTCATATACTCCGGTGCAAGGGATCCCCTGTCACATGAACAAAAGTATATATTATCAGAATCTGAAAATCAGAACAAAAAGTCAGAAACATGCAAGTGGAGGAAATCTGGAATGCAAGTTTCCATTAGTAAAGCAAATTAAAACAAAATCACTTGAAATGATCTCATATAATGTCTAATTAGACACTTCCAAAAAGAATATAAAAGAACAACCATGCTCTAATGTGTACCTCTAGTGCAACAACATTTATTGATAGGGGATGATTTATGTACCACACTTTTTGAACCACACACCATATTCATTGTTTGATAAGCTTGTATAGTTTGCAACGATATTTGTACACTGTGGTGTGTGAAGCAAAAGATGTGGTGCATAAATTAATTCCCTTTATTGATAGCATCAGATGAATCTAAAATAAAAAATATATCTTTAGGACTTCAACAAATGAGCATGAGATAAAAAAAAAAAAGACAGATCTTCAGAATGATGATGTACTTACATGGGCCATGGAAACTCATCAACAACAATGCAGTCAGTCTCGTTGATTGTTGTTGCATATCGAAAATCAGACAGTTTGGGGTCTAAATTTTCATCTAACAGAATGTTTCCAGGATGTAGATTACTATGTATAATCCGAATGGGAGCATGCTTGTGAAGGTAAACAAGTGCCCTAGAAACACCTAGTATTATTTTGTACCGTTTATTCCAGTCCAAAAGAGTGCACATAGGATCTACAAACATTACAAATCATATGTTTGTCACAAGTTAATGCACTGATTCCTTTCTTTTAAAATCTGTCACAAGTTCCAGGGAATTGAATTGCAGATAGTAACATTAGCATGAGATGTACATTACAAAATGAAAATTCATACCAAATATAAGGAGATCAAGCCTTGAATGAAATGCCAACTCATATACGAGAAACATTTTTGTTCCTTCAATGCAATATCCAAACAAGTTGACTAAATTCTCATGTTCAAGCTTTGATGATATCAATGCTTCATGCATATAATCTTTAATATCTCGTGGGGTACTTCCATAAAATTTAGCAACTGCTATTGATTTTCCATTTTTTAGCTTTCCCTGAAAAAAGAAACCAGGTTGGGAGTTTTTAACAAACGATATTTGTACACAAATGCATGATTACTAATACCTTGTATGTGGTATATTTATATTCATGTGAAACTTTATTAGCTTCAGAGAGGTTATCAGTTGCAACGTTGATAGAGTCAAAATCAAACCGATGATATATTTGGTTTTCACCTAGAATATTATATAGGTACAACTCCAAAGATTTTAAACTTGTAACTCCATCTACAAGTTTACCAAAAAAACAAGTATTAGAAATGGATATCTTAGAAGAATGGCAAGATATAACACAAATAGATCACTATTTATCAATTAACAAGGATATATCAGAATGTAATCTAGCAATATTGCATTTCTAATTCTAATAATTGGATCTATCAAAGTGCATTAAACACATATAACTAGAAAAGAACATGATACCTGAGTTTTCTCCATTGGATGGAAGGACAAACATGGGTACTTTCGGCTTAAATTTAGTGTTTTCTTTCTCCTGTAAGGCTAGCACAAACTCAAGACCTACCACAACCTCGGCCATTGTGGGACGGTGCTTTGGATGGTTATGCAAACATTGGTCTGCTAGCCGAGAAAAATCCTTTAAACATTTAGGGGATATCCTCTGCCTCATCATGTCAGGATCAACAATCTGCTTTAGCCTACCTTCTTTGATGGAGTCATGAGCCCAACATGCTAAGCCCCATTGATCCTCGTCTATACTTCTATCTACCGCTCGTTTCCCACATAAGACTTCAAATAGTACCACCCCAAACGCATACACATCAGACTTTCTAGTCAGCCTACCCGTTTGATAATAATCTGGATCTAAATATCCAAACGTGCCTTTCACCTGAGTGCTAACAAAAGTACATGGTTGATTGGTTGGACCAATTTTGGACAACCCAAAATCTGAAATCTTAGCTGCCCAACTGTCATCCAATAATATATTAGAACTTTTGACATCACGATGTATAACACCATGTTTAATACCCGTACCAGTGTGAAGATAGTCTAAACCACGAGCGGCCCCAATGCATATTTTGAGTCTTAGCACCCACATTAAAGGAATTCGACCTTTGTGGAGACGATCTTCAAGAGTTCCACGAGTCATATATTCATAAACGAGAATCATCTCTTGCCCATCATTACAATAACCAATTAAAGACACCAAGTGACAGTGCCTTAACTTTGAAAGCATCTTAACTTCTGACCAAAATTCTGATGCTCCTTGACTTGAAGTTGAATCCAACCGCTTTATGGCAACAGTCAAACGATTGTCGCCATATGTGATGGTTCCTTTGTAAACCTTACCAAATCCGCCACGCCCAATTACCAACGATTCGTCAAAGTTTTGGGTTGCCAGCTGTATCTCGGAAAAGGTAAGTTGACGGCATGGTTGAGGCAATTCAAAGGATGAAGATGATCCTGCCTCCTGGTGATGACTTGTACGGAAGAACATGGACATGATACGAGAGTAAAGACTGTATTTTTAATAAACTCAAATACATTGATATAATAAAGTAGCTAGGAATATTATTAATTATATATAGCAGAAAATGCATATTCATTGTTGATATCGCATCTTCCAGGAAATTAATTGCTTTAGGGGTCTTAATCTACATGAACAGGTCAAATTGGTGGTTGGGAACACAATTTCTACGAAATTTAAATAAAAATTGGCTTGCTGTATTTTCCACGAAATAGAGCGTGAAGTTAGGGTTATGGGAGTCTTCCGGTTGTCTGTTTTCTTACACGCAAGTCGTGACTACTCCAATGCCGAAGCACGCTTTTAAAGTGACTTTGACTCTTATTTTTTTGAAAGAGAAATGATATTTATGTAACTGTTATCCACTAATTTTCTTTCCTTATATTATCTCTTCAATTTAACACTTATTTTGAGTGAGTAGACATATAAGTTGGCACAAATTGTATACGTCAATACACACTTCTCTTATTGATTTTGACACTTATCTTGAGTGAGTAGGCACGTTAGCTAGCTTGTTATAATTTAGTCCGGATTTGTATTTAGATAAATTTAGAAATCCTTTTTCAAGTGTTTTGAATTTGTCTTGTGCAGAGTGTTTATTTTAAATAAGAGATAGTCAGCCTTGTGATTTTTAAACCACTTGTTATAGCGACCAAATAGGTGGTCGGTCCTTCTTGAGGACGTGCCCCCACTCCCAACCCACGTGTTCTTCATTTTCTAGCTTGGTTTGATTGCTCTGCTTGTTTGGTCACCACTTTGGTCGTGTCGGTTTTAAGAGAGAAAGTTAAGGTGGTGCTAAGTTGAAAGTGTTGACAACAATTACGTTTCGTAACTATTACTACTTCTTCTTATTTTATTTTATTTTACTACTAGTCTTAAGTATTGTTTGATTTGTACTTAATGGACTTAACGTGGAAATAATTATATGGGGAAAGTAATAATGAGTCTCATTATGTTTTAATCTATACATTATAAAATAACCGGGTGCTTTTTCCCATTAAGTGACAACTTTTTTTTCTTTTTTTATATTTGTGCAATTTATACTAATTACAATTTCATGTTTATATAGGGTATGGTTACTAAAAGGCAACGTTGCAGAACTCGCTACTCACTGCCCGTTCGTTCGACGACCATGTAGCGAGTAATCGGTTACTCGGTGAGTACTCGGCGAGTACTCGGATTGAGATTTTCATATATATTTTTTTATAAAAATATATATTACACATATAAATTCCCTATTTCTTAAAAATAAAACATATTTTGGAGAAATTGACCGAATTTTAACTGAGTTTGACTGAATTTTTGAATTTTGACTGAGTTTTCGAGTTGGACAAATTTTGACCGAGTTGGCCGATTTTTTTACCGAGTTGGCCGATTTTTGACCGAGTTGGCCGAGTTTTGACCGAGTTGGCCGAGTTTTGACCGAGTTTTATATTGACCGAGTAATTTGACCGGTTAGGACCTACCCGACTCGGCACACCACCGAGTAGCGATTACCCGGCGAGTATTCGGCCGAGTAGGCCGAGTTTTACAACACTACTAAAAGGTTCTAACTTCAAATGTTACTTTTTTTAAATAAATTTTTTATTTAAAATTTTAATTTTATTAGTCATATATAAACATTTTTTATTATTAAAAAACTATAATCTAAAATAATATATCATTTAATTGTGTTTTTCTTCACAATCATTAGGTTTGATAGTACTGTCACATACTTATGCTTTCAAAAACTTTTTAAAATCTAATTTTCGTTTAAAGCATAAGATTATTCTCTTAGACAACGTGTTGATGATTTGTTTGTTTATCAAGATAGTATACCCAAACTGAAAATAATGTAAAAGAAATCGATAAATGGAAAATTATTTGTAAAATAGGTGATAAGAGGCGCGCCATATACAGACTGATTCTTTGAGAATTAACCCTAAATTGTGAATTTTAACACCAAATTGGCAAATTGCAAATCAAAATTCTTAGAATCATAGATTCATAACATACATTCACAAGAAAAGGCTCCACGTTGGCTATTGCAAACGAAATTAATAAGTGTCAGGATCGATTAACCAAAACAGTTAATAAAACACAATGATCTACTCAACAATAGAAGTTACAGCGGATTAACACTATGTTGATTCGATCAAGAACAATAAACTGTAAATAATATAAGAATTATCAAGAACACAGTTTTATCACAAAAAGCTTCAATGTATATTGATTGATCGAATACAATACACACGTACGTTTACAATTCATAAGGAACTATATATAATAGTCCTTGAAGCCTAACTATTTACCCTAGTTATTCTAGGATATTATTACAATTTGAATTACAAAAGATATCACATTCTAAACTAATTCTGCAAAGATCTCGGACACGATCAGCACCATATATAGACATCAGTAGTATAAGCCATCGTCAGTAGCAAACCATAGCATCAGTAGTAATACGTGAGATCAGTAGTATCTTTATAATTCTGCCCCATCAGTACTAACTTTTGTAGAAGCATTGTTAGCACCAACTGCAGTATCAGTAATAAACATGGATCAGTAATATATATGTAACACACCAATTTTTCAAAACAATTTAAACTTTTAAATAAATAAGTTCAACATCCAAAAATTCATAAAATCCAAAACATAGTTTAGTTAAAATATTTGGAAGGATTACAAGTATAAAAAACCGGTGTTACAATAATATCAAAAACCAAAGTCTAGGGAATTAAATAACTACACCGAGCTAATCACATCCAATGCTAACTACGGGCCGCCTAATCCTTAGCTCCCGAACCTGAGTACATAGTCAAAAGAAATGTAGTACGTGAGACAAAATTGTCTCGTGAGATACATGGATTTTAGACCCGGTTAGAAAATAATTGCAATAAAATAATAATTAAATAATTATCACATTGCACATAGTCAATAATACACTAAGGCTTGCCATAAGCCCAACACATACGTAACGGGTCTCCCCGAAACAAACTCCCCCGATATGGGTTATCTAGGTAAACTCCCCTGTTTCCGGGTTATCTATTTGCTCCCCCGATTTCCGGGTTATCTCAAACTCCTCCGCTTTCCGGGTTATCTATTTCTCGACATACTACTCTTGCGCAGGGTGGTACCGCCCCAAGTAGTAGTCACTAACTCCCCCAACTTGTGTGGGTTATCTAGGATCCAATTGATTAGCTACCACATAACAAATCATCAACTTGGGTCAAAACCCCATATCACAACTCATGTCTACTAGTGGTAACTAAACACATAATGAACAATTCAAGTCAATTCAATTCAAGTCTAGTCAATTCAAGTCTATTCAATTCAATTCAATAGCTTCCTTATTAAAAACAGTTATCTAATAAGGACTCTAAGAAATCATTTCAAACTATGTAACATGGTTTACTATGTACTCAGAAAAGATCACATGTACTCACCTTAGCAATGCTATCCAATACTTGTGTTAATTAACACAAATCCTTACTTCTTAGTCAAAGAAGTACTCCCAATCACAAGGTCTTCTTGACCTAATATCAATATCATCACAAATACTAGTTATTATCCATTACTAGCACTAATTAATCCATATTAATCTCCCCAATCACCAAGTTCATACAACTTGGTGAAATCTCAAACCCTAGTTCAAGATTTCTATCCAAAAATCCCAAATCTAGCTTGTACACATTGATCACAAGCATACAAGGAGTGATTTACACTCATATTTGATCATCTTCCCCAAGATGACATGGTTGTTTCCCCAAACCACCATTGATGCCCAAGAAAAGCTTGAAAAACTAATTACCAAGCATGAAGGATCAAGAATCTTTACCTTTGATGTTAAAATCTCCAAGATTGATGAAGATTTGAGCCAAATATCACCAAAAACGAACTCTCTCTCTCTAAAAATGGCCACTAGGGTTTTAGGGGTGATATAAACCCTGATTTCCACGATTTTATATAGCCCAGACAGAGATCGCGTCGCGATTTGGAAGTTCGCGCCGCGAACCGTGCCCCGCCATAAATCGCGTTACCCTTTAGCGACGCTATCCCGTCGCTATCCTTGACGCTATCTCAAAATCGCGTTCATGAGACTTCGCTATTTCGGGTCGCTGTTCGACCCCCACAACGATCGCGCCGCGAATTCGGAGATCGCGCCGCGATCTCCCTGCTCCAGCTAAAAGTCGATTTTCCAACTTGATTTACCCTAATCTTGACCCATTTTTCATTATCCCAAGTTCCAAACATCCAAAACACTTAATATAATATAACGGTAGTATAGTCTAATCACAATATCTTAAATTCATACAAACCGAATAATAATTCAAATACAAATTATGAAAATTCCGGTCGTTACAATATATCCCAACAATCTCCCCCTAAACTTGTTAATTCAGTTTAAATTAATCAAGTTTCTTTCTTTTCTCTTCTTCTTCCTTTGCTCTTCTTTCATCTCCTTCTTTTTCTCTTAATGCTTCCAGTCTTCTTTGTTCATCCACATATGCTTTATTCTTATTAAACAATTGTCTGTATTTCTCTGTATACATACTTTGATCATTAGGTCTTACAAATGCACAGCATACAATTTGATACAGAGTCTTTTGTGAGTGATTGTAGTCTCTTTCCATTAAATACAGCTCACATCTTCTATTAGTTCTTTCAAAGAAATACATATTAACTGTGGGAAGAACATTCCAAGCAAATAAATTGTCTTCACTTTCTACTTTTTCTTTATATTTCTCTGGATGAAATGCAGCATCAAACATTTCTGTTAAGTATCCAGCTCCAGAGTTTTTCCAGCTTTTATTTTTCATTCTGGGTTTTCCAATCTCCAACATAATAAGAACATCACTTCTGTTAAAAGAAAATATCATAGGTTTCCATGCTTTAAATTTCTGAACACTCTTGTCTGTTCTAATGATCTCATGGATTCCTTGATGTTCTCTCCAGCTAAGAATATGGTTGTCTTGTTGGATTGGTTGTGGATCTTCTAAGATTTGGGGAGTTTGTTTAATTTTCTTTGTATTTGAATCATCATCTTCTGTAAATTTTCTTTTCTTTGAGCCTTGCTCTGAAGATTCACCAACTACAGTTTTTCTATTTAACACAATCTTGGGATCAATTTTGATTATATTTGAAGGTTCAACTGCTTGTACATCTTCATTCAATTGTTTCTTTTTCTCATTGCAGTATCTTTCAACTAGTGTAATAACCTTCATTCTTCCAAAAGATTTTGCATTATGACCTCTTGACTTAAGAAATTCAACCATCATTCTTTTCTCTTCATCAAATGGTTGTGGCATGTCAATCTTGCATCTTTTGTATTCATTGATTTCATTTTCAAGAAGTTGCAGTCTTTCTTCTTCAAATTTTCTTATCTTATCAAGTTCCTTCTGTTGACCTTCTATAACATATTCATCTATTTCTTGGATTTCTTCAACTGTAGGTTGTTGTT
Organism: Calendula officinalis; assembly: GCA_963853835.1. Lineage (NCBI taxonomy): Eukaryota > Viridiplantae > Streptophyta > Magnoliopsida > Asterales > Asteraceae > Calendula > Calendula officinalis. The sequence continues at coordinate 2,916,403 of OY970834.1, forward strand.
CTGGTTGAGCATCCTTTGACTTAGCCTTTTCCTTTTCAGCTTTTCTTTTATTTTCAAGTGCAAGAGTTTTGGCACATTTTCTGTGGTACCTCATTCTCTTGACTTTCCAATGAGATTGTTTTAAAGGCCTGACTAAATTCATCTTGTTCACCATATAGTGACCAAGAGCTCTGTGTGGATAGTCATCATCAAATTTTTCTTTGCCTTTACCTATGCATTGTGATGGAGGTGTGTACTTCATATCTGGTACCTCATTTATTTGTATTTTTGGTGCAAATGTCTTTACTTTCTTCTTTTCTAAGATCTTTGGATGAGGGTGTAATTTACATTCATCTACCTCTTCCCATTTCACATTTGCATCAAAATCTGGAACTATTAATTCTGTTGTTGTTGCTGGTGTTGTGGTTACTACTGATGAATCAGTGGTAACTGGTACTTTGGTAATTGCTACTACAGACTCAGTAGTAACCAATGTAGTTACTATTGGTATTAAATTTAGAATGTTAAAGGGTCTGTAGAGTACCATTTGTAGATTAGAGGGGTCTGCTACTGGTGAAGGAGTTATTACTGATGTTGCTTCTTGTGTTTCTTCTTCAGTTGGATCAGTAATAATCACTTCAGTTGTTTGAATGACTTCAGTAGTATCCATGGGATCAGTAGTACCCATGACTTCAGTAGCAATTTGAGAAGGTACTTGTTCTGCTGTTGGAGACTGTTGTGCAGACACAAATACATCTTCCATGCTTTTGACTCCTCTGTCAAAGTCTTCATCACTTTGACCTGTTTCACCATGAGCTTCTGTGAGATTTAGGAGAGAGGATGCTGCTGCTGCAATTGATGTATCAATCATTCCTTGAATTGTATCTTTCTCCCCTTTAGTGATCTCAACTTGTTGTGCATCACTAATCAAAACCTTCTTTTTCAATTTTCTGATTATTGAAGTTTGTTTGTGAAGCCTTTGATCCATTCTTTGCATTCTTTTGTTTAGCACATTGATGTAGTGCTTCATATAGCTCATGGTTCTACCTTGATTGTTGATGAGTGTATGGTAGTTTTGTACAGTGGTTTCAAGGTTTTTCATCCTATCCATCAATTCAGTTTGTTGCATACTACCCTCAGTCCTTCTAGGAACATCATCGGGTTGGGTTGGTACATTGGCTTTAAGGTTTTCCATCCTTTCCATCAATTCAGTTTGTTCCATTCTTCCCTCATCACTGCTTGGCGATTCATTGGGAGTTTTAGATACTCTCTTCTTCCTAGAAGAAGCAGCAGTATCTCCCCTTGTGGTTTCTTGGCACCGGGGTCCTTTAAGTGCTTCCTCAAATGATGAGTCATCACTTAAAGTTGCCGAGGTCTGGGTCCTAATGATGTTCTCACTAGCCTGTGCACCAACCTTTGGTGCATCAGTAGTGAGAGCCCTTTCCTCATGACTTCTCTCCTCCTTGGAAGTCAACTCTTGGAGTCTGGGGTCTGACTCAACTGGTCCCCTGGTGTCCTTTTTGGAGATTCTTTTCCTTTTATATTTGGAGGTAATTATTCGGCTTTTGGGTAGGTTAACCAAAGAGTGAAGAGTAACACTCTGAGGTTCAATTTCATATACCTGGGACACATTCAGGACATCTTGAGGTGAGGTTGTTTGAGTGGCTTGGGGTTCTGTTTGGGCTGCAATATTTGGTGATGGAGTGGGTTGGGGTTCAATGGGGTGACTTGAACCTTCTCCAGTTGGGGGTTGATCATGGATCATATTAGGAAACAAAGGTGTTACCTTTCCAGAAAATTTGAATAACCTTCTCATGTTTGAAAAAAACCTTTTTGTTTAGAGAAGGTGTAGTGTAAATTTCTTTTGGTTTAGTGAGATCTGAGATTTCACAATTTAAAATATGTGCAATAAATCTGAGATACATTAAAAATTTAGAGGATGATAGATTTCCAATCATACCATCAAGAATCATTTTAGAAAAATTGAACACTTGGTCTGTGCTCAAACAAACAACAGCAGAGGCTATTGACTTGTTGAATTCATTCCAAGTGCTCTTTTTAGGAGAGATGCAATGTTGAATAGTATGAACTAAAAATTTCCATTGGGGAGAAAGAAGCCCTTTTTGAAAAGTGACAATGTTTTGCTTTCCTTCATACCCCATTTTTGTTAAATTTTCAACAAGTTCCTCCTTAGAGAGTAGAGATATACCTGAGTCATCATTGAGTTGTAGATGTTGCCTGATAGATTGTTCTGTTATGAGGATTGTTTTACCATCTACTGTAGATTTGATTTTTGATGAGTTCCCTTCTTTAATGTGTTCTGCAGTTTCCCAAAATTGAACTATATGTCTCTCATAGATTGTAGGTTGAATTGTGAGAGCATATTTGATTGAGGAATGTTTTAGAAACATCACAATTTCTCTAAAATCTTTAGTTCCATCTGGATTCTTTAGGAATGCAATCATATTGTAAAATTCACAGTATTGTAAATCTGTTTGAACAGCTACTGGTTTGATCATTGCCATTTTGAATGGAATTAGGATTTAGAATTGAGTTGATAGTATTGAATTTTGAATTTTGAAGTTGTTACTGCCTTATGAGGGTTTCAATTTGGATTGCCGACTTTAGGGTTTATCGTGAGTTTTAGCAGATCGAGGTTTGGATAATGTTAGTTTAACCGACTTCTGTTATTTATAGTTTTAGAGATTAACCTGCAAAAAGTCACAAATACCCTTCGAATCATAGCATAACGGCTATTTTCATGGGGTTAGTTTGGTAATTTTGCCGATTTTAAGAGTAAACTGCCGATCAATAGTAACTAAGTACCAGTAGTATATAAAACATCAGTAGTAACTGAGGTTTTAATACTGAAAAGGTTGATCAGTAGTAACTTGAAACTATAATCAGTACTAAGTAAATAACCAGTAGTAAAAAAACTTAAGTATTATTGTACAAGAATTTTACATATGATTTAAATTATGAGATTAATTTATTAAAATCATTCCAATACTGCTAACCAAGAAGTTAAATCTTCCTACATCAAATGCTTTTGTAAAGAGATCTGCTAATTGATTGTCAGTATGAATTTTCTCAACTTTAATTAGTTTCTTTTCATTACAGTCTCTTATAAAATGAAATCTGATTTCTATATGTTTGGTTTTTGAATGTTTTACTGGATTGTTCACAATACTGATTGCACTTTGATTATCTATAAAAATAGGAGTTTTAAGAATAAACATATCAAAGTCCATGAGTTGATTTTGAATCCATAGTACTTGAGCACAACATGCAGATGCAGCTACATACTCTGCTTCTGTAGAAGATGTTGAAACATTTGTTTGCTTCTTGCATTGCCATGACACAAGTCTTGATCCAAAGAATTGACATCCACCAGTGGTTGACTTTCTATCCAAGCATTCACCACCATAATCACTATCTGTGTATGTTGTAAGTTCAAAAGGTGAGTCATGTGGATACCAAAGACCTAGTGATGGTTTCCCTTTCAAGTATCTAAAGATTCTTTTGACTGCTTGCAAGTGTAGTTCCTTTGGCTTTGCTTGATACCTGGCACATACACAAACACTATACATAATATCAGGTCTAGATACAGTTAAATACATTAAAGAACCTATCATTGATCTATGCAAGTGTTCATCTACATCCTCCCCCTCAATGTTAGGATGTAGATGTTTATGTGTTTCCATAGGAGTGCTTGCACTTTTGCAGTCTTTCATTGCAAATTTCTCTAATATGTCTTTGACATATTTAGATTGATTGATTAAAATTCCATCTGATTTTTGATTGACATGGAGTCCAAGAAAGAAGTTCATTGGACCCATTGAGCTCATCTTGAATTTAATCTGCATAAGTTCTTCAAATTCTTTGCACAGTTGATCATTTGTTGATCCAAAGATGATATCATCTACATATATTTGAACCAGTAGGATGTCATCTTCGACCTTCTTTGTGAAGAGAGTCTTGCCAATGGCACCTCTTTGAAATTTGTTCTTTAACAGGTATGATGATAGTGTGTCATACCAAGCTCTTGGTGCCTGATGTAGGCCATAGAGAGATTTATCTAATTTGAACACATAATCATCATGCTCAGGATCTTCAAATCCTGGAGGTTGACGAACATACACTTCTTCTTCTATTTTTCCATATAAGAATGCACTCTTTACATCCATTTGATAAACTTTGAACCTTTTGAATGATGCATATGCTAGAAATATTCTGATTGCTTCAATCCTTGCTACAGGAGCATATACTTCATCATAGTCTATTCCTTCTTCTTGAGTGTATCCTTGAGCTACAAGTCTTGCTTTGTTTTTTTATCACTATTCCTCTTTCATCTTTCTTATTTCTGAAGATCCATCTGGTTCTAATGGCTCTTTTTCCTTTTGGAAGAGGTACTAGTGTCCAAACAGCTTGTAATTTGAACTGAAGAAGTTCTTTTTGCATAGCTTCTATCCAATTTGAATCTTTCATTGCTTGTTGGATCTTTTTAGGTTCATCCTGTGATAGAAAACATGCAAACAAACATTCATTAGATATTAGACTTATATTGCAAGAATTATTGTTTAAATTTGAATTGAATTTGCTTGTTGTCTGCATATTTGAGTTGACATCACTTAGAACAAGGTCTAAAGGATGATTCTTTTGAGCTCTAGAGTTGGAAGCTTTGTCAACAACTATTTGACTATCAAGATTTGATTCATTTGATTCAGGGACTTGTGCATCTGTCCAGTTTTCTTCTTGAGTTTCTGAGTTTTCTTGATTTTCTTCATTAATATTGTTATCAGTAACAAGGTCATTATTAAAATTTTGTGAGTTTGTACTGGTATCAGTATCATTTCTTGTAGCATCATTATTTAAGGTTTCTGAGTTACTACTGGTGTTAGTATCATTTCTTGTTTCTTCAAGATTTTGATTTTCTGAGTTGTTACTGACACTAGTATTCTCTGTATTATCAGAGTTGTTACTGTCATTAGTATTAACTGTAGGATCAGTATTAACAATGATATACTGCAGAGAATTTTGACTTCCATTAAGTGATGATGAACCTTATTTAGTTGGTTGATTGTTTGAGTCTCCTGCATTAAAGTTAAAATTAAAATCAAGAGATTTTGTTAGAGAGTCAATATTAAACAGCCAATCTGGACCATTTCCTTTTTCATTTGCAAGATTTTCATTAAAGGATACATCAGCTCTTTCTTCAATAATCCTTAATCTTTTGTTGAATACTCTGTATGCTTTGCTTTGAGTTGAGTATTCTACAAAGATTCCATCATCTGCTTTGCAGTCAAACTTACCAATTTGTTCTCTTGTAATTAAGATAGTGCATGGACAACCACATGATTTTAAAAAGCTTATTGAAGGTTTTCTTTTGTTGAAAAGTTCATATGGTGTCTTAAAATGTGGCTTGACTATTAATACTCTGTTTTGCACATAACAAGCAGTATTAACAGCTTCAGCCCAAAAAGTTATTGGTAACTTTGCATCTGCAAGCATAGATCATGATGCTTCAATTATTGTTCTATTTCTTCTTTCAGCTACACCATTTTGTTGAGGAGTTCTAGGAGAGCTATACTGCCTGTCTATACCTTTAAGATCACAAAAAGAGATTAGATTTTCATTTTTAAACTCTGTGCCATTGTCACATCTAATGGCTTTCACTTTGAGATCTCTTGTATTTTCTAGCTTGATAATTAGGTTCTTAATGAGTTCACTTGTTTCATCTTTAGTCCTGAGAAAGAATACCCAAGTAAATCTAGAAAAATCATCAGTGATAACTACACAATATTGCTTCTTTCCTATACTCATCACATTTGTAGGGCCAAATAAATCCATGTGAAGTAGCTGCAGTGAGTTAGAAATTGAGTTGATTAATTTGGACTTATGAGAAGTCTTGTGTTGCTTACCTTTTAGGCATGCAACACAATGATGATCACACATGAATTGTTTTTGTGGTAAACCAATTACTAAATTCTTTTTGACCAAATTATTCATGTTTTTGAAGTTTGTGTGACACATCCTTCTATGCCATAATTCTGATTCATTTGTGTTTGCCTTGGATATAAAACAATTAATTTCATTTGGAGAAATGATTTCTCCCCCTATATCCAGGCAATACACATTATTTCTCCTTGGAGTTCTTAAAACAACATATTTTTCATCTAAAATAAAATCAGGAGAAAGAATGATGTACTCTATATCTGTAAAAAGAATTTTATTCTTTTTATCACATACTTGTGAGACACTAACCAGATTGTATTGAAGTTCAGCAACATAAAAGACATTATCAAATGTAATATTACCATTTGATACAATACCTTTACCAGTAATGCGACCACCTTTAGGATTTTCACCAAAAGCAACATAACCACCATCATAATTTTCAAAGTTTCTGAGAATTTGAAGATTCCCGGTCATGTGCCTAGAACATCCACTATCAATATGCCATGTATTCACCTGGATGTTCTGCACAAAAGAAGATTAAGTTAATTCTTTTTGGGAACCCAAGCTTGTTTTGTCTTGGGTTCATCATTTTTAATGAATAATGTACTATGAGTGGTTTGGTTGATACTGCTCTTTGGTGTTACTACTGATTTCTGTTTTGGTGACCATTTTCTCTGCTTTGATTTGGTTACTACTGATGGATCAGTAGTAACTCTGTGAAAGTATTTTTTGCACTTATCAGTAGTTTTTGTGTATGTATATCTTACTGCATTGTATCTTGGATACTGATCAGTAGGATATCCTTGTTGGTTTCTCTTTGTGATTGTATGTGCTGGGTAATTGTTGTAATTGCCAAATTTTCCCTTTTTAAAATTTTGATTTGTTTTTGGATTTCCATATCTGATATTTTGAACAAATCTTTTGGCTGACCTACCAAACTTAGGAATTTTAACTTGTGGAGGTTTGGACTGTTGTTTTAAATTTAATTCTTTTAATTTTTGTCTTTTTATTTTTAATTTGTTTTCTTTAAATTCCTTGAATTCTTTGCAGTTAATTGGATTGAAGTGACAATCCTTTGCTATATGATTTACTTTGTTGCAAATTAGACATTTAGGTTTGGTTGATTTTAAGGATTCTGGTTTTCTTTGTTCTTTTAACTGATTCTAGTTTCTTTGATTTCCCCTTTTTAAATTTGTTGGGATATTTTCAGAATTGTATTTTGGAGATTCTTGACTTTGTGTTGTATGGAAACTTGTATCATTTGATTTAACAGAATTTTCTTCATCAGAAAATTCTTCACTAGATTCAGTTTTTAATTCTTCTATAATTCTTTCTGAACTGGATTTTAGTGGAGGTATAAAATTTGTTGGAGGAGGAACTGCATGATATCCAACTCCATGAACTACCTTTTCTGTGGATTGATTGCTAGTTAATTCAACAATTATTTTAGAACTTCTTTCAAATTTCTTAATTGTTAGTTTATTTTGTTCTAATTCTAATTGACATTCTTCTAATTTAATGATAGCTTCTTTTGCTTTTGATTCAGCATATTCTTTATCATACACAGCTTGTAATAATTCATCTTTAAGTTTTTGATCTGTTATTTGATAGACTTTAGTTTGATTTTCTAGATCAGCTATGACACCATTAAACTCTATTCTTCTCTTTCTGTTTTTAATTAAATCTTCATTGATTTCTTTTGTTTCCTTTTCTAGAGTTTTAAATAATTTAATGCATTCAGGAGAGCATGGTTTAGGGTTTACCTCAGATTTAGGTTCAGAGAAGGCCATAAGAGCTTGATTTTGAGCATGTTCTTCAGCTTGAAAGCTCCAGTCATATCCTAGTCCTTCTTGAGATACAAGTGCAGATGGGTTTGTCCTTTTATCTTTGTTAGGACATTCTCTGGCAAAGTGACCAAGATTGCTACAGTTGTAGTATTTGACTTTAGTTTTGTCAAACCCTGCCCTGTCACCTTTGTTGAAGCTTAAGCTTGATCTACCAGTTCTTTTTAGGAACTTCTTGGTTCTGAAACTGAGCATAGCCATCTGCCATTTGATATCCATCTCTTCTAGATCATCAGGGTTGACTTGTTCCAGATCTTCACTAATTAGTGCAGTATGCACATGACTAGTGAAGAAGGATTCTCTAGCAAGATCTTCTGATTCTTTTGGCTTTCCAGTTGTAGTATCTTGATTTGTACCTGCACTGGACACAAAAGCAGCATTGTTTGAATTTACAATAGGAGACTTCTGACTTACCTCAGATTCGAACACTCTTAAGTCATTGTAGAGTTCATCAAGCTCCTTTTCTTCTAAAGCATCACCTTGTCTATATACTACAATGTACATAGACCATTCTTCAATTAGAGATCTGAGAAACTTTCTATTGACATCATCTTTGTCCGGTTGAACTCCAACTTGGTTGAGTTCACCAATAAGTTTATTGAATCTATCAAAAACTTGTGACAAAGATTCATTCTTTTGTCCTTTGAAGTTTTCAAACTCTTGTTTCAGCACAGATTTCATGTTTCTTTTTGTGCTTTTAGTACCCACAAACCTTTTCTCCAGAGCTTGCCATAGTAGTTTTGCATCATCAAATTCAACAAACAGGTGTTGATAGTCATTAGGAATTGCAATTAATAAGGTACTTAAAGCTTTCAGTTCAATTCCTCTGTCCTTCTTTTCTTTATCACATTTTATTTTGTCGGATTCAGTAGTTGTGCTGGTTGTGGCAACTGGAATTGTTTTATTGCCTTCCAGTACAACTTCCCACATGGTGTAATCAGTAATAAGCATATATTGCTTAATTATGTTTTTCCACATACCAAAGTTATTGGGAGTGAGGATGGGGATTTTGTTTGCTTGTGTGCTTTCATTATTGTCAGACATGATGAAAACGTGGTTTGTGAAAGTATTGAAAACTTTTGTGAGTTCTTGATTCGTAGATCTAGAGTACAAAGCTCTGATACCACTTGTCAGGATCGATTAACCAAAACAGTTAATAAAACACAATGATCTACTCAACAATAGAAGTTACAGTGGATTAACACTATGTTGATTCGATCAAGAACAATAAACTGTAAATAATATAAGAATTATCAAGAACACAGTTTTTTCACAAAAAGCTTCAATGTATATTGATTGATCGAATACAATACACACGTACGTTTACAATTCATAAGGAACTATATATAATAGTCCTTGAAGCCTAACTATTTACCCTAGTTATTCTAGGATATGATTACAATTTGAATTACAAAAGATATCACATTCTAAACTAATTCTGCAAAGATCTCGGACACGATCAGCACCATATATAGACATCAGTAGTATAAGCCATCGTCAGTAGCAAACCATAGCATCAGTAGTAATACGTGAGATCAGTAGTATCTTTGTAATTCTGCCCCATCAGTACTAACTTTTGTAGAATCATTATTAGCACCAACTGCAGTATCAGTAATAAACATGGTTCAGTAATATATATCCCAACAATAAGCATACCCGTTTCCTCCCAAGCTTCCAATTGTTGTTGCTTCTTCGATGAAATTCAGATATCTAGCATTTGGTATCGAAAAAATTAATTATTTAAATACTTTTCGGATATTTTATTATGTAATTATAGAAACTATCATCTATAGAATTTTAGCGGAAAAATACTACTCTTTTGTTAATTTATATAGTATTACGATACAAAATATTTACTCTTGAATAAACCCGCTGCAACGCGCGGGGCATTATAACCCTTGTATATATACAATTACCATACCAGATTACTGTTCATAAGAGTTTTTTTATTATTTTTGATGTTTTTATTTGTTATATATAGGGGTGGTAAAGAAAAGATGACATAAATGTCTGTGTATATCACGTGGTAAACCATACAGCCTTCTTCACAGGCATCCTGTGTTCATGTCCTGTCAAGAATACTTTTTTTTTGTTTTTAATTTCATGATTATTAAAAAATAAAAATACTAATCCCGGACGAAGCCGGGTATATCATACCTTGTTGTATATAGTTTTGAATACATGGGCTAGTGGGATACATGAAAAATGTTCTTTATTAATGGCTATGCATCCAGTCACAGTGGAATACGCTTATTCGAACAAGTGTTAAACATCTAATCCGTGACGGTAAAGTTAAAGTTCGAACAAGAAGTCTTCTTATTTAACAACGAAGAACTAAACCCGAAAGTCGAATTCACCAAATCAAACACAAGAAAGTTATCCTCAAACTGAAACGTCCCGATCACGATAGCGGGTTCACTCGTTGCACCGCCGTCAACAAACGCTAAACACGCCACATCATTGGTTATTTGCTTAATCAAGTTAGGCGTGGATATAGCCCATTTCTTCCCATCTTGTAGACCAAAATCAATATCCGGAACTTTTAAACCACCTAATTTACTACCATTAACGGCTAAGTTACTAAAACAAAGCCCAAATGGTGCAGCCGCTTTCGCGGAAACAAGCCGTTTTGTAACCAATGAAAACCTCCGAACTACTTGATTATAAATGTCGGTTCTAAGAGCCGTGTAAGGCTCAACTGTGCTAAGTTTGGTAGTGGCATTCGCGGGTATATCAATAGATCTTTTTTTAATTACAATAGTGTTAATGCGAATAAAGTATCCAAACGAATCTGGATACTTTATTAGCGGAGTATAAGAAAGAAAACTTCTTATATCGACATTTGAGTTAGGAAGAAGGTAATAAGGATCATTTCCAACAAAAAGAACCCCGGAAGAAGACGAATTGCTAGGTAAACATAAAGCGATTATTTTTTTAAAAATATTATCTTTAGCTAATGTAGCGGGTAACGCGTAAGGTGAGGACGAAAACGTCATAACACCCGTAACATCTTTAGGGAATGATTGAAACGAAGATGAAGAAGAAGAAGAAGCACACGCTCCGGTTGGGGTAGGGCTAAATATACCATTTATGGGAGTTCTTCCATCACTCGTGTTCAATGTAAAAAAGTCATAGTTGAGGAGGCTACGGTCACAAGAACCCGTAACAGGGTTGACCACGTTGACCGGGCAAGAACAATATCCCCAACCGGGTGATATTGGATTTTCTGTTATTGGATCGCATGATGGATTCTTGTTTGAGTAAGTTGTTTGGACATCTTGACATTGATATTCGGTGCATGGAATCGGATATTTCTTCCATTCTTCGGTGCAATCGTGAAATGTTAATGGAGATTCGATGTCGATTAGGAAGTTTGAGTATGAGCATTGAATGCTTGCATAATCGCTACTCAATATTGGAATGCTATATAGAGGCTTATTAGTGGTATTGGTGTGTTTGGTTATTGGGATAACTATGGAAGTGAAACCGTAAGGGTAATTTTGTGCTATGATTTCATGGTCTTGAGCAATGAGTGCTAGAATGATAACGGTTAGTTGTAGAAGATAAAACATTTCTGAATATTTGTGTATTTTCAGTTGTAGTTTTTGAAAGGGTAGCGAGCAAATTTATATGTTTAGTGCTTTTGTTTCCAACTTATTTGAAAATTGTAAGTCAAATGCAATAGATATTCAATTGACCCGAGGAAGATGGCACAATTTTGCACTTTAAGCTTTAGAACATGGCCAACAAATAGTTTCTTTTATTGTATTATTTCCTCAACTCGCTTATAAAATATCTTAATCTTAATTAAAAAGGTATTCCTGTTAATGGTACGTAACAAGTTACATAAGGAATGTCATGACCATTTCCAAACATTTTTCTGAACATCTGATAGTGAGGAATCAAACTCGTGACTTCTAGGAAATCAATCGGGATCACTATACAACTATGCAACTATATATATGGAGAACATTTCTTCGTGTGAGATGAATCGTGATATTCATGATTGTACAATTTTAAGTATAGGAAAACGTCAGCAAATCTCATTGTGGACAAAATTGAGGTTGATTTAAGAGTCAATTAAAAAAGGGTTTTGTTAATGACAGCCCTTAGGTCTGTCATTAAGAGGTGGTTACGTGCATAAATCATTTGTACTTTCAGTAGTGGGAGTTGATTCCTAAAATGCAGGGGGCGGTTATTGATTATTATACAAGTTTTTGATGCGTGTCTTGACGTTTTAGTAACATTATCATTTTCCTTAAAAAAATGGCCTTAACAAGGAATTGGGCAAAATAAAACATTAGAAATTCTAGGTCAAGCCAGGATTACATAACAATTTGGTCCAATTAACTTTGACATGCTTGTTCCTATTACAGATACAATTAAAAAAAACAAATTATGACGGTATCTATGAGGCCCGATCTATTTGGTTTAATCGAGTGAACAATTTCTTGATCACCATATGTAAATACGACTTCTATAAGAAGATAAGACTAAATACGACCTCATTCCCTTAACGTAAGCGTCTCTCTTCTATCCAACTTAATTGACCATTTGTATCTTTTTAATTACTCAATGCCATCTTCCTAATGGTCAAAGTCTATACATTTGCAACAACATATACTTAGCATTAACTCGTCTATTATTTTACCAAATATAATAAAATAATTTGTACACCACTAAAAGTTATTGATGTATCACCCTTAAGTTATTGATACAAATCTATTAGCCCAATTATAAATTAAAGTCCAAACCCATTAGCCCAATTTAAAAAAACCTACTAATACTTCTTTCTTCTTCTTCATTGCTCTGCAACCCGCCGCTGCTATTTTGTGTCCGTCAACCGGCACCACCACGTGTAAGTTTCCAACCGCCTCTCCCCATTTTGACCGCCGTTGACCACCGTTATTCTGATTAGCCCCTAATACGGTCGATTAGGGCTGAGAACCACCGCCCAGGCGCCGATTAGATTTCTGAAACAGTAATTATGGTAGTTATTATTTGATATTTCATAACAGATCTTGAAGTGATAAAAGGTTAATCAAGATGGCGCACCAAGGAGGTAACCTGAAATTGACCTCCATTAATGGAGTGAAGATGTATACAGTAGCAGGACAACAACGCTCTGTAGCCACCTGGCTTCCACCAAAGAAGATTAGAGCTCTTCGCAAAGATAAAAGTATGAATTTTGTGCATTATTTTAGCCACATCACTAAATTTTGTTACTTCATTTTCAAAGGACTATTTTCTGATTTGTTATTTTAAACAACTTCATTTTTTGTGTACAGATTATTTGGAAAGGGTGGATTTGATCCAGGATTTAAGATTCGAAACTGCAACAACTAGAATAAAAGCTACACCAGATGGCGAATTTCTCATTGCTTCAGGTTTTACACAACTTTTGATATATTTTAATATCTCAATCTGTTATCAACTTTGCTGACTGTTGAGAGTTTTAGGTATTTACCCTCCACAAGTCAAAGTATATGAACTGAAGGAATTATCATTGAAATTTGAAAGGCATTTGATATCAGAGATTATCAATTTTCAGGTATCTTTATACTCAAACTTATAATTTTTGTCTCATTTTTCTCAATAGCAAAGTTTTTTTTTTTTTAATTTATAAACTTAAAATAATTAAAATACTTGGGGCAGGGCCAGTTCACTACAGGCAGCTTAATGTTTATTTTTTTGACATTTAAACAGGTGTTGAGTGATGATTATTCAAAGCTTGCGTTTCTTTGTGCTGATCGTTCGGTCAATTTACATGCTAAATATGGAAGTCATTACAGTTTACGCATTCCAAGGTTCCTAATTTTCCCTTTAAGATGTCTTCCTATATATATAGATATAGATATAGATATATACGATATATATATGTGTGTGTGTATACACACATATATGGAGGGATATATAGATATACTATATATATGTATCTATCACATCACCTTGTGATCATTTTTCTTATGAGCAGGATGGGAAGGGATATGGTATATGATTCATCATCATGTGACTTGATATGTGCGGCTTCTTCTCCAGATCTATACAGAATTAACTTAGAGCAGGTACAAAATATTATTGTTATTGTTATTATTATTATTTTTTTATTAGAGGATCTATAGTTGGAGCTGAAAAGGTGCTTTTTACACAGGGACGTTTTCTATCTTCTCTTAACACACAATCTCCAGCATTAAATGTAGTTTCTAGAAGGTTAGTTTGTTTTCAACCATGAAATTGCTGCTTGTTAATTCTGTAATTAATTATGTTTTTTTAATTAAATTTCAGTAAATATCATGGGCTAATTGCTGGTGGTGGTGAAGATGGTGCTGTTGAATGTTTTGACATGAGAACAAAATCTTCTGTTGGCAGACTTGATGTTGTTACATCTGACAATGAGGTGGCGCTGTTTTTTAGATATTTATACTCCCATTTTCAAAAAATTTAATAATCTTCTTTTTTTCAACAATTTTTTAATAAAATCTTATTTTATTAAAAATGTTGGCAATAATTCTTCTATTCAAAATGAATTTATATTTATATTTTTACTTTTTATGTAGGAGGTTACTGCTATAGAGTTCAATGGTGATGGAGACTATCAAATGGCTGTTGGAAGTAGTGGTGGAAAGGTATGCTTAAATAACATTCCAACTTTATTTCTTTATTTATAATTATTATTATTATTATTATTATTATTACTATTACTATTATTATTATTATTATTTGCGCTTATTTTTACTTATTTTCAGGTGAAGTTATATGATTTGCGTTCATCATCTCCTTTTCGAGTAAAAGATCACATGTAAGTGACCCAATTTATTATTTTGAATTTAGAACAGTTTTTTAAGTTTTTATTTATTTTTGAGTTGTTTACTGCCATCTGGCAAAATGTTATAGGTACGGAAGCCCTATATTGAACATTAAATGGCATCAAACTCTCAATTCAAAGCACCCGAAGCTAATTACTACTGATAAGCATATTGTCCGAATCTGGGATCCAAATACTGTAAGCATGTTTTTCATAGTTTTGTATTTATGTTTTAATTATTAATAATAATTAATAAATTGGGAATATGTTCATCAATTTCAGGGGGATGGAATGACGAGTATTGAACCGACAGCTGGCGCAATTAATGATATATGTGTGTTTAAAGAAAGTGGATTAATGCTATTAGCACTTGACACCAGCCAAATTCCTTCTTATTTCTTACCAGATTTGGGGCCCGCTCCAAAATGGTGTTCATACATGGAAAACTTAACAGTATGTTTTAAAAATATTATTAATTTTACATGTAATGTAATAATTCTTTTGGAAATTATTGTAAATTTTGACCTTTTTTTTTGGTTTTATGTAGGAAGAGCTTGAGGAAGACGGACAAACTACTATTTATGATGATTATAAATTTTTGACAAAAGAGGAACTTGAGAAATTAAATTTGACAAATTTAATTGGCACTAGTCTTCTAAGAGCATATATGCATGGATTCTTTATTGATTTTCGCCTATATAAAAAGGTGATTTTTATTTATTTAGGATTTACCTCTTCAAAGATATTTTGCGCTTTATAAAAAAAAACTTGAGGTCATTTTCGTCAATTGGCATATTTTTTGGTCAAAATTGATATAAACATATACATACTTGGGGGCACGTATGCAATTTTTAATAGATGAAGGGCTCTAATGAAAAAAGTTGAATACTTGGGTGACCTTCAACGAATATTTTAATATATTGTGTAATAAAAATGTATTTGCAGGCAAAGGCAGCTGCTAATCCAATTATATATGAAGAATATATCGAGAAAAGAAAGCGGGAGAAAGAAGAGGAAGAACGAAGTACCCGAATTACGGTTAGTGGTTGACTTTTTTTATGTGTTTGACAAAGTTTGACTTATGGATTTATTGTTGTTATTCCAGATTAAGAGGAAACTGCCTAAGGTTAATCGGAATCTTGCACAACGTCTTCTAGAAGATGAGGAATTAGAAGCTTCTAGAAAGGATACTGATATTGTTGATACTACTAAGAAGCCAAATAAGAAAAAGAAGGGACTTGATTCTGATGTGATGCGAGATCAAAGGTTTGCACATCTCTTTAGTAATGAGGTATGTAATATATTATTTATTCATTTTTTTATTAGTAGGCCAAAATATATTTTAGTACCCTGAACTTGGCTGATTAGGTATTTTACTACCCTCAACTATTAAAGGTGTAACATTGTACCCTCAACTTCACAAAATGGGCAATTTAGTAATAAGACTCACTAATTTGATCACGTTTTCTCACGTGATTTGCTTCTAATATCAACATATTTAGATGAACGTAATAGAAAACGCAATTAATGATTCAGGGTAGTAAGTCGACCATTTTGTCAAATTCGGGGTACCATGTTGCACCTTTAATAGTTTAGGGTAGTAGAAGACCTAGTCACCAAAGTTTAGGATACTAAAATGTATTTTGGTTTTTTATTTTTAATTTCTTGCAACATTTGTTGACTAATGTTTTATTTTTATATTATATTTATTTTTCAGGACTTTGAAGTTGATGAAAACTCAGCAGAGTATCGGGCTTTACATCCTTTAGCTGCACCAGTAGAGAAGTCTTTAGTGAAGGAACATTTTGAGCCTTTTATGGAAGATGAAGAGAATTCTGACGAATATGAGTCGTCAGATGATGAACATAAAGATGGAAAGAAAACTCAAGCTCCAAGGTAAGATAATCATGACCCGATTCATCTATTCAATTTGACCCGTTTACCCGACCTGCCCGTGTAAAATAATGTTATTTTTTTGGGGATGTGCAGATTGTATGAAGTGAAAGATGAGAGACATGCAGAAGCATTTGGAAACCGAAGATCACTTGTAAAGGAGGATGCTTTACCTTTGGGAGAGAGAATAAAAGCTTTATCAAATAATAATAATAAAAATTCAAATGGTTTTAATAAAGTGAAATCGGGGCCCGGTGGGTCACGGGAGATTTCATATATATCTAGAAGCAAAGGGAAGTATGTAGAAGATGATGGTGATTATAATAATGATGATGGTGATAAGCCTCGTGAAAAAAGAAGAGGAATACACTCATTAGGGTTGAAATCTGATAGATCAGGGTTTCAGGGGCGGGGACGGGGAGGCGGCAGAGGGCGGGGAGGTGGCGGCAGAGGGCGGGGTGGTGGTGGTTGTGGAAGGGGGAGGGGTGGCGGCGGTAGAGGGAGAGGTGGTGGTCGGCGGTGAAAGCAATTTTGGAGCTATCTAAATGTATAATTTATATAGGAATATGTGGGCAAGGCAAGATGCATTTTTCATGGTTAGATGAGGTGGTTTTAGTTCTTAAGGAACGGTTGACATTTTTGTAATGCTTTTTTGTTTGTTGAGGATGAAATTTTGTTTTTAATTATTTATTATTATTTTTTTGGTAACATGGATAGCAGACATCTGTGTCCCTAAGGAGATTTTTTTTGTGAAATTTGTGCAAATGATTTGAAGTGGAAATTGGGTGAAATGTAGATTAATTATTGTCGGATTATCAAGACAAAAGAATCCTTGATTGATCATTATGCATTTAAGATTCAAAAGAATCTACAGGCTAACATTTTTATGTTATGTAAATCAAAGGTGATTTTTTTGCTGGAAAACTGAAACACCTTTTTCGACTTATTTAATTATTACTGAGTTCTAAATATTGCATTGTAGTAGTTGGTAACATCACCTATAGGATGTGTAACATATACTCATAAAAAGTTACAAATGCAATGAATAATTAGCATAAAAATTTATATATAAACGTAAAGACACAAATGTATAAAACTTTTAATAAAGACCTTCACTTGGCTATGCGTTTAATCATCGAACCCGTGAGATTATTTGAAAAGGTGCGACTCAGGAAATGCTAAAAGGTCAACCGGTAGATCAAAGTCATAAACAAAATTTGAAAACTAAATACATCATTGGGTAATGACTTTGTCAAAATAAAAGAGAAGACATTAATTAAAAGCATAATCAAGTAATTAGGCACTTGAGCAGGAGTAATTAATGAGTTATAATACAGTAAAGTAGGTCTTCATTTGATGATTGCAGGTCTATTTGACTGTCGTTTTGGTCTTGAAGACCCAACTCTTTTTGCTGCTTCTGTTGTCAACACATACATCCTCACCGGGAATAATTCATCCGGAAATCCCTTTTGATCCTGATAACAGACACACATTTTTAATCAACTATTTTTATTTTTATTTTTATTTAATCAAACACAAGGACGGAATCAATTGTAGTTTGTCCAGACATCTGAATGATTGCCTCTAAATGATGAATATGACCATTTTAAATATCTAAACTATTTTTTGTTATAATTATATATAACCAAGGTTGCAGAACTCGCTACTCGCTACCCGTTCGTTCGACGACCTTGTAGCAAGTAATCGGTTACTCGGTGAGTAGTCGGCGAGTACTCGGATTGAGATTTTCATATATATTTTTTTATAAAAATATATATTATACATATAATTTTCCTATTTCTTAAAAATACAACATATTTTGGAGAAATTGACCGAATTTTAACCGAGTTTTCGAGTTTTGACCGAGTTTGACTGAGTTTTTGAATTCTGACTGAGTTTTAGAGTTGGACAAGTTTTGACCGAGTTGGCCGAGTTTTTACCGAGTTGGCCGATTTTTGACCGCGTTGGCCGAGTTTTGGACGAGTTTTGACCGAAGAGTTTTGGCCGAGTTTTGACCGAGTTTTATATTGACCGAGTAATTTGACCGGTTAGGACCTACCCGACTCGGCACACCACCGAGTAGCGGTTACCCGGCGAGTACTCGGCCGAGTAGGCCGAATTTTACAACACTGTATATAACAAAACACATAGCATAGAAAATCAATTTTAAACATAATATAACAAAATTATGCCACATCGATTCAGACCCATATTATTAGCCACATTTTACCGATTCAGACCCATATTAGTCCTTAAACGAACAGTCTGAATCTTACTGATTCAAATCCAGCCTCTTAATGGAATCATTAAGTGGCAAAACAAACAGCCCCTAAAACATGTTGGTGTAGTTTGCCCAATGTCAAAATACCAACTTTTTTTAATAAAATTACCAAAAAGAATCAACTTTGAGAAGTAGTTACAAAGGTTTTAGTAACCCGGTAAGAAAGGGAGTTAAATAGTAATCTACTTATAAAAATTTAAATGATGAGTGATTTTACCTTCATATTGTGGATGGTGAGACCACACTGATTAAAGAGTTCCTTAAAGTAGATGTGTGACCTTGTAAGGCTCTTATCCTCATTATCCAACACAAATCCTGAATCCACATATTCAAACTCAGGTCTCAATATATAATTGCAACTTTCATATTATCGATAATTCATAAATAAATATTTAATAAAAAAAAATATAAACGTGGAACAGAGACTTCCTACCAGATCTTGCAAGGTTTTCTTTCAAAACGAAAAACCCACCAGGTTTAAGGCCAGCCTAAACATAATAATGCAACTGTCAGTACAGCTGTAATATTTATCAAATCTATCAATATCAGTAAATTAAAACATAATCGTCCATATTAGGCGCTAGGCGGTTGACAGCGGTCAAAATCGGGGTTAGGCGGTCAAAATCGGTCAATAGGTCAAGCATTGTAGCTAAAAAGTCATTGTTGTGTTGAAATTAATATTCCTGTACAAATTTTAGTTAGCATTGTTGAGTTGAACTTTGAAGTAAATACGTGAACTTTAACATATAATTTCAAAATTTATAATATTTTACATATAGAAAAATACAAGAATCTAGCAGGCTAAATATCTCAAAAGTTTAAATATCTCTCAATGATGACAAATTACAAGAATTTAGTAGGCTAAAATGAATTATATGAATTTGTATTGATAATGAAAATGTAAAATTTAGCATGATACTTAGCAAAAATGAGTTTGGTTTAAAACAGGTAATCTTTTAAAATGGTTCTTTCGATTTAAAAATAAGTAATATAATGTATATAAATAAATAAAAAACAATTTTCTAGCTGAGATAGTATACAAAAATCTCACGGGAGTATGCAAATTCTCAAAAACGCACCAAATTGTTAAAACGCCTAAAGATGTCATCCAAAATTATAAAAAGTTCTTAAATGAAAAGTGATACAAATATCAAGAGACTTCTTTTCCAAATTTTAAGAATTAAATAAATAAACTTGATTTTGACTTTGAAAACACAAGTCAAAATTGTACCTTTGCTCGCTTGAAAAATGCAACAAAATCATCATCAGCAAGATGCCCAATGCACCATTGGATCCATATGACATCATATCTTCCTGCATCTGGAGTGAACTCCTAAAGCATTTTAACAAATATTATAACATTTTGACAATAACCTAAGTTTCTGAATAAATGAAGAGGAGGAATTATCATTTATGCATTAAAAATGCATTTTAGACTACTACTGACCCGTTTGACATGTTTTTCTTTTCTTTTTAGCAACCTCTTTTTTATTTTACCCGTTTGACCCGTTGAACATAAAACAAAACTAGAAATCCATTACACAAGTAAATAGGTCAAAAAGTCAAGCATACCTGCAGTGGTGTACAATAAAAGTTGGCAGCTTTATGGTCCTCAGAGACCGAAAGATTTTCACGAGCCAAATTCTCACGAGCAGCATCCAAGAAGTGTGATACAGGCTCAAGAAGGTCAACCTAGAAGCAATCAATTTCAAAAAAACTGGTCAACACAATTGTGTTCATAATATTTTTGGTTCAAGCAGGGAAACCTAGAAGCAATCAATCTCAAAAAAACTGGTCAACAAAAATGCCTTCATAATATTTTTTAATATATATAAACATATATATAGTTCTTAAGTTATTTATATGATAAAAAAAAAGGGAAAAAACACATTACCTCGTTAAAGTATCTTATAAGAAGATTTTTAGTCACCCTCCCAATTCCAGAACCACAATCTGCAGCAGAGAAAGTTCAGTTCTTGACAAATTTTCAGTTTTTGACAAATTTAGGAGTGAAATAAAGCTAACCAAGAGCTACAAGATGCTGATTTCTACCACCATTAGGAAAAAATTTAGCTAAAAGAGTATTAAGAAAAGCTTCACTGGAATTGATGTCAGGCTCATTCACATGTCCATATCCTCCCAGAACTCCATTCATTGATGCCTCCACACCCTTAAAAACACACAAATTTTCTCAATTTTAGGGTTAGGGTTTTATAAATATTGGGGCAAAACTTACTTGCCAGTAGCCAACACCCTTGCGATACCAATCATCCTTCTTCTGCGAATCGCCGATTTCTTCTTTCCACATTTCATTGGCGCTCTTGAATTCCCGGCCGTTGCTATCTAAGCCGGCGATTTCCATCTCGATTCGGGTTCTCGCTCTCACTCGTGCTTTGCACGTGCCGTGCGACTGATGTGTAGCAGCAGTCAAGTAAAGCATGAACACGGAAATTGGCGGGTGCAGAAAGCATGTATTTTTAGGGTTTTGGGTTTCTAGTGTTTCAAATTCGGCCCCTCCTTTTGTTTTTCTTTTCTTTTTATTTTTCTTTTCTTTACCTTTTTCTTTATTGATAACGACCTTTTTTTCTAAAGGTGTTTATTATATTACAAATAACTAGATAACTATATAGGTATCCGCACAATACAGCTATGTTACTATATAATTTTATTTTACGGCAAACAATCAGTAGGTAATAGCGGCAATAATGATGGTGGGTGGTGTTGGTGGTAATGATGGTTGGTGATGGGGTGGTGGGTGATGCTCATGGTGAGTAGTGATAATTTCAATATTTTAAAGGTTAAGAGATTAATAAATATAATTATAAGTAAATAATGAATATATAATCTATTAACTCAGTTGGTTAGAATATTATGTTAATAACTCAGAAGTCACAAGTTCAAGTCCTGCATGATGTATTAAATGAAGCCTTTAGGTTTACATTTTTGTTTTTCAATCTCAGATTAGGATTTGTGTACTGTCGTGTTGGTGTGTTTATAGAGAGAGAAGTCTTTAGTTTGGGTGGGACACACTGCAAAATGACCAAAATACCTTAAATTAATGGATTTGGTTTAACGATGTTAGGCGGAGGGACCAAAAAAAGTGTAAAAAATGCGAACATTAACTATGACTACCAAACGTACAATTACCACATAAACTATTATTGCAATTAACTCTCAAAAAAAGTACATGGAATTTCTTACCAAGTTTATGTTAACATGATTTAACTTTCTAACAACAGATATTAGGGCTTTTATAGCAAGGAATTTGCTTCATAGAAGTGAAAAGCCTCCAACGTAAACTAGCATTTTTCCAATTTGTTTATTATTTGCATTTTTCAAAACAAAATTTCTCCAACGGTTCCCTCCCACACTCTCTCTCTGGTCAATCGCATCATTGCAAGTGAAAGAGATTAGAGAAGACAATTTCATGTTCGAATTCATCGATTCATAACCACAAATTCATCACTTCAGACCGAATGATGCAGGATTTCATCGGCTCCGTCCGTCGATCTCTAGTGTTCAAACCCTCAGCCGGCGACCGCGGCGGAAATGAAGACGGCGGTTCCTTCGGTGGCTTTGTCGAGAAGATCGGTTCGAGCATTCGTAAATCGAAAATCGGACTGTTTTCCAAGTCTTCATTTCAGGCACTACCTCCTCCGATTGACAAAAGCCGAGCTACCGGGAAGATGAAGAAAGAAGAGGCCGGTTCTCAGATCCGGTGGCGGAAAGGAGAATTGATCGGTTGTGGAGCGTTTGGTAGGGTTTATATGGGAATGAATCTAGACTCAGGGGAGCTACTTGCTGTGAAGCAGGTCTTAATGCGTAATTGATATATGAATATACGATACATATATTACTATAATTTTGTAGATTTGGTAGTGATTTGTTATTTGGTGTGTTCATATGCAGGTTTCTGTTGTTGTAAATACAGCTTCAAAGGACAAAACCCAGGTATTTGTCTAACTCTCTATTTACAAATGTTTAAAGCTTGCTAAATAATAGTGCTGGATCAAATTTGGATCAATTAGTCATTTGATTTGATTAATAATCAAACTAACTTGTTCAAAATCGGATCTATTAGCTAATGCATCATGATCCAATTCAGGATGTAACTAATCCAAGTAGTAAGAGTCTAAGAGACATAATAAAATATAATTTAAGAAGCAATTGTACAGTACAAGCTGCATTCTGAATGAGTGTCATTAATAATTTTAATACTTGGTGTCCTGGACTTCTATCATATACCATATTTGTAACAGAGAAGCTCCTAACAAATGCATTTGTACTTGTATGGAATATGCCCTAAAAGCATACATCTCAACTTTTATCACTGAGAACACTTTTAACAATATGTTTCATACTTTTTCTTAAAACAAATACCAATGTATTTTTAGCGTATTTATAAGCTCAATTTGGGATATTCCTTTTGTTTTAGTATTTTAATGGAGTGTTCTTACACATGATAGGCTCACATTCGGGAGCTCGAAGAAGAAGTGAAGTTGCTAAAGAATCTTTCACATCCAAACATTGTTGTAAGTGTATATGTTTTATTGTTTTTTATCATCTTACATTTGGTGAATGGCATTTCCTATATTTAGGCTTATTTATTTATATTTTGGTTACAGAGGTATCTAGGAACTGCTAGAGAGGAAGACTCGTTGAATATCTTTCTGGAATTTGTTCCGGGTGGATCTATCTCATCACTCCTTGGAAAATTTGGTTCCTTTCCCGAATCTGTAAGTTACTGTTATCATAATCTGAATCCCAATTGATGGTGTCTTTTTGTAACAAAGTTTGCATAACATCTTAAAGTTAAAAAAAAAAAAAGTTGTGAATTTAGAAATTTGGTTATTAAAATTCTCGAAATTTCATCTTAAATTTTTAATGTTTGGAATTGGAACATGGAACAGGTGTTAAGAATGTATACAAAGCAAATATTATTAGGTCTGGAGTACCTCCACAAGAATGGTATCATGCATAGAGACATTAAGGTATATATATGTCTTATCTGTATGTATATATGCTGATATGAATATGGAAATAACACATCACATGTGTGCATATTTAGCCATTTATAGAATTTATGTGACAAATGCTGTTGCAGGGTGCAAATATTCTTGTTGATAATAAAGGACGCATCAAACTTGCAGATTTTGGTGCCTCAAAGAAAGTTGTAGAGCTGGTATGCATGCTATGTCCTTAAATACACACACACATAAATATATATACACATATATATATATATATATATATATATATATATATATATATATATGTATATATGTATGTATATACTCATAGTCTTTATCATGATTAGTTAGTAATTGTGTGCTTGCATATTTTTTAGGCTACAATGACTGGTGCCAAATCAATGAAGGGTACCCCGTATTGGATGGCTCCTGAAGTTATACTCCAAACCGGCCATAGCTTGTTAGTAAACTTTTACAACTCATGCTACTAGTTTACCATTTTTCTTAAATATTTTTTTAATCATTAAAATGCCTTTTCTGGTACTCTTTTAAATTTTAATGCCTAAAAATATGTTATTTATCTTGATTTTATATCTTATCTCATGTTTATCCTTTAATTTTCTTCAAAAGTTCTCATTGCCATATCATTTGAATGGATTTTGTTGGACTGATTTGCCCTTTTTATTTTGTTTTTGTAGCTCTGCTGATATATGGAGTGTTGGATGTACTGTTATTGAGATGGCAACTGGAAAGCCTCCATGGAGCCAACAATATCAGGAGGTAATGTTTATTTACTTATATTTATTTATGCATTGTAATCACAGGTGGCTATTTCGACCCATTTACTTATAAATGGGTCGATTCATGTTATGTTTATCTCTAACAGATCAAACGTGTCAACCATGGGTTTTTTTCTTCAGGTTGCTGCTCTTTTCCATATAGGGACAACCAAAGCTCATCCACCTATACCAGACCATCTTTCTGCTGAGGCAAAGGATTTTTTATTAAAATGCCTCCAAAAGTATGAATACTTTTTTTTATCCTATATATGCTACTTTTTCTAATAATTCATTAAATTCATAACATAGTATGTATCACATTTGTATTAATTTCGTAATATTCTTGGTGTATTTAATTATGACTTAGTTTCTTACCCTTAAATGCCCAATTTTCTGGCAGGGAACCGAATCTCAGACCTGATGCATCAGAGCTGCTGCAGGTGATTCTCCCATTTAAGCTTTATCTATAGTTAATAAATAAGAAACGAAATATCTAATTTTTTTTATTATTATTTTATTTTCTTTCTAAATGTTTACTAATTTTATGCAGCATCCTTTTGTGACTGACGAGTATAAGGAGACTCATCCCGTGTTTCACACATCAGTTATAGTCAGTATTCTTGCATGAAGCCTCTTTGATTTAATTTTTTAATAATTAAAAATAATTAATTTATTTATTCTTCTACAAATGATAACACCTTTGTGATATAACAGGACACCCCTGCTAATCAAATACCAACATCTAGGAAGGAACCTAGGAATCAGTAAGATTTTACTTATAAATGGATCATTTTGTGTTATGTTTTATCTTTAACGAGACAAATTGGTCAAACGGGTAGAAAGTCAACCTAAGTGTTTTTGTAATGCGTAAAACCTCCTAATCATTCTATTCTAAATATTAGATCATTATTGAAATAATATAATTTCTGTAATCATTTGCAGCATTAGCCCGGAGATGAAAACAAGTGGTGGTAATGGTATGGTGGATGATAATTGTATGAATAGTGTGAGGTGTTCAACTATATACCCTGAGAAATATTCTGGTGGGCCCATGTGGGCTTCAAGCCAATATGATGATGAGATGTGTCAGATGGATGATGATGATGATCTCATGGTTGGCACATCTATGAAACTTGATTCTGCCTTACTTTCTGATGATGTTAATAAGGTAACAAACACACGTATACATACACATACACACACATATATATATATACACTACACATACATATACATATTTATCTGGATGCTAACGAGGTTTATATTGAAACAGAGTTTTAATCCCATGACTGAACCTGATGACGAGTGGCCCTGTGATTTTGATGGAAGTCCAGAAATGATTAAGAATAATGAAGATAATTTATTTCCAGATCAAGTTACTGAGATGGCTGTAGAGAGATCAGGAGCGTTTGGCAATGGAGATAGTGGTTTCACCTTTCCTAATGGAGTGGAGGAAGAAGAAGAAGTTACAGAAATAAAGATCAGAGCATTCCTGGATGAAAAGGTGCATCCCTTTCTTTCCTCAATTTAGGCAAAAATGTGTTTACGGGTCAAACCAACCCGGCCCGACCCATGGCCCGTTACCCAACCCCTAACTGGTGTGGTGTTGTTATACATACAGGCTTTAGATCTAAAGAAGATGCAAACTCCTTTATACGAAGAATTTTACAACTCCTTAAATGCAGCCATTTCTCCAATTGTGAATGAAAACAAGGAAAATTTATCCAACGATATTAACTTATTATTACCTCCTAAAAGCAAATCACCTAACCACAGATTACTAAGAAAAAGGCTATCTTCAGTTGTTGATGAAGATTCTCATATCCATAGTCCTGGTGAACGTGTATCAAATGTTGGTTGTGTAAATGATCAAAGTCAACTTGAATGTCGATCTCCTCAACATGGTCAAACGAGAGAGAATGTTGTTGATTCTCAGCAACAAGGCATTAGTCCAAGGTGTGTGATTAAAATTTTATGATTAACTTTGAGCTTATTTGTGATTTAAATTTTCATTACTTGTAGCGCAAGCTTTTCGGAAAGGCAAAGAAGATGGAAAGAAGAACTCGCTCAAGAGCTTGAAAGAAAACGAGGCAAGTATTTTTTAATCATACTTTTTAGAGATTAGAAAATGAGCAAAAAGAATCCAAACCACTGAATTGAGTAAATAATCTGAAGCCAAATAAATAAATAAGTAGATGCTTTGAATTTTGTATGAATACTATGGTAGGCCAAACATAAAATATTTTATACTTTTAGAGTTATTATCATAAATGGTCCTTTAAGCAATCACATATGAACTCAGTTATTTACCAATCCTTTGAAATGCCTTCCGCGTAATAAAATGGTCATTTAGCTAACTACATGTATCGTTTAACGACTCTCAGTACAATAAAATGGTGCATAAAGTATTGAGTTTGGAAGTAGGAAAAAGAAAGAACCAAAGTTGCAATATGTGATTAGTTATAGGAACATTTATGAAATTCGCTCTATATTTTATGTTAACTTATAGAATTTTACTTCTTTCTCCATTTTAAGGCTTCCATACTAATTTCCTTTTAAATTTCTGCTACAAAATGTGATATTTGTTGCATGATTTGAGAGTTTGATCTAATAATATGATTGCAGAGCTTTTGCGGCTAGCAGGCGTAGCAAAAACATCATCCCCAAAGGATCGTCGCCAAAAAAGGTTTATTTTTCCCGGAAATTGACAAATATTTAATTACTATGGCCCTTGTACACGAGATGACAATGAAATTTTATAATGGTTGGTCATTTTCTAATTTTCATTTAATTGTTGTTCAGTTTTAAGTTTGTATCTAGTTTTGTTTAAATCAATATGGTCACCCTGATATATAATACACACTTTTTTTTTTCTTTTTCCTTTTTTATAAAATGTTTTGTTTTGATGTATGTTACATGTGATTCTATAGCATTTTCTCAAGCTAATGTGATATGTGAACAATAAAATAGTCTTATTTTAGTTTTTAACATGACATGCTTTTTTTCTCTCTTTTTTTTTTAAGTTTGGTTTCTTATCCGTTTTACGAGCCGACTAATATCAGGAAAAACACGTGTTTTGCACATAACCTGGAGTCGACGTTGTGGTGAACCTCCATAGCTTTAGAAGGTTTTTTCTCATAGAAAATATTTTGGAACTTACGTTTTGATTTTTAATAGAATAAAATCATATGATATGATGAACAATAAAATAATCTTATTTTATTTTTTAACATGATATGCTTTTTTTCTCTCTTTTTTTTTAAAAAATTTGGTTTCTGATCCGTTTTACGAGCCGACTAATATCAGGAAAAACGCGTGTTTTGCACATAGCCTGGAGACGGCGATGTGGGTGAACCTCCATGGCTTTAGAGGGGTTTTTTCTCATAAAAAATATTTTGGAACTTACGTTTTGATTTTTAATATAGAATAACATCAAAGATAAAATTAGTATATGTAACATCCCGAGACCCGGCCTATTATTTTATTACTTATAATAAGTAATATTCTATTATTTTATATTTTATATAATTTTATTTGATTTAATTGTATTTTTAACCATGGGGCTAAAAATTAGCAAAACTGAGATATTTAAATATTAAAATGATTTTTATATATTTGGGTTCTCTTTTGAACCAGAGTTCCAAAAATATCTTCGTTGTTAAAATTGGAGTTAGTTAGGTCTAAATTAATTATCTGCGAACCAAATATTCTGTATTAGACACTGTGAATTAAATGAAAAATCAGAATTTTAGCCCACATAGGGCACGTGTTATGTGTTGGTGTGTTTGGTGGTGACTCGTGTTTTCCCTCTTGCCTGCTCTATTTCGAACACACACACACACATATCATTTTCTTGAAGTTTTGTTAAATTGAAGATCATAGCTCATTCCTTTCTCAATCATCTCTGGGATTTCATTTTTGAAGCAAGATTAAGGAAAAGGGAAAGAAGCTCAGTAATATAAGACCACTGAGCTCGGGCAAGTTGCGGTTCTAAGGTGAGTGGATTTAGCCTACAACTTATATGGGTTATAATGGTGTAGATGGTATTGCACTTGGGTTTGAATACTGACCAGTAGTAACTGACCAGTAGTAACCGACCAGTAGTAACCGACCAGTAGTAACCGACCAGTATTAACTGAGCAGTATTATAGTTGGTGGTGTCTCGCGGCACGAACTTCATTCCGGGAAGATTTTGGTTGTGATTCTTATGGCTTGTTTATTGGTATAGTAATTAATGACGATTATTAATTACTCGATTGAATGCGCATTCGGGTGGATAGAGGTCAGTAGTGGGTGAATTCTACTGAGCCATCGTTTACTATTGGATAACGGGTAATTGGACCTTGGATGCATGTGTTGCATTTGAAGGAAGCTTTACCGTGCCAATGTAGTAAAGGGGCCACCGGTTACCATTGTTGGGCCGACAATGGTTTAGGGTTCTGCAGAGCCGCCTGTCCTTTGTATTTGTGGTTACCCTTTATGATTAAGTGAATCTTAGCGGTTGTGTGAATCTTATCTGTTGTGCTTATATAAATTGTATGTTTTATTCATTCACTTAGCTTTGTGCTAATCCCCACCTCGTTGACTCTTTTGTAGGTTCGGTTTGATGGGCGGGTCAAGGGGAGGTCTCGTTGGAATGGTTGACCGTTACTCTGATTTTGAAAATGTTTTGTAATTAAGCCATTAAGGTGGTAAAAAACTGTTTTGGTATATGTGATGATTATATATGTAATAACTAATGTTTTGGTGGTACAACTTACATGGGACGCTTACGTAACTTAAAAAAAATGGCTTTGGTTTTTGCGGTGTTACAGTATATTTGTTTGAGAGTTATGTAATCGGAAATATTTTGGAAATGAAATATATCTTGGAACCAATATTTTATTTTCATAATATGAAAATAATTTTTTGGGTGTTGTATGAATATCTTTAAATAGTCATTTAGGTATAATATGAAAATCTCATGTGTCATCATCTCGGTAAAAACTAATAGTTTGAAACAAAAGTAAAGATATATTTAGTTTGAAACAAAAGTCGTATATTATGCAGGGGTGTTTGCACGATTTATAGCTGCCTTTACATATATTTACGAATCAAATAATCACCTTTGTATAATTAGTTTGTCACTAATTAGTAATTACAACAAAGTACTTCTACAAATTTGTCAAACAATCAAACACTATTAAAGTTATTAGTACAAGAAATAGTTATAAATTACGACTAGAACATCTAGACAATCTTTACATCATTTTTATTACAGTTTATTATCTAATTGTGATGAGTAAATCCACTCGCAAGAGGCAAAAAAAGCTCTTTATCAATTAAACATGGACACGTTAGCCTTAACACCAAAGTAGGCTTCACTTGTGCAAAGTCCAATAACTGAACTGAATCACTCGAACTCGAGAATTGAGAAAAAAGTTTCGGCTGGACTAAGGAACGAACCGGACTGAGAATTGGGATTTTCGACTTTTTTGGTTTTTTCAATTTTGAACCAGACCGATAACCGATTTTGCATAAAAATTAAAATCGATAATCATACATCATACATGTATAGCTCGGTATGGTTTGATGTGGTGGTTCCAACCGTTTTCGATCCAGTTTGCACAAACTTACACCAAAGCATAATGTAGACAACAGTTTTTCCAAACATTGTCAGATTAAAATTACATTGGTTCATGTTAACATGTAGGGACTTCAAGCAACATGTTGTAGTTGTACAAATAAGTGAATAACAGTGACTTCATATAACAATTATCTTGTTTAGGGGCTTTCTATAGATTTTAAAGGCGTTATGCGTATATATAAAAGTGGACCCCTTAAATACAATTACATAAAAAGTTAGGTTTCCTAATATTTTTCTATTAGATTATTAAGCGATTTAATAATCATAAAATTACAAATATAGGGTTAGGATCCGGTGAGGACTGCAAGGACAATTCTCAACCAATCATTTTAGAATTTTCGGATCATTGTAAGAAATTTTGGATCTTTATGAGGAAACATTTTTTTGACAAAGATCCAAAATTTCTGAAAATGATCCACATTTTTTAAAATGATTGGTTGAGACTGGTCCTTATAGTCCTCACCAAAATTTGAGTTCTCACCCGATTCTACTTCTATAAATATATATAAAAGATACAATATATAAAAAATTGAGCCCCATCTAAGATGCCAGCAATATGCGACCGACGACCGTACCTCCTAAAAACACCCCCACCTTGGAGCATCCCCAATGGTTAACCTCATAAAAGCTTATTAGTTTTGTCACATCAACATTCTACTAACAAAAAACATTTTCATAAATGACATCTCCAATGGTTAACCTCTCCAAAAGCTTATTCTTTTATAATATTTCTAATCTACCTTTATCTATCTCAAATGTTTTATAAATACCCCTATATATAATTTGACAATTTTTTTGACATCTTACTAAATATTATATCTTTTAAAATGTCTAATTCAAAAATATTATACTAATTGACATTATATATTATAAAATTTATTTATTAAGTAATAAAAATATAATAAAGAATTTATATATAACAAATCTAAGGTTTAAATTGAAATGTTATTAAACATAAGGGGCTAAAAATGACAAACATTAAAAGATGGTTAAAAGGTTAGTAGAGAATAAGTCTTTGTAATAAGCTTTTCAAAAAGCTAGGCATTCCAATGGTAAAAAGTCTTTCAAAGGCTTATTAGAATAGTAATAAGCTTTTGAAAAAGCTACCATTGGAGATGCTTACGATGGTTTTGGGGATTCTGACATTATACACTACTAAATATTTTTGAGAATAAATCTTTATCATATCTTTGAATAGCGTCAATTTCCGCTTAGAATATAAGCAACGCCTGTTAATCACAAATTTTAAGCACAAAATACTCTTCAATATTGCAACTATTACATACTTTCGTCATCCATACGAAACATCTAATAATAAAAATTTAGGTTGAGTTATCTTCTGGTACGTAATGTCAAAATAGTGAATGTGAAACTTTTCACCACCATGCCACGATGTTAGTCTCATTTAGTGTATAATGTATGCATATTACTAGTATATTATTATGTGTAGACATGGTGAATACATTTCATTTGAATTTTGATTTTTCAAGCAATCAAACGGTAAATAAAAAGAACACGAAGTATATTTTTCAAACTTATATCTTTATTAATAGAATTAGCAAAGAATTACAAGTTTATGTGGAATCAACTAAGAACTAAATCCTAATCATACACTTGACAAAGTTTCTTTAACATTCTGATTGGTTCGTAAAAAAATATGTTGTTCATACTCTAACGAAATTTTGTTACGATATTTTGTATTTAGCAAGCCACTGAAATCTTCAACTAGATTTGCATATAATTCCATCTTTGATGTTAGTGTTATTATACTTTCAGTTTCTTTGTAAAACTTGTATAATTCATTAATTTCTTTAGCTTAAATGACATAACAACTTTAGATATCTTTATAAGAAATGATGCTTCCGTCTTTATTTTTCTTTTATACTCAGTGTGACATTTGTTATATACACACTAAACATGTTACTGCAATATAATATGGGGATTAATTTTTACACCACAACTTTTGATTTATATACCACAATATACAAGTATCACTACAAACTGTATAAATATATGAAGGAGTAGTTATAGTGTATCCACTAAAAGATGTGGTACATTTATCACCTCTATATAATATTCCTATTGACTAGCGAAATTCAATATGAAATCTACTTAACTATATAACTTTTTTATTTATTTATAAATTTGGGCTAGCTTTTATTCATAGGCTCAGAAACAAAGTAATTATCCTTTCATAGTTTCATTAATAAAAAGGAAAAAAACAAGTTGCAGACTGATGTCGGTGAACGCAGGAGAAAAAACAAGACGTCCAACGGCGACCGGAAACAAAAATATCTAACCATTTTCCGGCACCACCCTAACAAAATGACCCCAAAATCTCCATCACAGCCTCAGGCACATTCCTCTATCTTCATCTCCCATTTTTTCCACACATTCTTCACGCTTTTTCCGATATTCTTAATGTCCTACAAATATCTATCTGCTTCCCCCAAATTGTAATCTAACATTTTTTTTATCATCGTTGCTGATTTTTATTATCATTTTGTTTCAATGGACCAGCAACGAAAGAGCTTTTGTACAACGGCTGATGCTTATGGAATGGTATTAGACTCTGCGCCACTTCATAAGAATCGAGACCTTTTTTTAGGTCAAAATCAGACGCAAGACTCTCCTTCGATTTCCAGCTTCCTGATATTCGACGACCGATTGCCGTAAGTTTTACACTAATTTTAGCCTAATTACAGCATTAACAATCACAGGTGATGATATTAGTATGCTCCATCCACATGCACAGATGTTAACTTGATTTTAATTAGATTTTTTCCTTAATCGCGTTGCAGATTTTATGCAAGTTTTCTGATTATAATATTCATTTTGAAGTTGACAGGCAGGTCGCATTTGTCATGAACCATATTCCAATTATTTATTATTTTTAATTTTGATTTAAGGTTATGTAATAGGGAACATGCAAGCTCACGAGGGGTGATTATGTTTATCTAAGAATGCCAAAATTATAAACTTTTGTCTTTTGTTGCACCTAATGTAATATTTTTAGTTGCATTTATTTGGAATTTGTAAATTGAAGCAAATTCGTTATCTTTCCTCAGAAATTTGTAAAAACAAGAGAAGTTGGGGAATTTCTTAGTGGTGCTTTAGCTGGAGCTATGACCAAAGCTGTTCTTGCTCCTCTTGAAACCATCAGGTTCATCCACCCCTCCTGATATATATACACATATAAATATATTATAATTATTATTAAAATTGGGTCAAAAAAAATATCCGGTAGTTTCTTAGAGGTGATAGAAAAGCAAGGGTGGCAAGGACTATGGGCTGGCAATGCAATTAACATGATACTACACAAGCAATTGAGTTTGGAACATTTGAATGTGAGTGATGACATCAGCAAAAGAAAAATGGAGTCAAGAAGAAGACTGCCCGAGTGTACAAATTGGGCCGGTCAGACTAAGTTTCTCTCTCTCATGGGTTGCCCTAGGTGGTGCAGCTGCAGGGTTTGTTAGCACACTTGTCTGCCATCCTCTTGAAGTATTAAAGGTAGTAAATAAATAATGATTCTTACATTTTTGATGATTTTTGTTTTGGATTGATGCGTTGACTGTAAGTCCGGATATTTATCCGAATTTGCAGTTGGGAAGATGTATAAAAATGGTGGAATTGGTTCTTTTTATTCTGGTCTTTCTCCAACTTTGATAGGGATGCTTCCATACACTACTTGTTATTATTTCATGTATGACACCATCAAGAAGTCGTATTGCACGGCTCAGAATAAAAAATCTCTAAGCCGTCCCGAAATGCTACTAATTGGAGCACTTTCAGGTATTTTTGTTAATACGAGGCCCCTCAAGTATTCAACTTTTTTCATTAAGGTTACCCGTGTGTTTCATTTACACCAATTTTGACCCAACCTTGGGTCTTTTTTAAAGAATTGAAGGACAAAAATAAACTTAATAGATATTTTTGTCATTTGGCATGTTTTTGTTGGAATTGGTATAAATGATTCAAGATACATACTTGGGTAGCATATATGGAAGTTTTAAGGGAAAATTGCAAAGAAAGGTAACCAAAGATCTCAAATTTGAGTCAAAGTTCAATTTTCAATTAGTTTTAAGGAAATTTTGCCAAAATTGAACTATATTTTGGTCCTTAAAATTGTCAAAAGTTAAACCTTCACTCCTAAATTCGCCGATAATATTACTTTTCGGTGCCCAACATTTTAAAATTTGAGATCTTTATTCACCTTTCTTGACGATTTTCCCACGACAAAAGTTGAATACTTGTGCATTATCCCTGCTTATTATTACTTAAAGTAAAATTATCAGTTACAAAAATGTTTGTTTGATGGTTGTTGGTTGGTTAGGTTTAACTGCAAGTACAATCAGTTTTCCATTAAAAAGGCTAATGGTAGGGGCTTTAAGGGGACAATGCCCCCCAAACATTGCAGCAGCTTTATCACAAGTTGTGAGAGAAGAAGGTTTGATTGGATTATACAGAGGGTGGGGTGCAAGTTGTTTGAAAGTTATGCCCTCATCACCTGGATGTTTTATGAAAGATATAATTCTTGGTGACAACCATCAACAATAATAATCATTAATTAATAAAATCTTTTTTTTTTTTGAGAAGAGAAATTGTTAAAACATGTCCCTTTGAGTTCTGTTTAGAGCTTGGGGAATTAAACGGCCAGTCATCATGTTTGACCATCTTTCAAGTTTTTGTAGGTGATTTTCGCTATTTGCTTCTTTGTTTATTACTCTCACCATCACAAAATTATTGTATACATACAAAAATCACACACAAATTAAATTAAAAGAAATGGTACTAGTAATATAATTCTATTTTTACTATGTTTTTTTTTACTGGTTAATTTTTTGAATGAATAATAATTCCAGAACATGCTAAAAAGGAAAAATTCAGAATTTATGATTGCTAATTAGGCCATGGAATTGACCAAATCTTCCATGTTGATTGATGCACAATTGCTTTTTGTGTAAGATGTGATTTGATCCGATGATGAATTTTTTACTGTCATCCCTCAAGGCTTATGAAGTGAAGTAATACATATTTCAAAAAAAAAAGTTGTTTCTATGGTGGTTTTATTACCTCTTCTAAATATATGGAATTTGAAAACTCAGATACTCTCACAATGCATCACATGTCAATCATTTGTACCCAACCCGTGAGTAAAAGCAGAATCTAGAATTCCAAATCTCGAAAAGTAGTTGATTGAATAAAGGAGGAACTATTATTTTTGAAAAAACTTCAACTTCTACACACTCGGAACTTGATTATAAACTTTAATGGGATGTACCCACCTAAATATGTTTTAGTATTTGTATGTTTCGTTTTTCAAAACTTACACTCTTAAGAATTGAACTTCAAAATCCTACCTCAAACCAATATTTGGCTAGGATGGCGCTGAATTTTGTCATGTTAACTAATTTTTTATGGGTTTTGCTAACAAGTTCCTTAGGGCAATTGTTAAGAGTACGAATATACAAGTCTTGAAGCATAACTACCTCGAGATGGTTATGAAATTCAGGGGGTGTTTATATTTTATGGTTAATTTACAATAATTAAAGCTTCCTTTTTTCTCTTAACCATTGCCCTAAGGGCACTTGTTAGCATTACCCATTTTTTATTTGACGTTTCAATGTACTAAACTCTTCAAGATCTAGTATTTTATGTATAAGGGGAATTCGAATATGAATCAACTGATACACGCATATTAGTAGGTTTTAGAAGTTTAGTACGGAGTATATCAAAAAAGTAAATTTCACAGAACACCATGAAACATGATAGCATGTACACGTGGACACCATTCAACATAGTTTCTCAAAGACAAATTCAAGAAAGGACAGAAACAGTATCATTCGAATTCTGATTTATCAACAATTAAGGGTCAATATATCTAAAAATTGGATACAAAATTCAAGAATGGAAATTTGAAAAACATGCACCAATTATGGTGGTCGGTGGGTGTGTGAAATTATGTGTTATCCAGTACCTCATTAGGCCTATCTCTTCTCCAGCTAAATTTTGATTAGCACGTGCCAAACAATGATGAATTTTCAGCAAGAATATACAGAGAAAACAAGCTCACTCCTATTGCCGAATGTAACAAAATCAAATGGAGGAAATAAAAATAAAATAAAATAATCTTATATCTCAATTATAATAATGATAACTAGCTTACCAGCGTAAGCAACTGTAACACCTGAGACCAATCTTCCCAAAGCAGATATCATATAAAGAATCACAACCACCTACCAAAAATTATGACAAGACTACATTATATAAGTGTCTTATCTACAATAATGGCTTATTTTATAGTTCTTAGGCATGATGATTTAAAAATTTTAAATGATAGTCAATGTATGAAATTTTGATCTAATTCGTTTTCTAATCGCTATAATTACATCTCTTATTGTAATTGTAAACCCTAGGTTGTAATCAATAAAGAAGAATCTCTAGTGTGTGTGTGGACATAGCTTGATTTTCCTGATCGAGTGAACCACATAAAATCCTTGTGTTCTTTTCTAATCCTGAAAGTTTACTATTTGTGTTGTTTTGTTCGTGTGTGTTTGAGCAATCATGTATCAATAATTCAATACACAGGTAAGATTTAAGTGATGTTAACATAACAATCATTATGTTATAGAAAGAGAAATTGCATTACCAGTTGAAGTGAAGAAAAAAGGCTGTTGTTGAGTGATTGATTACCTTTAGAAACAGGCGTTTGTCATGGCCGGTTGCAGCAACCCTAAGAACAGATTCAGCAGCACCTACTGTATTAGCCAAACACGCAAAGAGGCTGTTTGCAGTATCCTGAGATATTTGCCATTCCAAGGGATCCACCGGCACTCTACAACGTGAAAAACAAAAATTAAACACAACAGGAGCTCCTAATCGGATCTGAACTAATATCTAGGAATCAAATCGATCTAATACGCAAGTCAAACTCACGAATTATGTTCATTATTTCAGTAAATAAGTTTAAATGTAACTTGATGCAGAAATGTAAACCCTAGGGAGATGTTGCCTAAAATCAGGAGAACTGAACATGTGTGATACATAACTAAAATTGCGATAACCAAAATTGGAAGACGTACTGGATGTTCATTTGCCGGAAAAGGAGGCCGAGGATGGCGAGGGAGCAAAGAAGGACGATGAAGACGTCGGAAAGGAGTGAAACGATGCTTGAATTCCGATATGCGCAGTGGTAGTAGACCAAAGTACCACACATTCCGACGATCAACGGTTTCCCTTTTCCGATTACTACTGATCCTAATTCCTTCCTTGTATTAACATTCTTCTTTCTCATTACTCCCAATCCATCATCGTTTTCACTTACTCCGCCACCGACACCGGCTCCGGCGTATCTGTTGAGCTCATCCATGGCTGCCTGAGGTTGTCGTTACAGTTGCAATTATTGAAATTGCTTCTTCACTCTCTTCATCATTCAACGAATTAACAATTTGTTGAGGTTAGAAATTGGAATAGTAGTTGGAGACCTTTATGCGGGTTGTGTAGTTGTTGGTTGGAACTTTGGAAACTTTTCTCCAGTCTCTAATTTTGGGGTATAAACTGATAACATGAGTTTTAGAGCAAAGTGCAAAAATATTTTGTTTTGCACAAATTATACGTTTCGTCCTTTGGGTACAGAAAGTGCAGGTGGTATCCCTGTTGGGAAAATTTTCAGCCATTTTGGTCCTTTTGCTCAAACGACGTTAGTTGTTCCGTTAGAGGATGCACATGAAACCCACGTCAGGGTATTTTGTCCTTTCAGATATGTTACTACATAGACAACACATGCAATTTAAGCGAATCGTAAACGAACCGAACGTTCAACGAACCGTTCGCGAACCGTTCGGCGGGAGTTCGTTTATGTTCGTTCGTTTAGCTAAACAAACGAACATGAACAAGATTTTGTGTTTGTTTAGTTAAACAAACGAACACGAACAAAGGCCCGTTCGTTCGTTTACGTTCGTGAACATCCGTTCGTGAACATCCGTTCGTGTTCGTTTGTTTACGTTCGATTGTTAGTGTCCGTTTGTGTTCGTTTATGTTCGTTTGTGTTTGTTTATGTTTGTTTGTGTACGTTTGTGTTTGTGTATGTTCGTTTATGTTTGTTTTGTGTACGTTTGTGTTTGTTTATGTTCGTTTATGTTTGTTTTGTGTACGTTTGTGTTTGTTTATGTTCGTTTGTGTTCGTTTATGTTTGTTACCCTCGTTCACGAACCATTCGTGAACACTAAATTTCCTTAACAAACGAACATGAACACAAAATTCCATTCGATAAGTGTTCGTGAACCGTTCTCGAACACATTTTTTCCTTAACAAACGAACACGAACAAGGCCCCGTTCGTGTTCGTTCACAGGCCTAAAAAGGCCCCGTTCGTGTTCGTTCGGTTCGTTTACAGGCCTAAAACCACAAGAACAATTTTTGCACGTTAATTTGAGTTTTATTTAGGTATTTATTTAATCATTTATAAATATTAATATTATCTTAAAGCATGTCACTTTATTCACACATATGATACGGACAATTCGTGATTTTTCTAAGAACTCTGGTTTGTGAATTGAATCAGGAAGGATATTAACTATTATAGGATGCAAAATCAAGTAAATATATAAGCAGGATATTAAAAATGCACATTCAAACACCTTTATTTCATTCATTATTTATTCATACTAATAAATAGAAAAAATTAAGCAACAGTAGCATCAACATCAGTTCCTACATGCTGCTCTGCTTATTTCAACTCTCAACACAAAAATGCCCAAGAAAAAACCGAGTAATCGGAAATAAAAAATAGCTAAACAACACGAATGATATTAAACAAATAATAAATACACCAAACTAACAACAATCCCTTCCTTCATTCACCGATTCTTGAGAGATGGAAATTTTGCCACATTTTTTATCACGTGTTTACCGAGTTTCATCCTCAAGGTTGCGAAAACCAGATGTAAGATCATCATTTAGTTTCTTAAATTTGCCAATAAGAACGTCCTCACCTTCAGCTGGATCTTCAAACTTCTGAGACCTGTTTTATATAATACAATATAATATAATATTATAATTATAAGTTAATTAATTAAATGTGGAATATGTTTTATGTACTTACACTAAGCGGTAAAATAGATCACCCAAGCGATGCTTGATGAGAGTGTAACTGATCTTCTGCCCATCCATACCAGCCCCCCGCTCTACCGCCTGTACAACCAAACCAAAATCATATTATATGATGATATATTTCTATAATAAATAATTATTATTCTGAAAATAATAATAGGACCTGATTGGCTAAATTATAGAAATGGATAATGTTGCGCATCATCCATACGGACTTGTAAAAGGGGCAGAACTTGTCATATCTGTCAATGTCATCATCAGATCACAGTATAAATAAAAGGTTTAAAAGTTTGAGAAATTAATTAGGGTTAAAGGGTACTTACGGTGTGAATGCATTTTGAGCAAGATAGTCTTCCCTCAAAAGTTTTGCAGTCTCTAAAGTTATTTTATCAGTTTCAGCTAACGCGTCTTTTCCCACCAGCTGAAACAATCAGTACAATATCATCATCATTTAATTTAACCATATTAAATTTTATACATTAAACAATAATAAAATAAAAAAGTTAGTTAACAAACCTGAACGATTTCATTGAGATCGTCTTCTCTCTGGAGCACCTCACGGGCCTTTGTCCTGATGTTGATGAAATCAGAATCAAACTTGTCATAGAAAGACTCAAGAGCCGTTGAGTACTTTGAGTAGGAAATAAGCCAGTTCACAGACGGGAAATGCTTCCTCTGAGCAAGCTTCTTATCTAGACCCCAGAATACCTGATATTTACCATCAAAACAATGTAGCTGAGCTGGAATTTAATTTAATGAGAAAATAATAATTGAGAAATAATAATACCTGAACAATACTGAGGGTGGCAGATGTAACAGGATCAGAGAAATCTCCACCGGGAGGAGAAACAGCACCAACAATGGTGACACTTCCATTTCGTTCGGGCCCACCAAGACACTTGACTTTTCCAGCCCGTTCATAGAAAGATGCCAAACGGGCTGCCAGATAAGCAGGATAACCGCTATCCGCAGGCATTTCTGCCAAACGCCCAGATATCTCACGCAAAGCTTCTGCCCAACGAGAGGTGGAGTCTGCCATCATGCTTACATTGTACCCCATATCTCTGAAGTATTCAGCTATCGTAATTCCTGTTTTCATTTATAATAAAAAGTTACAATTTTTGTTTTTTTGTATTATAAAAAACTTTTAATAAAAATAGAAAGAAATAGTACCTGTATAGATTGAAGCCTCACGAGCAGCCACAGGCATGTTAGAAGTGTTGGCAACAAGTGTTGTACGTTTCATCACAGATTCTTCACGACCGTCAGGCAATGTCATTGTCAATTGAGGGAAATCCATCAGAACCTAACATTTTATTTTAATTAAATTAATTATAAATATAAAAACATATATACATCGAGAAAAAGAAAAGAAAATATATTTTCAGTGGAACGTACTTCTGCCATTTCATTCCCTCTTTCCCCACAACCAACGTAAACAACAGTGTCCGAATTTGAGTACTGCATCATCAAGGGAAAATAATAAACAATATTATTAGCATGCAATTATTAAAATGTGTTAAATACATAATAGAATATAGCTACCTTAGATAGAGCTTGACTAATAACTGTTTTACCACAACCAAACGCACCAGGAATGGCACATGTCCCACCAAGAACCGAGGGAAAAAGAGCATCAAGAACACGCTAATACATATATGAAAATAATAATTAGAAATAACTTAAAGGCAAAATCGTCAAATTATATTTTATTTTTTAATATCACTAGTGACAGATACCTGGCCAGTAAGAAGAGGAGTATCAGCAGCAAGTTTTGATGCAACAGGCCTAGGTGTTCGTACAGGCCATGTCTGTGTGCATAAAAAAAGAAAGAAAAAACCCATATTAAAAACTTAAATTTATTGATGGATAAATTACTAAAAAAAAAAATACAACACAACACCTGAAGCATGGTGAATTTCTTTTTGACACCTTGAAATTCAAGCTCCAAGACAGTGTCCTGTATAATAAAATCAGAAATTACAATTACTTGTATAAACATGACACGGTGATAATATTGAAAGTCAAAGTCAAGGTGGTCAACCTGTAATGAGTATTGACCAGCTGGTGCAACATATGTAACTTTTCCCATGGCA
Organism: Calendula officinalis; assembly: GCA_963853835.1. NCBI lineage: Eukaryota > Viridiplantae > Streptophyta > Magnoliopsida > Asterales > Asteraceae > Calendula > Calendula officinalis. Next base: position 2,957,746 of record OY970834.1, read on the forward strand.
TCAGGAGGTAGGGCAATTTTATGTTCCACTAAACTGTTCTCAAACACAGTCTGCACACAAATTATAAATTTTAATTACCAATGTACTAAAGGGTAACTTATTGATGATAAAAAAATTAGCTTTGTAAATATTGAGGATGTTCATGACTTACAGCATATAGATCTCCACCAGTTATTGAATCTCCCTCGCCTAAATCAAAATTAAAATTAATTTTTTACAGAAATAGTTTTATATATTCTGCTGAATCATGATTCATGATGAATAATGTAAAAACTACCTATTTTTTTAGGCTGGAATTCCCAAAGTATGTCCTTGTCAAGAGCTGGGACAGATACACCACGAGGAATGTAGACATCACCTGATCTTTTTGCAATTGTTTTCAAAGGCCTCTGAATAAATTAAGGAAAGTAACTCTTGAAAAATAAAATAAAAATATAGTATAATAAAATGTAAAACAAAACAGAAGCTTACAAACCTGGATACCATCAAATATATTTCCCAAAATTCCAGGGCCCAACTCAACAGACAGAGGCTGCAAGTTAAAGCAGAAATTACTGCAAGTCAGTTTCAAATTTTACAGCAATCTCAAAGAGATTGAGGATGTAAAAATACATACTTTGTGCGTCCGAAGAACAGGATCATTCACCATCAGCCCAGCTGTTTCTTCATAAACTGAAATACAATGAGAATACTTTTTCTCAATATTGTGAAACTGAAGGACAGTTTGACTTTTCCTCTCGATCAACTTGAGTGGATAAATTAGTCATTTGTACAAGTAAATATTTCAATGTAATTTACTTTGTGTATGACTAGTTTTGAGGTTCTATATATAAAGTAAAATGATAATAATAATAATAATAATAAAACCTTGGATTGTAGCAGAATCTCCTTCCAAACGAATAATCTCTCCAATAAGGTTGTCATGTCCAACACGAACAAGTTCATACATAGCAGCCCCTGCCATTCCATCTGCAATCACAACTGGACCTGATACCTGCAGATTAAAAAAAAATAATAAAGTAAATAAATAAAGTCTGTTATCAATTAAAAAGCATAGCAGCCCCTGCCATTTATGTATTAAATGACAACACATACACACATGTTGCAGTTTATGTAATGTGCCATTAAAAATTTTCGAGAGATTGCTGATGTTTCATTCTCCATCATTTTTCTTTATATGATAATACTTACAAAATCAGTTGTATTTAACTACCTATGTCATAGTTAAGCTCATTTTGCATAAGCTTCTAAAGCAACTTCTAGAGCTCACAACTAAGCAAAACTACATAACTACCCAAATTGTTTGAAAAAGGAAATATCTTTACCGTGAAAAGGAAGTTCTGTTGTTACACAAAGGTGTTGCAGACAATAACATTAAAAGCAAACATGGTAACATAAACCTTTGCATTTAAGTAACACAACCAACAAAAGCGCACCTTGTCGTGGTTAATGTTGCCAATCTGATGAACTTATGATTCAGTTCCTAATAACATATGGAGTCAACCACTTCGTCACTTTTATATATAAGTGAAGATTTAACATATATCAGTATATATTAAACAGAAGCGATCAAATTGGCATGTTCAAAGGATTAGCAAAAAATTCAAATAATTTGTTATCGGCATAGAGTATACCATTGGATCATTAAATCATATCAGACTTGTACACACATTATCAAAATTCAGATAGTGGTTTGACTGTAAATTTGTATGAAAACGGATCAGATCAAGATCAAAAACTGAAAAAAAACGCAATCCGATCCAACACGAGTCTAACGAATCATGGAGTTCGATAGAATAGAAGATGGAGATAGAAGTAGATCGGGAAGACTGACCTTACGAACGTAACCACACTCGCTTTCCTTCTCGGAATCTTCAAAGGTGGTCAATCGAGCACCATAAGCAGACGGCATATTGAGATTGATGTTAAGATCGAAATCAGGAGTTAGGGTTTGAACACGATTGGTTCTTCAAGGGGGAGGAGAGACGTGTAGGCAGACAATAGAAACAACCACGTGAATAATGGTGGTGTGATGTGGATTGTGGTGGACCAGATCAAATACGTGTTCATCCTTTTGCTGTAAAAGAAGGGTAGTTAGTAATCGTATGCTACGCATAAAGGTGTGTACCAGATCTTTGCCCACTAATACGTCGCCAGGTGGTCCTTATCTGCCGAATTAACCACTGGATCATTTGAATCTTATTTTGCTTTATTTTTTCAAACAATAAATGTGAACTGTGCTTCAAGTCTGTTAGACACAAACAAAAGAAGCAAAAGCATTGTGCCTTTTCCATGTTGTATTTTTGTTTTTACTTTTTAAGGTACATATATTAAAAGATGCAAATATCAAAAGTACCATCAAATATGAAAGTTGGTATTTAGTACCATGCAAATGTTAACAAACGTACATCTTTTTATGACAGGATTTAATTAATTAAACATGCCAGCAAAAGAGCACGTAAATATAATTACATGTTTTTTGGTATACTCAACATATTCTCGCACACATGTCACATGAATACATTTTCATATACATATTCATACTTACATGCATTCATACTTACATGCATTTATTTGTTTATGATTTTATTAGGCATGTACACTAAGCTCGTATACACACATATATTTTCAGTCACTTTTGTTAGATGTAAGCAATCTTACTACCTAGAGATACGAATTTAACTATTTATATCTTACATCTCTCATACTCTTATTTGAATGAACTGACGTGAATATCAAATTTGTTGTCATGCCAACAGAATAGCACATATAGCCCTATAAATGATTGCACTTAATTTGTAGAAATACTAGTTTTTATTTCTATTTAAATATTACAGACAATCAGCAAACACCTGGCTGCTAATGCACATACTATAAAGAGAGTCCAAGTGGATTAAGTTACTCAAAACCAACCAAAAACCAAAAGGTACTATAGCTTATACTTTATACAAATAATCTGGTGATGACCTGACAGTAAGTGTGTCTAAAATAATCTCCAAGAGGTCACGTGTTTGATCTCCTCCTTAAGTAATAATTTACCAGATGGCCCAATGAGAAGGTGCAAGGAAACAGTTAGGTCGCATATATCACGAGCAAAGCTCGGCCACCCCGAGGAGCTGTTATAAACAGGAATACCCTTTGAAAAAAGAAGAAGAAAAAGTACTACAGTTCATACAAATACATGCCAAAGATACTAATTCCGTCAGTAAATCCCAGGTATGATCCTATACGGAACCTTGGTGCAATATGTCTTCCAATATTTTCCATACCTACACAAATGCAAACAAAATCATTACTCATTAAGTATTATTTTCATTAAATATTTCAATAACAAAAAACACGGGTGGGGTGGGTGTTTACTTTGAACGACATCTGTCATCGTCTCTTTTAGCTCGATCAAACAGTAGAATGGTGAGGAACACAAAGTAGAAATACGGAAGAACCTGCAAAACCAGATCTCGAGTAAATATAATTTAATTTAATCCATATTTAGAGTACAAAATCAATAATTATGTTGACTCAACTTACATTATCGAATAGAGCGGGTACTGTCCAGAAAAACGCTGCCATAATTTCAGGTACATAGTGAAAATGTCGTGCAAGACCCCACCTGCAACATCATCATCATCATCTTAGTGGATTTCTTATATCATACTATTAAATCAAAGTATAAATGTATTATCCATTATGAAATAATTGTTTCGATTATTTCTAGTACATATAATACAGATTAAATATAATAAAATATTTCGTTAAAATCTCAATTGGGATTATAATAAACAAAACAGATTTTTTTAAAATATAAAAAGTTAATTCAGTTAAATTTTATGAAACTTTATATAAGCACATATGTTATTGAAGATACTCACCACCCTGAAGTCAAGAGAAGGCTGCTCTTACTCTCCCCTTTCGTTGTAGTGTAGGAGGCTACTATCTAAATACCAAATTAATGTTACGTTTAAAAATATACAAAATCAATTAAAAAACGTATTAAAAGTTAAAACCATCATACTAAAATACATTAGGAGGAAAAAAAAGTAAAATAAAAAATTATTACCTTGCTTGGAGCCTTCCCCCAAACCAAACACTTGCCATTTGTTCTACGAAATTCTTGCCTTTGTCGGTCACAGTCATAATTGATGTATATACACAAAATTCCTGCTACTAGGATGGAAATCGCCAGCTGTGCCCAACTAAACAAGTCAGTAACAATGTAACATTGTAACAGATCACCTTTTCTTTTATAATTTAAAAAGAAATATAGTTGATATTTTCAGTTATAAACCTGGGCTCCAAGACGGACAGGATGGTTGACAAGGTACATGCCAGGAGAAGTATATATAGATGGAACCCAAACCAAGCATCCCCAACAGATATAAAATCCAGCTGGCAAAATTAATATTAAATTTCAGAATATTATAATAATATTAAAAAAATAAAAACTTATATTTCATACCTCGATCATGAGCAATATCCATTGTGTTCCAGTATCCAGCTTCCCACCAAAAGAATTTTGTAATGTAGACCAACATCAACACGGTATTTACAAGCATTGAATCTGACACTTTTCCATTTGTTTCATACTGGATTTGGATTAACACATTGCAGCAGGTTATTATATTCATGTAAAATTTAGAGTAAATTACAAAGATGGTCCTTGAGGTTTACACCAAATTTCACCTATGGTCCTTTACTTTAAAAAAAAAAAATTGGAAACCTTCGGCACATATGGTTGTTTGGCCTAATATTCTTTAAATTTCCTTTAAGAAACTTACACCATTAGTCCTTTAAAATTACACTGATAGTCCTTTTTCTGTTAAAATATTTAACGGAAGTTAGCCTAAAGGACTGCAGACGCAAAAGGTTTCCAAAAAATGGACTACCAATGTAATTTTTTAAAGTAACGACCATACGTAAAATTTGGTATAAACCTCAAGGATCATCCTTGTAATTTACTCTAGAATTTAACATATTAAAATTAATTATCTTAGACTTCGTACCTGCTTTATGCAGTAGGTGACAGCAAGAACAGCCCATGACATCATCCCAAATCTGCAGTTTGTGAAAACTTTGATATCAAAGTTTTTGCCAATTCGAGGGTACAGTTCCATGCCCTATGAAAGAGCAACAAATACTTGAGACAATAAAATAAAATAAAAAGAAAATTAAGAGATGCTTACCCAATAGAAATCGAATATTATGTTTCCTGAAGAACCAGAATCAGTGGAAGAAGGTGCTAGATGACCCTGTATATCAGCTACAATTATCAGAAAAAATAAATAATATAGTATGAATTATGAAATGTTACATCATCAAGCTTCATTCTCGTTCTTTTACCTTAATGTATAAAAATACACAAAAAATAAAGCTTCCGAAGATTAGGGCAGAATATATTTCTCCCAAATGATCATAAACAATTGTTGGATTAAATATCCCAAACCTGAAATTTTAACAAGATGTTATGATCCCACATTGGCTAGAGTAAAAACTAAATGGTGGCTTATAAGCCTAAGTGTCCCCTCCTCCTTCAAGCTAGCTTTTGGGAGTGAGTTCTACACTTGAGCTTATGAGCATGGTGCGAGCCTAGTATGGGCTGGGTTCGTATCACAAGAATAAGGTCAATTGTCAAAGTCAAACAAAACTAAAGTGCGAAATTAAAGGGTAATAAGAAACTATTATCCTTACCACCAAAGGCTAATATATGTAACCAGTGTCACCACATATGCTAACACACCATTAGCCTGCAACAAGAAAATAAACACCAAACATGAATTATTATTATTATTATTATGTTTATTATTATTATTATATTATTCATGTTATTATATTTGTTACCTTATAAACAGGCCTATTTCCGGTAGGAGAAATTGGGCCTTCAACTCTTTTTCCTGGTAACCAGAGCTGGAGTGCAGCTTCAAAAATGGCATAACCAGCAATGATTTTCCATGCAATAGCAGTAGGTTTAGGCCATATGTTCACAAATCCCTCAAACCCATGTTCCATCAGATAATTGAATGTGTTTAGTACAGAACCATCCTGATGTACCATTGTGTGCCATCTGTAAATACAAAATAAACTTTAGGTTGACTTTTTTTGGTTATCAGAATAGCACCGTTGACTTTAACATGTCAATTATTAGCTCATTCATATTTGTATTTGTGAGTGTAAGATTAATTTAGGGCAAATTATATGGAAATGCATCCAACTACACACGAATTGCTATTGGGTGTAGCCATGTATTGGAATATGAAAATTATCTTTTGATGTGATTAACTTTTATTTTACCATTTTGTAACCAATTTGCATAATTTTTTACCATTTGATTTAACCAAATTACAATAAAAGGTAAAGGTTACTTTCATAGTATAATACATACAAAAGATATTCATGTATAGTTGGATACATATTCATATAATAAGGCCATTCGTTTACTAGTGATGGCTGCTTTATTGAGTAGACAATCCAACTAGTGATACTTCACATGAGGAATCTCTCACACCAATTGCAACAGTTTTGCTCTAATCAGATTCAAAATCATAATTAACATGATACACCTTCGTGATTCCCTATATCATTATCTAATGATAGTTAAGAGAACACAATTGATAATGTAAATCAGCTCTTAAAGTGTGTGGTTGAGCAGTATAGTGTAGGTTATGCATGCAAGTACAGGGACCATAAGATCCAGATGGATCACAGAGCATAACTACTGTTTTCTTCAATATCTATTCAACTACTGTGCAATTGCGAGTTTGGATCAAAGCACGAAACAAAACAAATATCAATTTTATAATAATTATAATAATAGGCGCGTAAGTTTAGTTCAAATATAGATTTAGTACACGGTGTCTCAGCTTGAGAAGAGAGAGAAATCAAATCAAATCTGATTTGAGAAATATTAATGTAATCGATTGAATGAAGAAGCAGAAGAGCAAGTAAGGATCTGATTATGAATAACAACTTACAGAAGGATGACGAACGGAGGGCAAGTGGTTAGAAGAGTGATGACGGAGAAGTATGTGAGGATGGGAGAATGAACCATATCCTTTTTCTTCATCGATTCTGCTTCTGTTTCTGCTTTTCCTGCAACCATTTCTTCACCAGATTATACAGACACGATGGAGTGTGTGTGTGTGTGTGTGTGATCGAGTGAAGACGAAGACTCTATATATAACCGTGGTGAACGACTTCCACCAAATGGTCAATGGTGATTGATTTGTGACTCACAAGTCTTTTGGGAAGACCTACTTTACATTTGTAAGACTCACGGTTCCGTTAATCTATATGCTTGTATTGATTCCTACTTATGACTCTGCCTAGTCTCTATGTGCATTTAGGTGTTGTTTGGTAAGCCTCTTAATCCAGTCCATGTAATCTAGGTTAAACGAAATTTGACCCATCAAAGTGGTTTAAACCGGTTAACTGATGAACCGGACTGGTTTTGACCAGTTTGGCATGTCTGGCTGTGGAGGTGCGGTTAACCGGTTTGGTTTGACATGTCCTTTGATTGCGGTTTGGTTTACAATTGTGAATATGTGAGCATTTGATCCGAAAAGACCGAATCGAACCGAAAATCAATTCGGTTTGGTTCGGTTTTGGTTTTGAAAATTCATCGTTTTCGATTTTGGTTCCATCGTTTCTGTTCGGTTCGGTTTTCCAAAAAGGAAGTGCATTTGGGCTAAAAAAACTAAACTGAAACCGAACCGAATCAAACCGAAAACATGTAATCGCTTCGGTTTCGGTTTGAAAATTCATCATTTTCAGTTTCGGTTCGGTTATTGGGTTGGTTTCTAGACCACGCCCATCCCTACAATTGTGGTTCAAAACTGGTCGAACCGGACAATGTATACCCCTAATAATAACATATAGAGCATCTCCAATGTATGTGTAAATATTACACTAAAATAACGGAATCAATAAAATAATATGCTTACAATAAAAAATTTTGCTTCAATGTATACTAAACTTTATATTAAATCTCTTTTAGTTGTATATTAAATTTTATATTAAAAAATTGCTCCAATATACCTTGTATTAGTATATTTTTATAATATTCAATAGGAAATAGTGTCCAATATAATGAATAGTGTTACGCTAAATTTAGTGTAATTTATTATTTAATTCTAGTTACACTAACATATTATGATATTTATCGTAGACACCGGAGATTGTTGGTTGTACTTATACATTATTCATTTATTTGTACCATTTGTTAAATTTTAAACCAAATAACTTATAATCTAGCTGTATGTGAGTGGTCCTTCAACCGAAAGGTTGTAGGTTCATGTTTCACTAAAGACAAGTGTGAGGTACTAGGATGTATAGGTGTGTGAATAATATATCGTTGAAAAAACATTGTTAAATTTAAGTATTACTCTCTGTCCGTAAATAAAGTTCTCATTTGTCTTGGGCACAAAATTTAAGGAGAAAGTTAGTGGTAGGGTCATTGGTAATAAATTTGATTAAAATATAAAGTTGGTTTGGAGAGAGAATGATAGTTAGACCTGTGCCAACGGCACGTCGGGGGAGGGCGTCGAGGGCCGTCGACCCACGACGGTGTTGGCACCGAGCCGTCGTGGGGGGCGTCGTGAAGAATTCGTCGTGGGGAGGACGTTCTGCTGCAGCCGTCGAGGAGAGAGGTGGAGGAGAGGTGGTGGAGCAGTGGAGAAGAAAGGAGGGGAAGAAGAAAAGGGAAAGGGGTTGTACCTTGTACATTGTGCTTTTGGACTTGTACCTTGTGCTTTTAGACTTGTACCAGTTATGTTTTTTTATAAAAAATGTTTCTTTTCTCAGTTTTTATTTTATTTATATATTTGTTTTAATAATAAAAATATATTTTTATTTAAATAATGTATTTTAAATTAATATAATTTATTTATTTTATAATTATTTAATTTAATTAAAAATGATGATGTGGAAAGGGTGTGTTAGTGTTGGGTTAGTGATGTGTAGGGTTGGCACGAACGTGTCAGTAGCGTGTCAGTAAGGATGCGATGACGTGGCGCTAGTGATGGGTTTAGTGATGAGTAAGGGTTGGGAGAGGCCTTAGTGGATTGTTAGTAGTGGGGTCCTTAATAATTATATTATTTTATTAAGTGAACCCCATCAACTTGTGAAATGAGAACTTTATTTAGGGACAAATATATAAGGAGAAATGAGAACTTTATTTAGGGACGGGGGAGTATAACTTATAAGTGAATTATGGTACAACATACTACAAGCATAAGTTCTCAATGCAACTAATGAAACTAAAGTCAACAATAAAAATGAAATATATAAATATTCCTAGCTCCTCCATCAATATTTCAAAAGCAAATTAAAATCCATAAAGTCATTATTTCACAGGCAAAAATTACTAAAATAAAGATGATAACTTATTGCAGTTTTAATTTCATAACCGATTAATTTCAATGTGAACATTCTATAAAAGTTACTACAAAAGTGTAATATGAAAGTTGATGGAAGAATTTCACTTGGTTTGACACCACATGTGAACGCGGGTGAGCAACAACTTTCTTCATCCTCCATGAAAAATGTCGCTACAAAGCGTATGCTTTACTCGACCCAATCTAACCATAATAACTGTCTAAATACATTAATCCCAACAAAAATTGTTGTTATATTGTAGTAAAACACAATCCGTATATCATATCATCTTTCTTACTTGTGGACGGTGTAGACACCGCCTTTATTTACCAAATTTCTCAATGCTGACTTGGCTTGCTCAAGTGTTTTAATCGCATCACATTCTTCAAATACCAACCTTTGTACAGTAAACTGCAAGAAATTGATGTTTAGTCCATACAACATCTTATTATTATACTTATATAATAATATAATAATTAGGCACATAATCATGTAGAAAGGGAGCATAAGAAGTGTAGGGATGATTCTGGTGCTGACACGTGTACAAATTCACCAAAAAAAATGGTGCATCACGCCACGTGTCAGCACCAGAATCATCCTTACACTTCACGCTAAGCTCACTTTTTACAAGAACCGTACCTATGTACTTATATGTATGTATGCATGTGTGTATATATATATGTACATATATGTGTGTGTGTGTGTGTGTGTATTTTCAACTTCCTTACCTGTGCACCTTGACGAACACGAATATCAGTCCCTTTGCTATCTATTGATATAAGAGAAACATCATCCACCTCATTCTCCAATGAAAATAACTCTTTTAGAGGCTTGGAAAACATCATATTCAGCTCCTATCATCATCAATAATTCTTTAAATAATATAAATATATTTATTAATTTATATAATACAAACCGTAAAAAACGAACAATATATCAAGCCCTCACCTTTAAAGTCTGCTCACCACCATTGACAGTAATCTCATCAGGTTGAAGAGACTCGTATTCCTTAACATTAACCCAAGCAACAGTACCAAAACCTCCAATAAAATATATATCACTGCTTCAAACAAATGTACCAACATTAATTAACAATAATAACTGTACATTAATTACAATAACCCGAAATAAGTCTGTTGAATTTTAGAATATTCTGCATTAAAAAAAAAAAAAAAAAAAAAAAAAAAAAAAAAAAAAAAAACGTATGTTCTGCATCCTAAAGTAGTAGAAGTTTCCCCACTGCTGTGAAGGTGCTTGTTGGTGTTTTGCTGTATACTGCTTATGTGCCCATTCCTGCAACATTACATATTTACAGCATCTAAACAAAAATTACAATCTTAATGTGTAAAATAATTAGAACGCGTTTTATTAGGTCATCTTTAATGACCTAACTGAACATAAATTTGTACAATGACTAAACATGGACACGTGTAAAAGTACATACTTACTTTAGACAATAAACCCTATATTAATAACAACAATTCAAAAAATAACATTAAAAAACAAGATTCAATTTTTTAACAATGAACCACCTGCTGATCTTCAGGAAGGGGGATGACATCACCAAAAATTGTAACCCTTGCATTTGACAAACCGCTCCATCCAGGTATCTACAAAATTTATATTTATTAATTGCAAAAGATACTAAATTAAAATTTATTAACAAAATATACCAACCTGAACAACTAATGTACACCTTGGATCAGCTAATAAATTCCTTGTGTGTATACCCAACTGTGAAAAAGAAAATATTGGATCTGCAAATAAAACATGTCAGTCTAATACTAATAATCTAAGTATGGTCAAACAGTCAAATGGTCAAACGGTCAATGAAATGAAAACTTACGTCCCATTGCATCTGGTGCAAAATCTACAAGTGAACCAAACGGGTATCCTTTGCTTCTTTGGTGCATACGCGACATTACAGTAGACAAGTGAGCAAACCTAGCCTTACAGGTTACAATATATAGCAAAAAACATGATAAATTTGTTAATTTCAAGTCAAACATGTGATATTATGATATAATAAGTCAAAAATTATATAACCTGTTCCATTAGATTGCGAACCGCTAATGCTGGTTTAGGTAAATCATGAACAGAAGTTGCACTCTGCACCCCACCCGATATTGGGGTTCTAAAAAGGCCAGAACTAGTCCCTCCTCTTGTTCCAACTGGATATGTGTCTTTATTCAAGTCCTCTTGGCTATAAATTTGGCCTAAATTACCCTTCATAATATGAAACAATTGATCAAAACATAACCGTTTTGAAGTGTTCATCTAAAACAAAGTCACAACTTATTCATTTTACACATGAAATTTCCAATCTCTTATATAAGCTTAATTTTAAATCATATTGTAGTTTACAGAAACCAATTAGGTCAAAAGCTGGTGTGAGATATAGCTTATTAATTAAGCTAATAGGGTCTTTTTCATAAGCCTTTTCACACTAGTTTTTTGAGCTTATTGGTTATTGAAAACACAGATAGCTGTAGTAATAAGCTTACCCAAACACCGCCTAATATGTACAACAAAAAAGACATGATTCTCACAGCTTAATAGCTTAGAAAAAATGCCATTATTTTCTACTGAAAGTTTTAATTCTTCTATTAGGTTTAGTTCACTTTTAAACTATTTTTAAGTGATTAAGAAATTCGAAGCTGCAATATTGATATAAAATTTTAAATTAGACGTTCATAGTAGATCTAAGCTGTAAATTAATTAAAACAGATGCCATATTCTCACAATTTAATAGCAAGAGCATATAATGAGCTATAATTTGTACCGTAGAAGAAGAATCTACGGATTCTTGAGGAACAGAATCCATCACATTATGCAGAGGTAGTTGTTGATCGTTTCCGGCATCACCTGAAACTTCGCGGGCAACGGCGGCGAGAGGCGTTATTTTAGGAAAGCATAAGTTGATTCTGAGAGAAACATGACGTTCAGGAAACTGCAATTCTGGCAAAGTAGGGAGGATGGCGGAGCTTGAAAGAGCTTCCATGGCGAAAGAATAGGGGTTTTTGGGAGCAAAGGTTTTGGGGGTTATGGAAATATTCGTTACTGATGTCTTGTTTCGGAGCTCCCGAATATGGATCTCACCCAATGCCCGAACCTTATTACTTACTCCGTTAACCTTTTCATTTTAGTAATTTTAAAAGGGGTTTTTTTTACATGTGCCCAATGCTCATGTTAGAGTGCATTAACATGTGAAGTTCATAAGTTACATTTTGAATATATGTATTAAATGCATTTTGAAGTTCTAATACTTCCTCCGATTCAAAATTAGTGATACACTTTAGGTTTCACGGAGGCAAAAGATTATAATGATGATTAAATTAGATTAATTGGAGGGTTAGTGGGAATGCGTCCCACATTTTTTGAATAAAGTGAGGTTAATGATGTTTAAAAGTAAAAAGTAGGGGTAAAGAAGTCATTTCACTTTGTAAAAGTAGATAGTTAGTTGGTGAGGGTCCCACTTTTTTTGCCAAATAAGGTAATTTCACAAAGTGTATCACTTATTTTGAATCACCCCAAAAAGAAAAGTGTATCACTTATTTTGAATCGGAGGAAGTAGAAAGTTTGAGGTATTCAATGCACCCTAACATGTGCCTTGGGGGCATATGTTAGAAAAACTCATTTTAAAATAATCATACAATTTTATAATCTATCTCATCTATTAGACCACTCTCAGACATTAGACAAATTGACACCGTCAGTTTTTATCAAATCAGCGTCACGTCAGCTCACCTTCCAACCGACACAAAATTGACATACGCATGCCAACAATACCTCTTCCCATCAGTTTTTGGGACCCCCCATTACAAAATACATACACAAAATACCCCTTTGGACCCCACCGCACCAACCGATCCCTCCCCTCCTTCCCCTCCCCAAAGTCGTGGCTCTTAACCGACGCCATCAAGTGAACTCTATGTGCTAATGGTTGCACTCCATCGGTTGGGGAGAAATAGAAAACGATGGGACCATTGGCAATGGTCTTAGTAAAAGATAGTAAGATGCAAATTCATTACTTTATCTTCTTTAATATAGTAAAATATTTTTTTAAATTTTATATATTATTAACATCACTTTATATAGTACCAATTCCATATTAACTATTTAATTTAATTCATTCTAACTTTTATTATAATATATTACCTTAAAATTGTGAAACCAATATTATATCACTTATTACCCAAATAATGGTTCTAGTTCCGGTTCAGTTCGATTATTTCAGGTTTATAACTTGTTAGAAGTACCAAAGGGCCTTTGGCCTACCGGTATGGTGTTTGCCTCACAACCTTGAGGTTGGGGTTCAAGTCTCATCGTGGACAGTAGTGTAATATAGGTCTAGATTATGATTTGCCACTAAAAAAAATTTGTCAGAAGTGAAAATAAAATCATCAACCGTGACTACCATGATTTCAAGAAAATGTGTTAGAATTGAAATTGCTAAGTTACTGTTATAGTGTTATAGAACAGTAAAAACCGAAACTCATAAAAAGAAAAAAAAAAGATTTACAAATCATTACCCCCAATTGGTTTGTATTAAGGAAAGAGAAAGGGAATGAGAAAGGGAATGGTGGAGAATACTAATCATTACCCCCAATTTAATGGGTAATGACTCATTACTCACTACTAAGCAATGATTGATTTATTTATATTCAACCAAGCCCATTTAATCATTGCCTTACACATTCCTTAGGCTATAAGGAATGGGCCTCACCTTAACACCAAAATTTCTGCCACATCATCTGCCACCTCAGCAACCCCACCACACCACACCACACCATTTTTTTCAGGAAATACCCACCACACCACACCATTTTTTTTCCAACTCATCATTTCTTTTCCATTTATTTTAAATAAAACACAAATTACATTATAATAAAAATACAAATAACAACTTAATAAAAATAATACAAATAACATATATTTTAATCTTCGTCTTCATTTTCGTCTTCATTTGCATTGTGATTTGCGATATTGTAGAAATGTTCCGCCAAGTCTTCTTGAAGTCTATCGTGTGTTGCATTGTCTCGAATGTCAACAACCCTATGCAAATATTCAGCGGTTCCCGGTACATACAACGTATGACGGGGGCCGTCCGACAAGTAATGTGAAATGGCGCGACCTTTGTCTTCCACAATCATGTTATGCATTATGACACATGCATACATCATGGATCTTAAATTATCTAGTTGATAGGTACGCGCCGCAGTCCGAGTGTCGAAGCGGGCATTACTAGTCTCCGCTACCTGATCCAGGCGCGTCGCGCAATACGCCAACAAAGCCGTATCGTATGTGTCGGATGATGAAGACGACGACGATGAAGACGATGATGATGATGTAGCCATGATTAACGTAGTGATGATAAATTAAGAAAGGTGATGAAATGATATATGTATTGTGTTATAAGATGGGTATTTATATTGGTGTGTGATTGGGGTATATATATATATATAATATATATTATATAATTTTTTTTTTTATTTCAAACGGTAATATTACCGTTGGAAATCGCCCAACGGTCAAAAATCTCGTTCTCTCTCGCTCGTTAACGCCCGTTGCCGTCACCACCCCTGCGCACCACCGCACCCCACGCCGTTAAGGGGGGCGGTGTGCTAACCTTGGTTAACGCCGTGGCCGGGTGCCATGTCAGCCCCACGCCAACGGCCTATGGCCCATACCGATCGGTCTTAGTATCCATAATCCTTAACCAAGCACACCCTAAGGGCTAAGTATTGATTGATTTCATTATATCTAACCAAGCTCATTTATTCATTATCTTACCCATTCCTTAATACCCATAACCCTTAACCAAGCACACCCTAAACAAAAAATTATAAACTGATACAACCAGTTCCAATTTAATATTTAAAAAAAATATATATATATCATCTTATCCCGAGTGGTGTTTGATGACATCCATTATTTAGTGACATTATTCATGATCTAGGATGAAAGATCTCATAGTTTGTAACTTCGTAGTTCGTGTCAAACTAAACTACTTTTTTCATTAAAGACAAAATAAGAGTCGAGACTCGAGATTTAGTGGGCCAAGAACTCGTACGTACCAACGTGCGTAGCATAGGATTCCACCCCTCCAAAGGGCCAATTTACACAGCAGAGGATGAACACACATTGATATGATCGATCACACACAACGCCACCCCCGTGGTAGCACCTGTGAAGCGCAAATCCTGTTCAGATTGTAACTCCATCACTCTTGAAATCGATCTGAACCTCAATCTCAATATGCCGTCTGCTTATGGTGCTCGATGAACCACCTTTGAAGATTCCGAGAAGGAAAGCGAGTGTGGTTACGTTCGCAAGGTCAGTTTTTCCGATCTACGTCTGTCATCTCCTTCTCTGCTATTAAATTTCATGTTCGTCAGTTTTTATGTTGATTTGATCATAATCATACTACCACAGTACCACTAAATTACTCAATCGCGCTTCATGTATTTAATTGGATTGATTATTCATTCTTATAAAAATTCCGATTAAGCACCATGTGAATTGTGATAATGTATGTACAAGTCTGACTTGAATTAATGAGTCAGTGGTTTAATCTATGCCTAGGACCATTGATTTTGAAATTATATGCTAATCCACTCAATATATCAATTTGGTGTCTCAGGCTAAAATTTTATTCTATATGCTATGCTAAACTGAATCTCAATATCCTGATTTTCCCATAGGATTAAATTCAGGAGAACCATAAATATCATCTCCACCAATTTGGGATTAGAACTACGAAAGGTGTTCTGGATTTTATTTCAAATAATCAAATATTGCTATAGATTACTTGGTAGTTGTGTTATTAACTTAAGTTTTTTTAAATTGGTATAATAATCTGTAATTGGAACATATCAAATGTGAGGGTTCATGCTACCATATATGCTTTCTCTGTAACATGTTTAGCCTATGCTCGTGTAACAGTTGAACAATTTGTTTTACCTAGTAAAGATATTTATTTATTTTATGTTTTTTTTATTAATCTGGCAGGTATCAGGGCCAGTTGTGATTGCAGATGGAATGGCAGGGGCTGCTATGTATGAACTTGTTCGTGTTGGACATGACAACCTTATTGGGGAGATTATTCGTTTGGAAGGAGATTCTGCTACAATCCTAGGTTTTACTATTAGTATTGTTATTATTGTTTTACTTCATATATATAACCTCAAAACTAGTCATACACAAAGTATATTACCTTGATATATTTACTTCTACAAATGACTAATTTATCCACTCAAGTTGATCGAGAGGAAAAGTCAAACTGTCCTTCATTTTCACAATATTGAGAAAAAGTATTCTCATTGTATTTCAGTTTATGAAGAAACAGCTGGGCTGATGGTGAATGATCCTGTTCTTCGGACACACAAAGTATGTATTTTCACATCATCACTCTCTTTTAGATTGCTGTAAAATTTGAAACTTACTTAAAGTAATTTCTGCTTTAACTTGCAGCCTCTGTCTGTTGAGTTGGGCCCTGGAATATTGGGAAATATATTTGATGGTATCCAGGTTTGTAAGCTTCTGTTTTGTTTTACATTTTTATTATACTATATTTTTATTTTTATTTCATTTTTCAAGAGTTACTTTCCTTAATTTATTCAGAGGCCTTTGAAAACGATTGCAAAAAGATCAGGTGATGTGTACATTCCTCGTGGTGTATCTGTTCCTGCTCTTGACAAGGACATACTTTGGGAATTCCAGCCTAAGAAAATAGGTAGTTTTTACATTATTCATCATGAATCATGATTCAGCAGAATATATAAAACTGTTTCTGTAAAAAAAATATTTTAATTTAATTTTAATTTTGATTTTGATTTAGGTGAGGGAGATTCAATAACAGGTGGAGATCTATATGCTGTAAGTCATGAACATCCTCATTATTTACAAACTTAATTTTTTCTATATGAATAATAATTTATTAAATTGGTAATTAAAATTTATAATATGTGTGCAGACTGTGTTTGAGAACAGTTTAGTGGAACATAAAATTGCCCTACCTCCTGATGCCATGGGAAAAGTTACATATGTTGCACCAGCTGGTCAATACTCATTACAGGTTGACCACCTTGACTTTGACTTTCAATATTATCACCGTGTCATGTTTATACAAGTAATTGTAATTTCTGATTTTATTATACAGGACACTGTCTTGGAGCTTGAATTTCAAGGTGTCAAAAAGAAATTCACCATGCTTCAGGTGTTGTGTTGTATTTTTTTTTTTTAGTAATTTATCCATCAATAAATTTAAGTTTTTAATATGGGTTTTTTCTTTCTTTTTTTATGCACACAGACATGGCCTGTACGAACACCTAGGCCTGTTGCATCAAAACTTGCTGCTGATACTCCTCTTCTTACTGGCCAGGTATCTGTCACTAGTGATATTTAAAAAATAAAATAAAATATAATTTGACGATCTTGCCCTTAAGTTATTTGTAATTATTATTTTCATATATGTATTAGCGTGTTCTTGATGCTCTTTTTCCCTCGGTGCTTGGTGGGACATGTGCCATTCCTGGTGCGTTTGGTTGTGGAAAAACAGTTATTAGTCAAGCTCTATCTAAGGTAGCTATTTTCTATTTATTTAACACATTTTAATTATTGCATGCTAATAATATTGTTTATTATTTTCCCTTGATGATGCAGTACTCAAATTCGGACACTGTTGTTTACGTTGGTTGTGGGGAAAGAGGAAATGAAATGGCAGAAGTACGTTCCACTGAAAATATATATTTTTTTCTCTCTATGTATATATGTTTTTATTTGTAATTAATTAAGTTAAAATAAATTGTTAGGTTCTGATGGATTTCCCTCAATTGACAATGACATTGCCTGACGGTCGTGAAGAATCGGTGATGAAACGTACAACACTTGTTGCCAACACTTCTAACATGCCTGTGGCTGCTCGTGAGGCTTCAATCTACACAGGTAAACTATACATATACTCTTTCTTTTTTGTATTTTTTTTATTAGAAGTTTTTTATAATACTGATAAAAAAGTTGTAATATTTATTATAAATGAAAACAGGAATTACGATAGCTGAATACTTCAGAGATATGGGGTACAATGTAAGCATGATGGCAGACTCCACCTCTCGTTGGGCAGAAGCTTTGCGTGAGATTTCTGGGCGTTTGGCAGAAATGCCTGCAGATAGCGGTTATCCTGCTTGTCTGGCAGCCCGTTTGGCATCTTTCTATGAACGAGCTGGCAAAGTGAAGTGTCTTGGTGGGCCCGAACGAAATGGAAGTGTCACCATTGTTGGTGCTGTTTCTCCTCCCGGTGGAGATTTCTCTGATCCTGTTACATCTGCCACCCTCAGTATTGTTCAGGTATTATTATTTCTCAATTATTATTTTCTCATTAAATTAAATTAAATTAAATTCCAGCTCAGCTACATTGTTTTGATGGTAAATATCAGGTATTCTGGGGTCTAGATAAGAAGCTTGCTCAGAGGAAGCATTTCCCGTCTGTGAACTGGCTTATTTCCTACTCAAAGTACTCAACCGCTCTTGAGTCTTTCTATGACAAGTTTGATTCTGATTTCATCAACATCAGGACAAAGGCTCGTGAGGTCCTCCAGAGAGAAGACGATCTCAATGAAATCGTTCAGGTTTGTTAACTAACTTTTTTATTTTATTATTGTTTAATGTATAAAATTTAATATGGTTAAATTAAATGATGATGATATTGTACTGATTGTTTCAGCTGGTGGGAAAAGACGCGTTAGCTGAAACTGATAAAATAACTTTAGAGACTGCAAAACTTTTGAGGGAAGACTATCTTGCTCAAAATGCATTCACACCGTAAGTACCCTAATTAATTTCTCAACCTTTTATTTATACTGTGATTTGATGGTGACAGATATGATAAGTTCTGCCCGTTTTACAAGTCCGTATGGATGATGCGCAACATTATCCATTTCTATAATTTAGCCAATCAGGTCCCCCACTTTTAATATATATATTATTATTTTCAGATTAATAATTCTTTATTATACAAACATATCATCATATGATTTTGGTTTGGTTGTACAGGCGGTAGAGAGAGGAGCTGGTATGGATGGGCAGAAGATCAGTTACACTCTCATCAAGCATCGCTTGGGTGATCTATTTCACCGCTTAGTGTAAGTCCATCTAACATATATATTTCTTCACATTCCTCATTTAATTAATTAACTTATATTTATAATATTATATTATATATAACAGGTCTCAGAAGTTTGAAGATCCAGCTGAAGGTGAGGACGTTCTTATTGGCAAATTTAAGAAACTAAATGACGATCTTACATCTGGTTTCCGCAACCTTGAGGATGAAACTCGGTAAACACGAAAACATGTTTTTAATGTTATTTGAAGATAAAACCGTGTGGTGATTTGCATCTCTCAAGAAGCAGAGTCGTTTCTTGAACGGTTGTGTTTGTTTCTTCGTGCATGAAGAAAGGAAAGAAAGAAGGAAGGAAATGAGATTGTTTATTAGTTGTTTGATTTATTTATTTTATTTTAATTATAATTATTATTCAAAGAGTTGTTAAATATCATTTACTATAATTATTTTCTGCATCCTTGGACATTGTATGTATTGAGAGTTGAAATAAGCAGGCACAGCATATAGGTTGTCAAATGACTACTATCAAAACTGATGATAGACTGTTGTTGGTTTATTTCTTTTACTTATTAAAATGAATAAATAATTTAAAAGATAAAATGTTCTTATGGGTCTTCAGTCTTCACTAGATAGCAAAGATATGATTTTGTTACATTTGACATACAATCCGTATAGTTCGAATCTAAAATTTACTTCATTTTGACAACAAAAGTCATACGTATTGACAAACTTTGGCAGTAAGACGAGTGATGTGTCGAATTTCCAGTAAATTTCTGTGAATGATACAACTAGTAGTTGTAGAAAAACATAGACAAAACATGCTCATATAAACCGAAACCGAACCGAAACCGTTAACATGTTATCGGTTCGATTTCGGTTTTGAAAATTCATCGTTATCGGTTATCGGTTCTATTGGTTCGGTTTTGGCCCGATAATCACCCCTAGGCAGGACATACTACAAACACCATTGGATAGTTTTTACTTTTTAGCATTTGACATTAGTGGTGATATAGAGATAGCTGACTAGTTGAGGGGGTAAAATGTAACTTGGCCTGGTGCAAGGTGAGGGTATAAATGGAAATGACGTTATCTGGCAATTACTCTGTGAGGGTAAAAGGAATTTCCGTCATATTAACCGGTCATCGTACAGTCTTTCGTCTTCGTCGTCTTCCTCCCGTTTCTCGGAGGACAGCAGATTCCGGCATCGTGTTACGAAACGGGAGAGATCGCCAGACATCCAGATCCACAAATCCATTCTATCAGCTTCGATTTGATTCGAATTCTAGCTTCAATTTTTCACCCGCTGTGTAACATGTGGCAACCTGATTTCAATTCCTTACACCATTGATCTATTGTTGTATCATAGTTACAATTAGTAAATATATACACACACAAACATATAGTTGTTACCGATTAACAGAGAAATGGCGAGAAGCAGATCTTCATCGTCGATCCGATGGAGATACTTGAATCCAGCATATTACTTGAAGCGGCCTAAAAAACTTGCTCTGCTTTTTATGGCGTTCGTCTTCGTTTCCTTCTTCGTATGGGATCGCCAAACTCTTGTTCGGGAACATGAGGTATCTTATGTTAATAATTACACTTTTACCCTTTCGAATTCAGTTACATGTCGTCAGATCCTCTAGCTTTAGCAATTTCGGAGTACTGTAATAATGAATTGATGATATCAGATAGTAAATGGTAGTGAGATTAATCTAAATTTCTTACTTTTTATCAATTATGAGGATTGAGGAATATTAACTTAGAATCAACCAAAATAGGTGTTTATCTGTGAATTACTCTAAATTTCTTAATTCTTATGATATGCGCATATTAGTGTTTGGAACTCTGTTATTGTAGGATACAGTTGGTAGACTTACCAGATTCGTTAGGTACAATGTTGCAAATATTTACTGATAATATAGGGCTTGAGAATGAGACAAATGGAATTAGTTAGAAATGCAATGTACTTGCTTAATTTCCTATATTAACTAACTTCTATTGATTGCCAGGAAGAGCTCTCAATGTTAAAAGAAGAAGTTGAACGTTTGCAAAATGAGGTAATTTTGTATAATTTCTTTTAATTTTGTTTGCTGATTTGTTGACCACAAATATACTGCCTCCTTGCAGCTAGGAGAGTTAAAGCACGAAGATGGTTTTCCAGCTAAAAAGATGAATACTACAACCAAAAGAATTGATTCAACTAAGATGGACAGTTTTGCCCCTGATCCCATTGAGATTCAGCGAAGAGAAAAAGTAAAAGATGCTATGATTCATGCATGGAGCTCATATGAAAAATATGCTTGGGGCCATGATGAGCTTCAGGTATTTAATTTTAAATATTTTATTTTGTTAGTCCCTAAAATACTATTTTTTTAATTATTATATTTTGTTAGCCCCAATCAAAGAACGGTGTCGATAGCTTTGGTGGTCTTGGTGCAACTTTAATCGACTCTCTTGACACGTTATATATAATGGGCCTAGATGAGGAGTTTCAAAGGGCTAGAGAGTATGATCCAATATTTATATAATTTATTTTACTCATTATACTCCATAAACTTTATGTCTTTTATATGATATATATGATTATATATATGTGTTACAGTTGGGTTGCAAACTCTTTGGACTTCAATAAAAATTACGATGCTAGTGTGTTTGAGACGACCATAAGGTTGCTTTGTAAGGTTTAATATATCATTATTAATTTTATATCTATATATGCTCTTCTCTTGTAGTATATATAGTAATTACCATATAACAATACACCTAATTTTTTGTTTTTTTTTTTAATTTTTCAATAGAGTTGTGGGTGGTCTTGTGAGTGCATATGATTTATCGGGGGATAATATGTTTCTTGAAAAGGCGAAAGATATAGCTGATAGATTGCTGCCTGCATGGAATACTCCTTCTGGTATTCCTTACAATATTATTAACTTGGCTCATGGTAATGCACATAACCCTGGTTGGACTGGGGTAAGTTAACTTGACCATGAGTTTGACTTTTTTTCTTTCTTTTTTCTTTTTTCAAATCTTCAAATTTTTTGTTTTGTTTCCTCAGGGTGATAGTATCCTGGCAGATTCTGGGACAGAGCAACTGGAGTTTATTGCACTAACTCAAAGGACTGGAGATCCAAAGTATCAACAAAAGGTATGTGCTTACTAAATAGTGTAATTTATTATTATTAAATATTTAAATGTGGCAATTTTAACCATTTATTTATGATTGAGTTGGTACAGGTTAATTTTATAAATAAATTAATGTTTGAACAAAATATAATATTATAAATTAATTAATGTTTCAGGTAGAAAATGTAATTCTAGAGCTAAATAAAACTTTTCCCTCTGATGGATTACTCCCAATTTATATAAATCCCCATAGAGGAACAACATCGCATTCCACCATTACTTTTGGGGCCATGGGGGACAGGTATTTAATTGATTGTCTATTAATCCCACTTTTTAAACTCAATAATCTTCACGCTCTTAAATTGTTTAATTTAAATTATAATTTAATTTTTCATGCAGTTTCTACGAGTATTTACTTAAAGTTTGGATACAAGGAAACAAAACTGCAGAGGTGAAGCATTATAGGTGAGAGATGAGATTCTAGTATCATGTAGTTTTATTTTTATTTATATTTTTTTAGGTAATAAAAATGATTTTAATTGGAATATCAAAACAGAGAAATGTGGGAGACATCAATGAAAGGTCTATTGAGTTTGGTGCGCAAGACTCAACCATCATCTTTTACATATATTTCCGAGAAAATAGGAAATTCTTTGATTGACAAGGTAATCTCAGTTTACCAATATTTCATTAAATAAAATTAAAAATTCATTATATGAAAATTATTGAGATCAAATTTCTTACATAATGTGTGCAGATGGATGAGCTGGCATGCTTTGCACCTGGAATGATCGCGTTAGGGTCATCTGGTTATGGTCCTGATGATTCCTCAAAATTCTTAAATTTGGCAGAAGAGGTATTGCTTGATTAATACTCCATCCATTTTAAATATAATATAATTTATATTATTTAATTGTACTTTTAAATGGGTTGGCATTGTTTGAAAAAAGTAAGGAAGGTCAACCTAAACCCAGCCCATTTAATAAACGGGTTAGCGGTTAGCCCTGTTGACCCGTTGAATCCCTACTTGTTTTGACTGACATTTTAATTTCTAATGTAGCTTGCTTGGACATGCTATAACTTCTACCAATCCACACCAACTAAATTGGCTGGAGAAAATTATTTCTTCCATTCAGGGCAGGTTAGTTATCCGATTAATCTAATCGCTGAATTTTTGGTAAATTTCACATTTTTTTATATTTTTAGTATTTAATTATTTATCACCAATTAATATTATTATAGGACATGACTGTGGGTACATCATGGAACATATTAAGGCCCGAAACAGTTGAATCACTGTTTTATCTGTGGCGTTTGACTGGTAATAAAACATATCAAGATTGGGGATGGAATATATTCCAAGCTTTTGAAAAGAATTCCCGTGTGGAGGCTGGATATGTAGGACTAAAAGATGTAAGTACTCTTATTCATAATTCCTTCTTTTTCAGTATTAGGCTTAGTTATGTTTGTTTTTAATCCTCAAACTATGGTTGACTTGCTGTCTAACCCCTAACTTTTGTTGACTTACTGTTCTAATCCTCTGCGTAAATTACAGAAATTGTCCATATGGTCTTATGTCTAAACATTTTTTCCAGCTTTTTTTGTCCCTGTGGTCCTGATTTTTCGTTTATTTCGTCATTTTCCACCTAAATTGATCAAGATACCCTTGTTTTTATTTAATCTGATTTTTTAATTCCTTTTTTAATTTCTTTTATCAAAGAAATGAGAAGAAAAAAGAAAAAGGAAAAAGATATTAAAAAATGAATTAAAAAATCAGATTAAATAAAAATAAGGGTATTTTGGTCAATTTAGGCGGAAATATACGAAAAATCAGGACCACATGGACAAAAAACTGGATAAAAAGTTTTGTGATAAATCTGAAATAATTAAAGACTACAGGGACAATTTCTGCAATTTACTCATTCCTTTTGTTGACTTGTTACAGGTCAAATCGGTCATTTTGTGTTGAGATGTAATTTTTAGGGTTAAAAATTCTTAAACCTTCACCTATCCGGGTGGTTTTAAACTGCAAAACTCAAGGGACTAGACCATTGTGGGAAAAAAAAATTAAGGGTTAAAACGCACAATAAGTAAACATTTGAGGATTAGAACATAATTAACCCTTTAGTTTACGAGACGTTTCAAGATAATGATTAAATTAATGTTATATTTTTCAGGTTAATACAGGTGTAAAAGACAATATGATGCAAAGCTTCTTTCTTGCAGAAACACTGAAATATCTATATCTTTTATTTTCACCACCATCAGTTATATCATTAGATGAGTGGGTATTCAACACAGAAGCCCACCCGATAAAAATTGTCCCTCGTTTGGGACCAGGAATAGAACGAAAACCTAATAATAATAATATTAGAACACGTGCTCGAAAAGAAGGCCGTTTTGGGGATTCTAGACCCTAAAAATATTAATTAATATCATGTTTGTGGAATTTTTGGCAGAGTGCAAGAGTAGTAGAAAGATTTATTTGGGGCTCATCTGAAATAAACTGAACTTGATGGGGTTATTTAATTGTACTTGTTTTATAGTAATATTCTTGATACAGTAGGGTGTTTAGAGAACAATACAATTGTAGTTAACTAGTTATGCTACTCTCTATTCATTTTTTGGTCTAATTTAGAAATGATTATATTTTGAATTATTTATTTTGTGATTTGGATTGGTTAATGTTATCTTAATACATTTGTGTTCATATTGGTTCTTGTTAAATGAACCATACAATAAACTAGTTTTCAGAAGGATAAAATATAGTAAAATCCATTATGGTTTGTTTTAGTAATGTTCTTTAGGCCAACCATTAGTTGTAACAGTTTGAATCTCAAAAGAATATATCCAAGTTTTGTTTTATTATTGTTGTTTCGTACTCTCAGATGTAACCAAGTTCAATGGTGTAAATGTAGCTCTATCCAATGAATTTTTAACACCATTAACATAAACCCGTCAACCAGAGTACATTGAAGTAGGAGTAATTCAAGTCATAATCATAATTTGAAGTTTCAATTCAGTCTTTCTTGTGAATTACATCATCCAAAACAAGAGATAATTTTATGTGAGGTGGCACATTCGAAACGTAAATATCTAATAAGCCAAAAATCAAATGGGTTTTTCTAACATGTGCCTCTAGGGCACATGATAGAGTCATTTAATGATGTTCAAGTATTCCAAAAATGAAGTAATAAGGATTAATGATGCTTAAGTTTTCTATTTTATTGTGATGTATTAATTATGTTTTGTAATATAAGTGGAAAGTTTAATATCATTTAATGGCTATATCATGTGCCCATAGGGCACATGTTAGAAACTTTTTATTTGAACAAAAGTAAATGTTTTTGTTTGATGATTTTGGAAACTTTATATTTGAAGCAGTTTCTTTACCTAAAATAAGTGTTACTTTCTATACGATATCTTTGAAGGGATTAAGTTTTGTTGCATTTTGAAAGCAAACCCACATCGTTAGATAGAAGAAAAAGAAAAGAAGGGAGATTGTATAAAAGGGGAAAAAGGGTTTAGGATTAGATACTTACCTGGATGGGGTCAATGGGTGATCAAGAATGCTCATGGCCTAGGTTAGTGACCTTCATTGCACTTTGAAGGGGTGCTACCCTAAGGTCGGCCCAAGTGGTCGAGCCTACATCATAATTTGTGGCAGTGGGAGCCTGCGTTCGCGCGGCTCCTACACAAAAACATGAGTCTAATTTTTCTATATTTTGCTATATAGCTGGTAGATTAAAGTTGTGCAGTTCTAGTAACAAACTAAATAGAATACGAGCAATTCCAGTTTAGTTTGTTTTAGTATTCTTGATTTAAACTGTTAGACATAACCAAGTTTGGTGTGAATCCAGATTGACCGCAACTAATGACCCCCTTCATCAACGACCCACAGAATGACAACCAAACATTATTCTAATGGATCAACCGAAAACTCGTCTCTTTTGCAATGTGTAAACATATGATATGAGATTAAACTCTATTAACATAAGAGATAAAAGTTACTTGAATAGCCCTCCAGAGCTCCACTCGTATTCACTAAAGAAAGGCTATTCAAGACATAATCGTCATATGAGTTTCAAGTCAGGTTTTATCACAGATTAAAGCAACCTCAGATAATTTATCCAGTTCTATTATGTGATATGTCGGAATGAGACAGTGGCCTAAAGTTAATAATATGATCAAAGGGAAAGAAAAAAAAAATTAAATGCTTTTCTTTTGATGTTTGGAATTTAAGGAATCCCACATCGGTTGGTGGAAGAGTAGGAAATGAAGTGGGGATTGTATAAAAGGGGAAAGAGGGTTTTGGATTACTTACTTACCTGGATGGGGTCAATGGGTGATCAAGAATGCCCATGGCCTAGGTTAGTGACCTTCATTGCACTTTGGAGGGGTGCTACTCTAAGGTCGGCCCAAGTGGTCGAGCATACATCATAATTTGTGGCAGTTGGGGCTTGCGTTCGCGCAGCCCCTTACAATATCTAAGTTTAATCATTCTTGTTCTTTTTTGTTGGGCTTAAAACGCTTGAGAACAAAGCCAGCTAGTGTCAACTTTGGTATTGAAGCAATTGTATTTAAATTGAGACAAATTTGGTCTAAACATATGGAAGATTGTTTACATCTAGGTCCAAAAACCTTTCATTATCAAGTTTTCCCCCAAATCTCAACCCACAACTAACCAAGAGATAAAATATACCTTAGATCTTAGCTTGGAGGTAAAGATCTTCAAGATTCATGATGATTTAACACAAGAACACCTTCTTCTCTCTCAAAAATCTGCACACTTTGTTGGGGTGAAAAATGAGTAAAACCCTAATTTTTCCTGTTTTTATTCAAATCAGACGGAATTCACGCCGCTATCTTTAAAGATAGCGTCAGAGATAAGCAAAGTTAGATTACAGTCGGAATACCCTATTTGGAAAGAAAAAAAAAAAAGGGTAAAAACACTCTTAATACAATAACTCGTTACAGTCGGAATACCCTATTTGGAATAAAAAAGGGAAAAAACACCCCTAATACAATCTATGCCTTGCACTACGCTTTATTTACATGTATAGTATCAAATCTCAAGCCATTGGCCACTTTATCTGATTCAAATTTGGTATTATCAGAACCGTGTTTATTAATTGTTGAGAGATCATCACAAGATTTTCAGTGAAATTTAATAATTTATTTAATAGTGAAATAAATAATTATCACTTCTCGGTTCAGCTTGTGACGATTATTGGAACTAACGCAACATTTTACAACACACAATCGTCTCCGCTTTCATAAATATATCAAAATCAATCTAACAAAACAAAAACAGTCTGATCAAACTATGAATTTTACACTCCCGAACATTTATTCCGTACTATTGTCGTGTTCTAGCAGAAACATGAATATGCCATGTGATTCTTCTTTGATACATAACGTGAAATATAATTCCCAACAGATGCAGAAGCTGAAGCATCAGAATCGGGAACCAGAATTCGTGTCTTTCCTAAACCGATTCTTTTACCAGCAACATTTGCATAAAATAATCCCGAAATCGCGGGTACAAAAACGTCGCTTTCTGAACATACGTAGAAGTCGATCACTTTCTCGTATTCTGAAGAATCTGATGCCAAGAACTTCTGCCTCTTTTCCATTGGCATAATTCCCTCCTGTAAAAATATTGAAAGAAAAGAAATTATTAATCATATTAGGGTTAATTATGTTTTAATCCTTACACTTTAATTCATTTGATGTTTTAACCCTTATTTGATAAATAGTAGTGGGCCCCACACCCAGTAATTATCTCATTTAATATAGTGAAATGACTCATTTACCTTTACTTTTACTTTTAAACATCATTAAACTCACTTTAATCAAAATGTATGGGACCCTCCCACTAACTATCTAATTTAGAGAAATGATATTTAGTCCTACTCACCTGATAGGATAACATGTGTAATCCACTAATTCTCTCTCCTAATATTATTCCTTGATTTTTACACATGTCTTCATCTAATGAGTAGGACTAATGAGTAGGACTAAATAGTAGGACTAAATACCATTACTCTCTAATTTAATCTAATCTAAACTTCATTATAATCTTTTGCCTCAAAAAACGTGAAACCCTAAATGTATCACTTGTTTTGGAACGGAGGAAGTATAGTTTAATCCTTAAACTTTCACCTATATGGCGGTTTAATCCTTAATTCGGCATTTTGTAAGTATTAACATGTCATAGCAGGTCACAATGGCCTTTCTAACAAATCAACTGAAGTTTAGGATAAAACCATTACCAAGAAAAGATGCAGGGTTAAAATGCCAGATATGTGAAAGTTTGAGGATTTAAGCATAACTAATGCTAATCATTAATCACAAGTGGCATTACTTTCTAATCAAAATAAGTAACTAATCCCTTACCTTTGTGTAAGTTTTGGGGAAGAGATCCTTCATGGAATCAAGGCTACTATCCCACCTTGATTGTGTCAAATAAACAGCACTGTTTTTATCAAACCCTAATTTCTTCAAAAACAATGCAATCTCTTGTGGCCCATAACATTTTTTGGAACCTTGGCAGCCCTTTTTATCCAGCATATCAAGCCTAACATCAACTGCAACAAACTCACCATCTGATTTCCTGCTCAAGGTTTTCAACCGGTCAACCATCGAGTCAACCACTTCCCGAACCTCTGGTTGCAGTTCAAGTGTTCCAAACATGGCTAAACATCCAACCGACACTTTCTCCTCTTGTTCGGTTTTACCCTTTTTCATGTTCACAGAAGGGAAATAAGTTGCTAATCTCACGTTTCCTTTGGTTTTGAAAACGGGCTCGATGTTTTCTGAAATGTATTCTTCGGTTACTCGATTAGGAATCCTTAAAACAGCAAGATTTTTTGATGATATTTCTGCAGGTTGTGTTTTTACTACTTTCACTACTCCATCTAGACTACTTACAAACTTCTCTATGTCATAAATATCTCCAAAGTTCCTGGAAGATACACATAATTTGATTATAAATATATTATATATGCGCGTAGAAAATGACATAATTATATCCAAGAAAATTAGTTATTTTTTTAAAGATAATAATCAATAGATGCTGCTAACCTCCAGTCGCCAGGTTGGCCACCCCTTATGTCTGGAATCACTAGTGTTGCCTTTAGGTATCTTGCCACTACTACTGCATCGGCAATCTGAGGGTGACAAAACCATGTTTAAGATTACAAATTAATAAATGATTTCTTTTTCTAAAATAACAACGTGCTTTACATTTTTCCCTGTTTAGTTATTGTACAAATTTTATGTCAATTAGGTTGGTTAAAGATGGTTTTGTATCCCGTTTGAGTCATTCGGTAACCTGATGACGTGGCAGTACCTCAGCAAGTTACCATCATGTCATTAGGCTGCCGAATGACCCAAATGAGACATAAACATCTTTTAATCGCCTAATTGGACAGAAATTTATACAAAGGATACAATAAATAAGGTTACTATACATGGATCTGGATACAGTAAACATAATGGAAAGTGTCTATTATTAGTTCATTAACTCAACTATATATAAATCAACATAATTAGTTTGTATGGAAATCGAATTAGAGATACAAAGTAGATGTTATACCTGAGAGACATGGTATTCGGGTCCGTTGGTTAATGAAAAAGTGACAAACCCTCTAGATTCTTCTGGTTCTTCTGCTTGCCAAATTGAATTGAATTCAAGTTAGAAAATTTATAGGTCAAAGTCAAACTATATGCAAATGTATCCAACTTGACACAAATTGCTATTGTATGTATTAGAAAGCAACTTTAGGTTAAACTGATTGAGATCTATGAATTAGTTCTAGTATTTAGTCACTGACCTAGAGTTGACTTTGACCAACACTGCTTGAGAGGAGCACCTTCTTCCTTCCAAGCACTATCACCATTAGCTGCAAAGCTACTATCCGAATCCTTGTTATCATCAAAACTTTGGCGATTCACCTAATTTAGAAGATAATTTAGATTCAAATTAGTAGCTAATTAATGTGAATTAAGTAAATATGTACGAAATTGGGAATATAATCGTAACATAAATAAACATAACCAATCCAATCACGGTAGCACATTAAGAAATTGTACGAAATTGAATTTTACAAGTAAATAATCGAGTTTAATGTGAAGAATAAGAAGCTTTACATGATGAGAAATTGGAGTATCGAAGTGTTGTCGTTTAATCATGTTTCCAAGCATTAGAAACATGGTGACTGTAAGTATACCTGCAACTATTTGCCTCGGATCTATTCCCATTTTTCTCAGATCCACACACACCGACACACAGTATATCTATATATACAATTCTGCTTTTTTGTAACAATTTTGCTGTTACTACAACATAAATATGTATAAAATTAAATTAAAAATAATGAATCGAGAATGCTTGTTGGTGCGCAATGGAATCCCTGAGAAAGAGGGGGATTGCGCAAACCCTAAAAAGGGAGAAATTAGGTATACGAAGGTTTGATTGTTGATTTACATATAAGGAAATGAGAGAGATCTGTGTAATATTATGTTTTGTAAGAAAAATGAAGGCAGGGAGTTCACATGGGTCAAGTGTAATTGCACATGATGCCCTTCGTTTATTGTCAAGATGTAAATTCCAACCATAAATTTATAATAATGACACAAAAGCTTCCAAAATACTAGACAAAAATACACGATACGAAACGAAATAAAATTATGACGAAATCGAATTTGAAGTCGTGTTCATGTCGTGTATAACAAACACGAAGTCGTGTCGTGTTCGTATTTTGATATTAACATTAAATTGACACGATAGTTATGATTTTGGAAACATTTAAAAATTTATGTTATATTTTTGTCGTGTTTATCGTTTTTTAATCATGTACCAAGTAAGAAATTTAGTATTTTTATTATTTATCTCGTGTTGTTGTGTTTATCATTTTTTAATTAGGTCGCGTTCATGTTAGCAAAATAAAACATGACTTCGTGTCGTGTTGTTTTCGTGTTGAGAAAATCGAATTCGTGTCGTGACGTGTTATCCAAAAACACGAAATGATAGCACAATTTGACAACCACCTTCTTTATCAAAACTGTTTATTTGGTTATTGTGTTTATACATACTTTAGGATGTATGAAATGATTTTCTATAAGTTATGGATTCGATCATTTTTCTATGTAAATATTTATCAAATGGTTAAGATGATAGTTTGGAAAAGGTCACAACAAAAGGTTAAATCATATACATCACGAATAAAGTTCAGCCACTGGAAAAACATGTCATAAACCAATTGGTTTTACTATATCAGTTTCTTCATATTTTACATTATATAAATCACATTAGGAAATTGATTAGAAAAGTAGGCTTAAGGAATATAGTTAACATCGTATGTATGTCGCTTTTGCCTTTGGTGTTTAGTGATTTTTTTTTTATGGTTAAATTACATTAATTTTATGGATATACTTTTTTCTTAACGATAGTCCTAAGGATAATGGTTAACATTTTCCTTATGTAAACATGTAGGTAATGATAATTATGATTTAGTTAAATAATTTCTAACGATTAGTTTTTTTTATTTAAATTTAACTTGAAAGTAATTCATTGTTGTCATTATCACTAAAAGGAAAGCCATTTCCAAAATTACAGAGGAAATTCTGTAATGCAAATTAAAAAAACACATAATGATATAAAAATATAATTTAAATATGAAAAAAACACAATAAATATAACAATGAGTTAAACTATTTAGAGTGAAAGTAAGGGATGATGCTAGTAAGTTTGAAATCCACGAGTGTCACTTAAGTGATATAGGTGGCACGCCCCTCTTCTCTTACTTCATCTTTTGCTTTTCTTCAATTGACTGACCCGGATGATAAGAAGAGAGAAAGTGAGAGATGATTGTTGGAAGATGCTTAAAAATACCCACAAACGTCGCCACTTGTCTCTTTCCTTTTGACGTGTCCCTCCGGGATATTTAGTCGATGCAACGACCGTTGCTGGTGGCCAAATTTTAAAAGAGAATGTGTTTGATCACCATTACATGGATTTAATCGGTATTTATCATTTTTTTTGGTTGTGCACCCGTGGCCAAACCTACGTCTAGTATAAGTGCAAAGTAGATGAAAACACGATTAAAATGAAATGAAGTGTGAATTCGAGGGTGTTTCTTGTGATTAAAGCAAAGTTTAAAGACACATTGTGTGTTTTTATTGGGTCACCGACACTTCCTCTCATCGAATATTCCAATGGTCGTTACAACTACAGTATCTACTCTACTCTACTACACTACACTTGCACATAAACAGAATACAAGTTTACAAAAATAAAATAATTTTCAATTGATTAATTATCATTATCATTAACTTTGTTAATTAAAAACAAAATTACAGTTGATATTAAGATCCGTTTACCTCATCCGTTTATGAATGACAAAGACATACTAACATAATTATATTCATAAGAGTGATGATAATTGATATATTCTTCAACTAACAATAATTTTTGTTTATTTATCTGTTATACCATTAAGCTGATTAACTCTAAGACATATTAAATTAAGATTAACGTGTCTTTGATAAACATATTACAATAAACTAGAACAATATCCACACAAAGCAGCTAATATATTATTATCCTTCATTTCTATCATGGATTTGAGTTATACAATTTTCAAGTTTTTTTATTCGTATCATATACTCATATGTGGTTACATAATATTTTAACTTATCAAATTTATTAAATGGAATCGTTAAAGAGCTATTGGTGCGCCAAAAGACACCGCGGTCCGCGCCAATTGCTTGCCAAAGGCCTTCCGTCATTGCTATGACGTGATATTAAACGTTTTGTTATTTATAATTAGTTTTTGGTAAATCATTGGTTGAAGGTTTTTATGGATTACAAATGAATGTTATAAAAATATTATAGGACAAAGTGTTTATCAACATATTGATTTCTCTAATGCTTTGACATTTTATATCTTCTTCTATAATTAATCATATAGATGTAAACCACATCTTTGATTCTAAATATGAAAATTTGCAGTTAATTGATCCTTAGTCCCACTTAAAATAGGCTGATTCCATTAAAAAAATCAGATGTTTATGTTTTCTGAAATCTTAGGTAAGCCATATTTGTAAAGATAACCGAAGTCTTTGAATATAAGTTCAAACTTATATCTTTTTTTAGTTATAATGTTCGCAATAATTAAACAAAATACCTAATTTGACTAACACTAGTTTATGACTTTATGGAACATAAAGTAACCAACTATAGCGCAAATCAAGCAAGTTTGAATATTACCACTAACTACAATTTAAAAAAAATAACCAAACTCCTTCCTTTTTTTCTTTATAAACTACTCTATGATTAAAAGAAATTACTTCCTCCGATTCAAAATAAGTACTACACTTTCCTTATATGGGTGATTCAAAATAAGTGATATACTTTAAAAAATTACCTTATTTGGTAAAAAATAGTAGGA
Source organism: Calendula officinalis (assembly GCA_963853835.1). Taxonomy (NCBI): domain Eukaryota; kingdom Viridiplantae; phylum Streptophyta; class Magnoliopsida; order Asterales; family Asteraceae; genus Calendula; species Calendula officinalis. The sequence continues at coordinate 2,991,817 of OY970834.1, forward strand.
CCCACACCCACTAACTATCTACTTTACCAAAGTGAAATGACTCATTTACCCTTACTTTTTAGTTTTAAACATCATTGACCCCACTTTATTCAAAAGGTGTGGGACCTATTATCCACTAACCATTCAATTAATATAATTTAACCATCATTATAATCTTTTACCTTAAAAACCATGAAACCCAAAATGTAGCACTTATTTTGAATTGGAGGAAGTATAAAGTATTTCAACAAGATTTGACAGTAAAGTAGAAAAAGTACGTTTCATATCATCACATCTATTGTTGCTCATAATGACAAGAGAGATTACCAAAGTTATCAAGTATCAATACCTCAACACAATCCAACATTGAACATGTAGCTTAGGTAGGTACACCTTTCTTTTTAGATATTTCTGTTTACAAAAGGCTTTCTAGGATACCTGAGCTTTGCTCGTGATATACACAATATACATGTTGCCTTGACCGTTTTCAAACCTTCTTCTAGCTATCTGGAAAATCTTTACTAGGAAAAAGATCTAACTCGTAACTTCTGGAAGGTCATTCTATGTAACTTAGATAGGTACAACTAAAAAATTAATCCATGCATTTAAAGAACATCTCACCAGCTATGGTACAAGTCACCATAACATGCATTTTATGTGTATCTATCTTTTTTTTTTCAAGTTTACAAATTGCACATAAAGAAAACCACATATCTCACCAAGTTTTATCTAAATTAGAGTAATCTTTGACCATCAATATTTCGCTACATAGCTTTTTAGGGACTTGTTTCAAGTCTTGACCTTCTTGCCATACTTGTCCCACCATAACACCGGGCCCCACATTCCGTACATATATTACAACTTGGTCATTGAACGGAAATGGATGCTCCCCTGCAAATAAAGAAATTGTAATGTATTTCATGAGAATAAAATCTAACTTTTTTTAAATTAAAAAGATGTAAGAGGTTGCACTTTGGGCAACTTTTTAACACATTTTACCCAATAGACCCGTTTCCCTTTTAGCTAATTTATTTAACTTGACCCATTAGGGATAAAACCATAACCCAAAGCAACTCGTTTATAAGTAAAAAGTCAAAATTGACATCTTTACTTATAAATGGTCCTTTAACTAACCACGTATTGCAACTCTAGTTCATTCTTTTTCAAAGTTCCAAACTCAGTCCTTTATGTACCATTTTATTGCATGGACAATCCTTTAAATGGTACATATGGTTAGTTAAAGGACCATTTTATTGCACGGAAGGCATTTAAAAGTATTGTCCATGGATTCATGCAATAAAATGGTATATAGATTACGAAGTTTGGAACTTTGAAAAAGAAAGGACCAAAGATGCAATGTGTGGTTAGTTACATGACCATTTATGAAATTAACTCTTAAAAATATTGACTTATTAACAAATATGGTAGTAACCTGGTTTTGGAAATCCTTGAGGATACTCTTGGAGATCCAAAAGCCCATTTCCAAAATCATATGCTAAATCACACGGTTCTTCTGTTGACATTACTTCATTCACCTCTCTCACTGTGAAGTATAATGGAGCAAATGAACGAGATAATCCACCGAAAACTGATGCATCTGAAAAACATGTAAATTATTAGAATTGCAGAAAAAAATTTGAAAATCAAATTTATAAATTACAAATGAATATGGTTAATAAATTGATCATAAGTAGAATTACCAATAATTCTTCCAAAACTTTGGCCATCCTTGCAGCAAAATAAAGCCTGACATATATAACCATCACCCATTGCATAACAAAATTATTAAAAAAACATAATAAAATAAAATAAATAAAAAAGAAAAAGAAGTTGAAATAGGCACGTATAAACAATGAATCTGATTGTAACTGAAACTGTTTATAGAACAACAAACTAACCATCTTGAAGTAATTAATCCATGCTACTGCCAAAGGCCCTATTTTAATGGCAAAACAACATTATATCTCTACTATATTATAAAGCATTTATCCCTTCCATAATTAGAAGGCTGAAAATTCAGCCAACACACTTGCTAAATTTGGACGGGATTACTTTTAATTAAAAAAAATACAGGTGAAAGCAAGTTTCGAACATGTTACCTTCAGGTTAGAGGACTACGCACAAACCACCGAGCTAGGCTTCAATCTTGTTAAACTCTCTAAACATTATTTAATAAAGCTGAAACAGGTCGCAGGTGTGGGCTTCAGCCCGACACAACACAATCGAATTATGCTTCGACCACTTAAGTGGACCATCTGGGCCCATGCCAAAACGATAGAAGCAGTTGTTATTTGTTAAACCACAATCACCAATGAACGATTCCGTCCATTCCTTCATCGCCGACCTTTCAGTTCGTTTATCCTCTCACAAGCCTTCTTGATTCTGCCTTTAGACTCCTCGGTTTCTTCAACCATGAGTATCCTTCTGCAAACGCCTCCTCGATTCCATGAATGCTTGCACAAATTTTCACCCTATAAATAACAATTACATAGGATACCAAATTTAAGGCACAGTTCTCCTGATTCTAAATCTTCATCAAAGAATTTGAGGTGAGTATAATTATGTTTCAGGGGTTAGTGTTTCATATTCTGCGATGTATTTGTATCATTCTGTATCGGTTGATCTGGTTTAGATGGCCAACTACTCTAATTCTAATTTCGTTTTCATATTTTGTGTTAGAACTTAGATATTGATGTATATCACTGTAAGTATGAACGAACGAGTGCATATTGAGCACTATCAATGAATGAATTATTGCTTCAAACTCGATACCTTTTATGTTAAGTTAAGTTTATTGATTGAAAATTTTAATTTATACCGTTTGTTGCCGGACGATTCCACTTTTATTAGGAATTTTTGTTTTAAATCACTTCGACCCATTGGTTGTCAAACGGGCATGAAATTACCTCCACAACGAAGAAGGGGCTTCGTTGTAGGTTTTTCGTAGTTATATGGTGTCATTTAATTATTACAATGCATTTTTTAACTTGTTATGCTTTTTGCAGAGATGTCTTTGTTAGGAATTTATTTGACGGTTTGATCTAAATGCAAAAATTAGGTATGTAATATGCACGATCTCATCTTAATGTTACTAACTGGATGACTGATGCTGATTATTCTATTGAGTTTCAAATGCTTTCAAAAAAAGAATTGTGATGCAGAAAGCTTCAGATGCTGGTAGATTCTGATATATTTGAAACAATTAGCAGCATCACAAATGATTTGTATTCCCCTTACAGTGACAAATGAAAAGCTCATATGGCTAAATTACCACTTTATTAGTCTAATTGAATCAAATTAAAAAAATGAGGATGAATTCATATATATTTACCAAACTATGAAGAGTAGGGTAATAAATAAACAAATGAGTAATTGCATGTCGTATTAGACTGGTACTGTTTTAATATACATCATTTTATTTTCCATTAACATCTTTCCGTATGTACAAATTATAATCTAAGGCTTATTCTATATCTAATACAAATCATTTTCTTTTTTGACTAAAGTTGAGTCCGAGAATGGGGACCTGGAAGAAGCCAGGAGAGATCTTGAAGATAAGCTTACTCAATTAGGTTTGTAGTTTATCCATGGGTTGGATTTGAGAACACCTAATCTGGTCATTGACAGCAGCAATGGGAAATATTTATATTCATTAGATTTGTATAAATTTAGCTTTAGATAATTTTAGACCATTTGACTAAGCTTGTGTTCTTGATTTTGATCTTCTTTGATCTTCATTTTTGTAAGTATATTAGTGATAAAAAGGTTGTGACTTCTACATCTTTGACTATAGGAGTTCTGATATTGATTCTAAGAATGTTTACAAAATTTCTATACCCAAAGATGCAATTGTACAAAGAAAAAGCGTAACCTGTAGTTCATAGTTAGGATAGTTGTGATGATCATATGCATTGTCTTGCTTAATGTAGCTCAGATTCACGGAGATCATCCATTATAACCATTTAAAGATCAAAGGTGTTCTCTCAGGATCCTTACGGAGTTATGGAAATTAATATTGTGGGATATTGGAATGGTTAAGTTGTACAGTAGCGGTACAATTGTCCTTTATGTTGTGACATTTGCCTATTTCCCCTGATATATCCAAGGTGTTTCTCGGGTTTTAAGCATGTATAGAGCAAACATTTCGATATATTTGTTATTTATATCGTGTTGTCTTATTTGTCGTGTTTAACGATTTTTTAATTAATTGTGTTCATGTTAGCAAAACAAAACATGACTCCATGTCGTGTCGTGTTGAAAAAAACGAATTCATGTCATATATTATTACCCAAAAACATGAAATGACAACACGAGTTGACATCTCTAGCCTTATTAACGCAATGTTCTAACCAACCGACCTACTAAATCATTTATTTCTTACTTGATACAAATTTTTCTTTATCAATAGTTGAATCTTACTATCACCACCACCCACCAATCGGTAGCTACTAAATATAGTCACAAGGTACCCGCCGCCGCATTGCGCGGATACCTGCTAGTAGACAATAATAACTAATTACATACATCCAAAAATAACTTTATTAAATTTAAGGGTAAATTACAGATATTGTATTCTGCGTTTTTTTTCCAAGTTTTTTTTGTCCGTTTGGTCCTCATTTTTCCATATATTTTGTCTTTTTCCACCTAAATTGACCAAAATCTCCTTATTTTTAATTTATTTGATTTTTTAATTTATTTTTCTTTTTCCAATCATCTTCTCCGGCAATGTTTCACCGCCAGTGTACGAGAAGATGACCGGAGAAAGAAAAATAAATTTAAAAAATCAGATAAATTAACAATAAGAATGCTGTTCAAAAAAGAAACAAAAAACAATAAGAGTATTTTGGTCAATTTTGGTGGAAAAAGGACGAAATAAATGAAAATGAGGACCATAGGACAAAAACCCCCGAAAAAAAAAGTTTAGGGGCAAGAACGCATAATCCGAAATACCCTAGGGACAATTTCTGTAATTTATCCTAAATGCAAATTGTTACCTCCATTTGTTCTGCAGTGCCAAAATTCTAACAACTGAGCACCATTTTCACCGGCAAACAAGTTAGATGAACTTTTTTTTGCTAACTTTGAATTATCATATCTTGTGCCTGCTACCTCCCAAGCTCTCGAAATAAGTCTGAAAGATTTCCAACCAAAAAAAAATACCGTTAACAAAAGATTTCATTAGTCATGGGTTCCTTCAAATTTTCCAGTAATTGTACATTTTTAATGAAGGTTTTATAAAATTCGGCTATTATATAAAACATTTCAATGTTAACATTTTGGTATTCAGATATTTTTATTAGTTTTCAATCAACCTTAATTATTCTGCATAACCTCTTAAACATTCAGATATAGTAATCGAATTCCAGCACAGCCTTATACGTAAGTGTTAAAACTTTAGGGAAACAATATGTTATGTTCTAAAGATTAATGATCAAAACAAGTGAATATATGGACATAGTCAAATAGAAACAGAATTCCATGACCTATAGAATTAGTAATATAAAATTAAATTATAAAATTCAAAATAGAAGTAATAATTATCTTAAAATCCAAAATAATCTTAAACTTTAATAACTTGAAAAGTGAACACCAAAATGATTATCAAAATTTTAAAGAGGGGTACCTGGGATCGAGCAACTTCAACAGGCGATGTCTCCTTTCCTCTGGGATGTCATCAATCTTTTTCCTGATAATAACATACAAATATTAAAATAGACAAGAACGTAAGACTATGATGAACTTGAAAGTGTGTTTTATCTATTAAAAAATGCCAAAATGCATCTTAGTACCCTAAACTTGGTTGATTGAGTCATCTACTACGGTACTACCCGTAACTATTAAAGGTGCAACATGGTACCCTAAGCTTGCAAAATGGTCAATTTAGTACTCTGACTCATTAATTGATCACATTTTCTAACATTATTTACTTCCCTTATAACCTATAAGTTCAACTAAATATATTGAACTTAGAAGCAAATGACGTGAGAATTCAAGACCAAATTAGTAAGTCATGTACTAAACTGACTGTTTTTCCACGTTCGGGGTACCATGCTACACCTTTAATAGTTTAGGGTAGTAGAGGACCCAATCAACCAAGTTCAGAGTACTAAAGTGCATTTTGGCCTTTAAAAACACAATGAGATTGTAAGTCTTTAGGAGGTGTTTGCGTAAGCTTAATTTTACAGCATATCTGCTGATTGTGTTTTCAAAAACCAATTAGCTCAAAAGCTAGTCTGCAGAGAGCTTATTAACTTTAATTAAGCTCAAAATAAGCTCTTTTTATCAACTTTTTTCACACTATCTTTTTCACTTTTTAATTTTTTAAAACATGATAAAGCCAATAAGCTGTAAAAAAAAAAACTTACCCAAACACTCCCAAATGCAATCCAAAACACATCGAAGATAAGTTGAAAAATTAACTGAATGAGCTTAATCCATAATCAATGCCCTAAATTTGCAGCCCAATGGCTGCACAAATTATCGAACACATAGACTACAATCTGAATTAGAAAATTCAAAATTCTGATGGCATGATGAAAAACAAGGGGACACAAATTGAACAAACATAAAAACAATTGTTATGAAACATTGTGTACAAGGATGTAGAAATTAATACCAGAGATAAACGGCCGGATTGTAAGAAGAAGGGTCTAACGGAATGAGTTGTTTAGGTGGATCGAGAAACGACACCACGTCACGCTCGTCGTAGTAAGATATTTCACCGCCAGGGAGCACCCGGTGAGGTTTATCATCCCACGGAGACACCTGCGCAGAACGCACCGTCGTGGTGGCACTCCTTACAGTTCCGCCATTAATTAATATGGGCGGATAGAGCCGCCGTCGTGGATCGAGTTGATTCCGGTGAAGTTTAGGGTTTGAAGTTTGTAGATGAGGATATGGTGATTTGAATGGGGGATTGAGTTGGTGTTTTGGGCATGATGGTGGAGATGAACAGTGGGACATGCTCATTTTCAGAATTTGGGTTTATGGACTCGCAAAGTGACTGCAACCCAGTTGTATGTCAATGTAGTCGTGAGCGCGATCCAAAAAGTGAACTTAACTTAATATGAATATGATAAATTTTTAAAATCAAAACTGAAATGATAATATGTTTTCGGTTTTGGTCCGGTACGGTTCGGTTCGGTTTTCTTGAACCAAATGCTCATCCTTATCTGAAGACTGAACCAAACCAAACCAAAACTGATAAAGCCGAAACCGAAAAACGATTAATTTTCAAAATCGAAACCGAACTGATAACATGTTATCGGTTTCGGCTCGGTTTTCGATTTGGTTTTTTCGGTCCAAATGCTCACCCCTAGTTATATGTATTAGTGGCGACTATTTACTAAAGGGATGACAGATCGATTCCTTTCTTGGTTAAAACAAGGAAAGGTCGGGCATAATAGTGATTATGTCATGTACATTATGAGCAAATTTCGGATACAATGAAAAACTTATATAAAACAAGAATATTGACTCTTAAACTTTTAAAATTCTATATTGTGGAAGTAATTATCTTATTACAAAGTGGGTCTCGAAATAACGCAGGGTTTAACTTTACGAGTGTACAACTCCAAGAGCTACATATACGGTCTTAAGTGCAAATGAGGTGAATCGTCAATCTTCATGATGGCTCCCTAGATCGCTCCCAACAGTGGTGGAAAGTGACGCCGTCAGTTGTTGCCAAATCAGCGTCACGTCAGCTCACCCTCCAACCGACACTAAACTGACGTACTCATGTCAACAATACATCTCCCCTTCAATTTTTTGGGACCACCATTACAAAACACACAACAAAATACCCCTTTGGGCCCACCACCCAACTCACGCCAGCCCCCTTCCCCGTCTCCAAACCGGCGCATCCCCAACCGACGGAAAAACTAACGGGGCGTGCCAACGATAACCCCAACCGGCGGGGCCCGTTGGCACCCGTCTTAGGTATGGCTGATGAGCAGTGGCGTACCCAGAATAAATGTTTAGGGATAGTACAATTTTTTCCACGTAAATATAATAAGATTAACATTAAAAAAACATGTTAATTAAACATTACAAAACGACAAACTAGATATTACATTTTAAAGTCATCTTCTTAGTTAACTTGTTTTCCGAAAATGAGTCATTACATTTACATCCGTAACCGCCACACAAATCAGTTTGTTTCCATTGTTTGACATGTGGTTTTGATGATTCCAATTGAGAGACAAA